>CM061140.1:9978198-10043220 GCA_030789695.1 Scilla litardierei | reverse complement strand
CGCAGATTCAAGAGCGCGAAGAACGATAGATCTCTCAAAAACAATTCAGTTATCCCCAGAAAATAAGTTTAGATCTAACAAACGTTTCTAATCTCCTCCTCCCCCTAAACATAATTCAAAAATTAACAAAAGAATCAGCCCCCAGATTTCGTCACTCAGATCCTCTGTTCACTCTCCCTGTTGCGTGCATCAGACGGGCCCACGCAAAATTCCAAAAATGGGCCGCATTGTCTTTGACCGAGTCAGTGACTCGGTCAAGCAGGCGCTTGCTTGGTCAGCTGCTCGGTCGAGTAGCCCTCTTGCTCGGTCGAGTCCGTCAGTGGATCGGGCTCCTTCAAAAAGTGTCATTATGTCTGCTCAGCCCCAGTGAGCCTTGCTCGGTCGAGTCACCGCACTGCTCGGTTGCATAAGTCTGCTCGATCGAGCAGGATGTTGATGATGGAACGTCGAAAATGGAAGCTGCTCGACCGAGTCACCATACTGCTCGGTCGAGCAGAGTGCGTATCAGCTGCGCCTGGAAACCAAAGGTAGCCTCATACCAGCTCGACCGAGCAGCTCCTCTGCTCGGTCGAGTCGACTGGAAAAAAATCCAGTAAAGCCCCTGATAGCTTCTCCTCCACTCCTGGCAATCTCCTCCACTCCTCCCATGGCTTCCAAAACTCGGCAAACTCCTGTAGAGCTTCGCCAACGGGCTCAAGGGCATGCCAGATGTGTCCATATCCAAAAGTAGTCCCAAATCACCCCAAAATCCCTGAAAAGCCATAAAACTCTACAAAACTCGAATATGGCATTAGAATTGCAATATCGTAGGAAAATGCGGAATTTGATGCGAATATGGCATGAAATGCAATGGAATGATGCTATGAAAAGATGTAAAATATGGACACATCAGGATACAAGATCGAAAAGTTTACAGGAAAAAAATAGCTTCACTCAATAATGCATGAGGATGAAGGCTATGCTCAAGCACGAGTGGTTTTACATGATAGTCTTTGACAAGAAATCTATTCCAAAATCTATCACAGGCTATATGAAATCAGAGCTAGAGATGAAAAGCCACAACGCTATTCAGATGGCCATATCAGATAAGATCCTTTGCTAGATTGCAAAAGAGGAAACCGCAAAGTTGCTATGGAAAGGCTTGAATCTTTATACCTGATGAAATGGCCCATATATAGACTATATTTATTACTTAAATTGTTCGTGCTTAGGATGAAAGAGGGGACATCGTTACAGGATTATCTTGATTAGCTAAATCAATTAGTATTAGATCTGCAAGCTGTGGAAGAAAATGTAAGTGATGTGTACCAAGCAATTCCACTGCTTTGTTCTCTACCTGAGGAGTACTCACACTTCTTCGAGACCATGACACAAGGGAAGGACAAAATATCTTTAGAAAAGGTCGAGGCAGCTCTACGCTTGCATGAGCTTAGAAAGAAGGTGTCAAGGTGCGACAAAAGTACTAATTATCAAGATGTAGCTCTCTTTGGGGGTAGCTAGGGTGGACGATCCAAATCAGGTTCCAAGACCGGGACACCTAAGTTCAAGGGTTAAGGTAGCATCAACTAGACATGCCATTATTGCAAGAAATTAGGACAGTACTGGAAGCATAGGGTTTTCTGGGTCCTTATGGCTATAAAATCGATGTCTAGCCTAAGTCGGACGGACGACGATATCAAATCAAGCAGCAGAAAAACTGATCTTAAAATATTTTTAAGTCAAGCCCTAAAGAATAAACCCTAGCCAAAATCTCTACCCAGGGTTGGGTCCGGCCAACCCCTAAGGATAGATCTATAAACTATTGCCATTATAAACGCGTGTAAATTAAACTACATATCTTTTACTTCGTTTCCGCAGAATACGAAGCGTCGTTTTTAGCAATATTTCTTTATCTCTGAAGCAATGCCCCGCATTAGGGCTGAGCCGCTTCTCCTAAGCTGAACCACGTCCCGAACCGAACCGCGTCCCGAGGCGAGCAACACCCTTGTCGCCGAGCCAACCATGTGCTCCAGAAAGTTTCACCTTGGGTGGATCCTCCATCAAGACTTTGGATCCGATCCAAACTCTTTCGTAGCTTCGCTAGAGCTCGATCAAGAGCAAGGAAGAAGTAGGGAGAAGAAGGAATATTAATTTAAGCTTAAATTCGAGCTTGCTGATCGCCCCGAAATGCAACCCAAGAGCACGACCAAAAACTTGATCGGCCCCGGATACACGTCCCGGAGAACGATTGTAGTTTTACCGCAAGCACACGGCAAAGTGGCGAGCGGGTATCGAACACGAGGAGGTGGTGTTGGTTCCAATCTATCCTAGGTTGGTTTGACTACGAATGTATTATTGGTGGAGATGGCTATGGTATGATGTAGTGGCAATGGTGATGGATGTCGGTGTCGGAGATAGAGAAATTGGTCAAATGTCGATTCAAATACAATATAATAAAAGTGTCTAGGGCTAGGGAATCCCCACTATGGACCGTCATTCGTCATTGTGAATAGTGAATCTCAATATTACTAAAGTTGTGTTGAGGTGAACTAGTCGCAACTTAATGTGGAACCAAGCTCACGCTCTCGCGCTATTGCCAGTCTATAGCAAACCTAGGTTAGGGCCCAATCTCTTGCAAACCCTAACCTAAGCCACTAGCATGAGGATCGACATCATCGTCCAATCGCCCCTCGAGCCCACTCTCGTGCAAACTCGAGTTACGATCTAGGTTGTGATAGTTCGTATTCGTCCAATCTCTTGCAAACGAATATGTGTATAGATTTACAATTAAAAATCCTAGCTTTGGTCCAATCTCTTGCAAACCAAATCTAGAGAAACCCAATTGTAAACCTAAATCGAATATCTAGGCCTTCCCATCGATTAGAATCCAATCTCTTGCAAATCCCAAATCGATGGAAATCCCTAGCTATCCGTAGTAAATCAATCACAACCTAACCTCCTAGAAATTCTAGCAATTTAGAAATTCATTCATCACAAATACGAAATTAGATCCATAGGGTTCATCCCCAAACCCTAGAACAACAAATCTACTCTAGCATAGCAATAAGGATATGAGAATCAATAGAAATCATTGCTTGCATACAAAAGATAGAAAAACAAAGATTCAAAATAAAAAAGAACAAAATACTTAGCTTGATGAAGATCTTCAATCCAAATACAAGCTTTTAGATCCAAGAGAGGGCCTAGGGCATGGCCTAATCTCTAAAATAATCACTAAGAAAACATCTTGGGGACCTAAGAAAACATGGGGGATCTCCTCTCTAATGGTGGCTACAAACCCCTTAAATACTCTCCCAAAAACCCTAGCAAAACTGCCTAAAAAGCCCCTGAAAATCGGGCCCAAAACTGAATCTGCGCGTGCCCAGAAATCTGTGCCAGTTACGACTCGGCCGAGTGGAAATCTCACTCGGTCGAGTGGAAATCTCACTCGGTCGAGTGGACAGCTCACTCGGTCGAGTGGAAATCTCACTCGGTCGAGTGAGCTTTCCTGCAGAAACTCCAGAAAACAGCACTCTGTCAAAACTGTCAAAAACTGGTCACTCGGCCGAGTGGAAATGTCACTCGGCCGAGTGACACTGACATGCAAATTCCCGCACTGCAGCATCGACTTGCAGAAATTCCCCAGATTTCATCCGACCTCCGATTGACGCGTTCTTGGCGGCGTTGGAATCGTCATGAAGCCTACTATCCATAAAAAATATGAGAAAAATAATTTGATGGCTGGAATGATAGCAGATTTGAAAAGAGTAGGATGATGTCTGAAAATCTGGGCGCCGTGTGTCCTCGGCATCACTCGGTCGAGTGGCAAATGTCACTCGGCCGAGGGGCATTTGGTACTTGGGCGGACGGCTTTCGTCACTCGGCCGAGTCAGGCTTCTGGGGCAGACTGACGGATTACAGTATGTTGGACATTTTTGCTTGCCGTCGTCTGGGTGCCACTCGGGCGGACGGAGTCTCCGAACTCGGCCGAGTCGGCGTGCGATGCTCGGCCGAGTGCACGCTGATACATCTCTGTTGCGTGTCCGATCTGGCCGGCCGAGCGGGGTCTCATTGCTCGGCCGAGTGACTCCTTCACTCGGCCGAGTGGCATGCTGAAAATGCCCAATCTTCATCTTTTCGCTCCCCCGTCGCTCCTACGACGTTCTTTCTTCTTCCACTCCTCTTCCATTGCAGAATAACCCTCAAAAGGGCCATGATTGACACTCCGGAGTGGGTGCAAATCTCTAAAGCTCATTTTTGCTCACGATCGCTCCATATTTCCTGAAATCCGACAAAAACAAGAAATAGTGAAAAGTAACACAATATCATCGAATAATCGTGAAAATCGCAATATGAGCAACCGAAATGACATGCAAATATGTAGAAAAAAAGGTGTAAAATATGGACCGATCAAAATCCCCCAAGCTTGCCTCTTACTCGTCCTCGAGGAAGAAAAGTAGAGAGACGAACTCGGGAGATGAAAACAAAGAAAATGAAATGGAAAAGAAAGAACACGAGGTGGAAGGGGTCGCTAGATTATTCTCTCAGATCTCAAGCCATAAGCTACACATCACGATAACTTGGAAAATACGAATCGCATGCTATAAGGATTTCATATCTTACATAAACATGGTACTTGCAATCTTTTAAGAACAACAAAAGGGATTCTCTAAATTCATACAATCAATTCATATCCACGTCACACATTTCATAGGATTTGATATACAAATGTTGGCAATGCACTTTTCAATCAAAAGTTATAAATGAAGCATATAAGGTACACACCAAGCATGCGATAAAGAATAGAATAAGAGTCATGGCATTCACATATTTATTTCAAATCATGAAAAATCTCCATATCTAGTATATTTTGCAAAGTCTAAGCATTATCGAATATTCCCATTCATGCACGTCTCCACTCTAATGTCATACTCACTCATATGGTCAAATGAATTCACCCCCCCAAGCTTAGCTTGAGGCATCACATCTAAAGGAATATGATAGTGGAAAATGGGATTTTTGCCTTGGTTTTCCCAAGTATTTTGTGGCTCCAATAATGAGATAGAGAAATATTTTTTTTTTCTTTTGGACTTTGTTTCTCATTTTTCTTCTTGGATTTTTGTAGGAGCAATTTGATTTGTATTTTTTTGGATTTTGGCTCCTTTTTGGCTTTTTGGACTTTTTGGAGCTAACTTTTTCTTTTGTGGGGATTTTTGGGAAATAGAAGCGATATAAGTAGCTTTAGGAGGTGAACTCAAGTGACATGTAGAGAATAAAAAGATATATGTGGAGAAAGAAATAATGTAACACTCGGTTCACTCTAAGATGTGCACGAACGGTTCAATAAGATAATACTTCAACTAAAACTCATATGTAAGCATGGATATTCTCAATCATCTCAATAAAAAGCGAAGTCAAGCGGTAACGAGTACTTTCATATCAAGCATGCAATAGAAGGTGAATAAGACAATAAGGCAGATGCTTCCGTTATACAATTGATGCGTGAATCTTGGTGCACTTCCAACAAAAGCATACTAAACACTAATCCATACATTTAGCTTCAACTAATATCATGCATTCATATAGAGGAATCATCAAGAGAAATAGATTTGCAAGCACATGTGAATAGCAAGACTATAGAATACGCTAGGTAGCATGGCAAGGAATAATAAGCATCGTGATGGCTACTAAAGCAATAAGAGATATCATCATACAAAACTCATCTAGCGGAAGAAGAGAAAGGAAAATAAAGAAATAAAAATAAAAGAGGGGAAAGAAAAGAAAATCAAGCACACAATATGATGCATGAACACACATAAAAGGAAAATAAGATGGAAAAATCAAAAAGATGATGCAAAAAATTTGAAAAATTTTAAAAACCCTAAAATAAAGTAAAAATGCAACTAATGCATCTAAATGGCATGGAAATGCACTCCCCCAAGCTTAAACTTCACATTGTCCTCAATGTGATCATAAAAGGAAAAATATGAGGAACAACGATAAATATGAGGGAGGTGAATGAAAAATGATGAAATGAATGACATGAAATCCTAATGCAACTACATGCACATACAATGATGCATGAGAGCGCTTTCCCCCAAGCTTATACCAGACAATCCTATTCAAGTGACTCAATCAAAAATGTCATGGCTTTGCAAAGCGTGATCAAGTCAAATGAATAAGAAAGTGAGTATTCACTTGAAAGAAATGCTCGATGGTGGTGAGCAAAAGGATGTGGCGTATCAAGATATGGAGAGGGGAATTAATATATATAATGGGTTTGGGGTGTAAAAGATTTTTGTTGCCATCATATGAGGTGATATTTATTCAATCAAATCTATACGGTCCTCTCGCTGTCGAGAGGATTCGTGTTTATTTAAAGCATAAAAATTTCTACACTACTGGATTGATATCACCTATAGCAAAAGGCGGATCCAGTATCTTTGCTGGTGCAGGCAATTGCTCCAACTGCTCTTTCCGTGGCTCTGCCAGGCGCACATGTCCACGGACACCAACGAACTCTAGCAATGCATCCTCCAGCATTCCCACAAGGACTCCACATGTACCCTGCAGAGAATAGGATGCATCAGTTCGCTGCAAAAATTTCACCCTCATAATAAAAGTATTCCAAAGAGGATCGTCTATAGAAATGTATGGAATAAATAATGGTGGACGATACTTCCCTGGAAATAATCCAATATCCTCACGTGCTGTGATAGCTGTCTCCACGGTGTCTTCTCTATGCTGCTCAGGTAAATCTAGATCATAGGTGTGGACCTCATCAAGATGCTCCTCATCATCGTCAGACTCATCCCAGCACACCTCTTGATCATATTCATATGTGTCCATGGGTGCTAACTCCTCGCTCTCCTCCTCATATACGTCCCATCGTACCTCTTGATCGTATGTACATGAATCCTGCAAAAGGCACGATGAATCATAAAAAACATCATACACTGGAGGGAAATCAAAGATAAAGGGCGAGGGAGTAAAGAGATCGCCCTGAAGGGGAGCCATAAGCTCTGTGGGGTAGTCCTCTGCGTCAGTGGGAGGATGAGGTGGCTGCGGAAGCTCTAATGGAGGAGGATAGTGCTCGGGATCCTCATGAATGGCTGTGTCCTCGTCCCGATGCATGACCTCCTCGGTGATAAGCTCTGGCTCTGTGTGTAAGGCCTCCTCAAAAGCATGCTCTGGCTCGATAGTGTGCTCATTTGCCTTCTCATCAACTATCAATGTAGGCTCTCCCTGGGATGGTGATGCTGGCTGCTCATGTGTGTCAGCTTGTGGGGATGTATCATGTGGAGGGGAATGCCTGCAAGAAATCCGAAAATATAGTCTATCCCCCTCAAGTCTGACATGGATGTCCTCCTCAATTGTTCCTGCAGCTGAAACACGGTTCATAACAAAATCTGCAAATCGTAGCTCAAATGCATCACCTGCCGTAATGCTCTCTGAACCGGTGAACCTCACTGACTCCAAGAGACCCTCCAATAATCTCTGAAATGCGTCCTCCTCTGGCTGCGCATATGACTCAGTTTCTGCTTCCTTCACTGCCTCTTCGTCCATCCACTCTTCATATGCAATAGATGTATCGTAGGAAGTGGGATCGACGACGGCACATTCTGGCTCTGGTAGTAAGTCTGGCGATGCTTCTTGCCCATAAAATGAAGAAGCAGAACTGATATCTTTGGAAATCCCTTCAACCTTAAGCATGAGCGTATTCATTTCAAGTTGCCTCTTCACCCGTTCCAATAGAAGGTTACCCTTTTCAAGCCCGGCTTGCACTTCAACCTGGTGTGCATGCATCTCATCAAAAAAGATCCTTTGTCTCTCATCAAGCTCGGGCCAGTGCATCTCCTCAAAAAGGTATTCGCCCATCTGAGCACTCTGATCAAAATAGTATTCTCCCATCTGAGCACTCTGATCATAATAGTATTCTCCCATCTGAGCACTCTGATCAAAATAGTAATCTCCCGTCTGAGCATTCTGATCAAAATCTGTGGTCCACGTAGAATAACCCATAGCACCTGATCAACAAAGATAAATACCCGGAGAAAAGATATCAGTGGCACAAAAGAATATAGAAATGATAATAATGGTGGCAGGGGTGAAAATTTCCTTTTTATTTATTTATTTTTTTCGTAGTCTAATCAACCTAATTGTGACAAATTGGCACCAACGGAAACACCTCCCCGGCAACGGCGCCAAAAACTTGATCGCCCCGAAATGCAACCCAAGAGCACGACCAAAAACTTGATCGGCCCCGGATACACGTCCCGGAGAACGATTGTAGTTTTACCGCAAGCGCACGGCAAAGTGGCGAGCGGGTATCGAACACGAGGAGGTGGTGTTGGTTCCAATCTATCCTAGGTTGGTTTGACTACGAATGTATTATTGGTGGAGATGGCTATGGTATGATGTAGTGGCAATGGTGATGGATGTCGGTGTCGGAGATAGAGAAATTGGTCAAATGTCGATTCAAATACAATATAATAAAAGTGTCTAGGGCTAGGGAATCCCCACTATGGACCGTCATTCGTCATTGTGAATAGTGAATCTCAATATTACTAAAGTTGTGTTGAGGTGAACTAGTCGCAACTTAATGTGGAACCAAGCTCACGCTCTCGCGCTATTGCCGGTCTATAGCAAACCTAGGTTAGGGCCCAATCTCTTGCAAACCCTAACCTAAGCCACTAGCATGAGGATCGACATCATCGTCCAATCGCCCCTCGAGCCCACTCTCGTGCAAACTCGAGTTACGATCTAGGTTGTGATAGTTCGTATTCGTCCAATCTCTTGCAAACGAATATGTGTATAGATTTACAATTAAAAATCCTAGCTTTGGTCCAATCTCTTGCAAACCAAATCTAGAGAAACCCAATTGTAAACCTAAATCGAATATCTAGGCCTTCCCATCGATTAGAATCCAATCTCTTGCAAATCCCAAATCGATGGAAATCCCTAGCTATCCGTAGTAAATCAATCACAACCTAACCTCCTAGCAATTCTAGCAATTTAGAAATTCATTCATCACAAATACGAAATTAGATCCATAGGGTTCATCCCCAAACCCTAGAACAACAAATCTACTCTAGCATAGCAATAAGGATATGAGAATCAATAGAAATCATTGCTTGCATACAAAAGATAGAAAAACAAAGATTCAAAATAAAAAAGAACAAAATACTTAGCTTGATGAAGATCTTCAATCCAAATACAAGCTTTTAGATCCAAGAGAGGGCCTAGGGCATGGCCTAATCTCTAAAATAATCACTAAGAAAACATCTTGGGGACCTAAGAAAACATGGGGGGTCTCCTCTCTAATGGTGGCTACAAACCCCTTAAATACTCTCCCAAAAACCCTAGCAAAACTGCCTAAAAAGCCCCTGAAAATCGGGCCCAAAACTGAATCTGCGCGTGCCCAGAAATCTGCGCCAGTTACGACTCGGCCGAGTGGAAATCTCACTCGGTCGAGTGGACAGCTCACTCGGTCGAGTGGAAATCTCACTCGGTCGAGTGAGCTTTCCTGCAGAAACTCCAGAAAACAGCACTCTGTCAAAACTGTCAAAAACTGTCAAAAACTGGTCACTCGGCCGAGTGGAAATGTCACTCGGCCGAGTGACACTGACATGCAAATTCCAGCACTGCAGCATCGACTTGCAGAAATTCCCCAGATTTCATCCGACCTCCGATTGACGCGTTCTTGGCGGAGTTGGAATCGTCATGAAGCCTACTATCCATAAAAAATATGAGAAAAATAATTTGATGGCTGGAATGATAGCAGATTTGAAAAGAGTATGATGATGTCTGAAAATCTGGGCGCCGTGTGTCCTCGGCATCACTCGGTCGAGTGGCAAATGTCACTCGGCCGAGGGGCATTTGGTACTCGGGCGGACGGCTTTCGTCACTCGGCCAAGTCAGGCTTCTGGGGCAGACTGACGGATTACAGTATGTTGGACATTTTTGCTTGCCGTCGTCTGGGTGCCACTCGGGCGGACGGAGTCTCCGAACTCGGCCGAGTCGGCGTGAGATGCTCGGCCGAGTGCACGCTGATACATCTCTGTTGCATGTCCGATCTGGTCGGCCGAGCGGGGTCTCATTGCTCGGCCGAGTGGCATGCTGAAAATGCCCAATCTTCATCTTTTCGCTCCACCGTCGCTCCTACGACGTTCTTTCTTCTTCCACTCCTCTTCCATTGTAGAATAACCCTCAAAAGGGCCATGATTGACACTCCGGAGTGGGTGCAAATCTCTAAAGCTCATTTTTGCTCACGATCGCTCCATATTTCCTGAAATCCGACAAAAACAAGAAATAGTGAAAAGTAACACAATATCATCGAATAATCGTGAAAATCGCAATATGAGCAACCGAAATGACATGCAAATATGTAGAAAAAAAGGTGTAACATATGGACCAATCACTTGCTCATGTTTAATGGAGCTTCTCAGATCTGGAGCTTGGTGCAGGTTTCAAGGAGGGGGGTTGGCCCGTATTTATATAGGCGACTGACCCCTCCCCTTATCATCATATCAGACGTTGGATTAAAGGATTGGAGGAGAAAATTGACTTTAAGTTTAATCTTCACGAAGACCAAACTTCAACAAATTTTTCCTCCCTTACCGTTGAGCTTCGCAAGTGATATCACATATTAAATCGAAGAGCACTGAACGGTGATCGCATAAAAACAAACAGGGCTCAATTTCGACGTTGTTTGACCCTTCAAACGTACGCGCAAAGTTGATCAAAAATCAGAACTTCGCATGGAAAAAAGCCATAAAAACAATCCATGGAGCCCACTGCGGGGGCCACCCGCCTTGCACGTGCCCCCATGCAAGCACTGCAAGCACCCGCAGGCGCGTACCAGGCACACGCCCCACTTTGGGGCGCATCCGCAGGCTCCCGGTGCCCGCAAGCAGGCGCCAGGTCAAGAATTGACCCGGCCCATTTAGGCCGAGTTTGTTTTTAAAAAGGCTATAAATAGCCTTTTTCGCCTTCTTTCTTTTGGTTTGTAACTATTACCCCTTTATTGTGGTTCCCTCCAATCACATTGGGCTTAGACCCAAAACCAAAAATGGTCTTAGACATTCCTAGACTTCTAGCTGAGTTTGTTCTATGCCTTTGATTATATAAATAAGCTCGCAAATATTTTGTGACGTATTTATATACTATTGAGTATTGGTGTTTCATACCAATGTTATTTTGATGATGATCACAACATTATGTTGTTGGTAATGTCTCTCATGTTTTAGTCTCATAGTTATCATTTAGAGAATATCATTCTTGGAGACTAAATGCTTGGTGCAAGGTTGGACATCAAGAGGAGCAACGTCAAAGCTTGGACTCAAGGGGTGCCAAAGCTTGGAGAATATGGAGAGCATCATGGTTGAAGCCATAGACTCTAAGTGAAGCAATATAATCCATGTATTATTTCATTTATTGCTTTTCTATTTTTGATTCTATGTTTAATATAATACCTTGATAGATGGCTTACTCATTTATTCATATGTATAAAACCATCTTAGTGAGCCTTAGGAGTATCATAGAATCCAACCCAATGGGTTCATCAAGCCCAATGACTCAATTAGAGTTTATGGCTATCATACAGGCGACTGATGAAGAAAGGACATGCGACTGGCTGATTCCAGGCACCTGGACAGCCTTTTACAGTCGGCTGTTGTGCACTAGCTCAATTCAACTTTTATTGACTCTATCTTGAGCTATTGGAGATAGACGACTGACGTTCATGTTACAGTCGCCTGTATTTTTATCAAGCACATGGGATTTGTTCTCTAGTCGTCTGTGTGCCAAAATGCGTAACTTGCATTTTCTGGGTTCCATCCCACTTTGCAAGTCAGTCGACTGATGATGTTTTTACAGTCGCCTGTGAAATTTTCATCTATCGACAAACGGCGCTAGTGCGAAAGTTGCATTTTCTTTGCTCTGTGTCCATCCCAAGTGACAGTCGCTGCTGAAGGATATTCAGGCACATGCACCGTGTATAAGCGCCTGTGTAGAATTCTACAGTCGTCTGTCCTGGCTCAGATTATAGCCGTTGGGATTTTTATAGCCGTTGACTAGTCGACTGTCAGTTTTTCATCAGTCGACTGTCTGTACCGTAAACTGCCAAAATCTAGCCGTTGCAGATTTATTATTTTAAGGGTTTTGTTTGGGTTTGAGGGTTCCTTTCGACCTCATATTTATAGGAGAGTTCTGAGTTCAGTAGAACTTCTTGGAACTATTGAAGATCATTTGAGAATCCTTAAGCCGCTCTCAAACTCTCTCATTTCCCTTTTAGATCTCATATTCCTCTTCATGCATTGACGTCAAGCTCAAGGGAAATCATCCAACTGTTTTCAAGCAAATCTCATCACTTGGAGATACTCTTCCATGCCTTGCATGCTTCATTGAGTAAGTTCATCTCTTCACGGCATATATAAGAGTCGTTTGTTTCATTTGTTTTCTTGAAACCCCAATTCTCTTTGTGGGAATTAGATACTCTCTTTGTGGGAGTTGGTTACTCTCTTTATGGGAGTTTGGTGTCCTAATATAGGACTAACCCTAATTCTCGATGTGAGAGTTAGTAATTCTCTGTGTGGGAATTTGACCCTTGTGTAGGGTTGGTTGCGTTCTTGTGTAAGACAAAATCCTCTGTGTGAGGTATCTCTATGTGAGATTGTATTCACTACCTTGAGTAGGATTATAGTGAATATTTGGTGTGGCTGGACATATCCAAGTTTGGAAAACCATGGTAATATCTTGTGTTTGCATTTGGATTGATTGTGTTGATTAATTCCTCTTGCATTTATTATTCCGCATTTGCAAGTTAAATTTTTATTGCACAATTTATTGCCAATATTCTATTCCCCCGCTCTAAAGTTTGTAGTTAGTATTGCAAGGGTAAGACAATCCTTACATATACTTTAGCATCAAATGCAATTCATCCACATCTTCAATATTTTAGACTTATATCGCAAACTCTTTGCGACTTAATAAATTCCCATACATCATATGTATTATCTCCCTTAAGACCTCCTATTACTTGACAAAGGTCTCACTCTGTGTGAGACCCTACAGTGCGACCCTACTACAGATGGGGCTCGAAACCCTAGACGGAAGTGACCACGAGCAGTAGGTGTCGTCCCTGTTTCGGTTTCATAATTATGTGGTTAACTCAACGACATGAGTATTGTCGGCACCACCTTGACCATGTCCGTGATGAATACCGTAGTTTTAGTTCCTTTGCCAAAACTATGTTACTTAGTCAAGCTTAGGATAAGGTCAACTGTCAACCCCAATAGCTCAAAGTCGGTTAGTCTCCATCGATCTTTAGTTACTCTGGCCAGAGTTTTTACTAAAGATCGAACTAACACGTGCGACGATAACTCCTCATAAACGGGATAGATGAATCCTCTCTTAGTTATTACTCTCCTCGCATGCTTCAAGTGTCACCCAACCAATGGCCTTTCCATGGGGCTTGCCCCGAGGCTAGAACAGTGATCAAAGTGACACCGTTCATGTACATGTTAGTACAATGACCTCAAGTCAAAGGACCAACTTGCCTATCATCACCGAGAGTTATTACTGACATATTAGTCAATGTAAACCATATGATAACTTTCGTTGGGTCGTTCGGTGAACTCATTCTCTAATGTGCAAATGTGTCTCGTCTTCGACTTCGCCAAGTCAAATGACCATGAGATCATCGTCACCACCCCATGGTGAAGACAAAGACACAATGGTCTATCCGATGTATCGATATCCTATTCTCGAACCATCTACAACCATGAACGGTTTAGACTTATGCTACTATCATTCAAACACTTCTCCAAGATCGAGATCTCCATCTTGATACATGTTTAACCTCGCATTAAGTCTCAGAACTTTACTTAAGTTCTAATGATGACTACATTATTATTAACTTAAGTAAATTCTTACCAAACAGCTTCCTATTGTTTCGAACAAGATGTTTGTACACATACACAAGCATAAATTGCCACGAGGGCATACCCATCTCCCAACATCTCCCACTTGCACGCAGGCCCATTTATCTTGGTATCTCTTACCGCATTTACACATAAGTCTCTCTAGACTTCATGTGGTAGAGCCTTCGTGAGTGGATATGCTAAACCGTTTTCTGTATAGACTTAAGGGGTTCTATGTTTCTACTAGATCACAGATTTGAATCTCATCCAAATCGTTTCTTTGGTCTCTTGGAATCCATAAAATATGTCGTGTGTGGATCTCATCCATCTTATCGTCTTTTACGAGAATAATTCAAAATAGTCACCGGTCATCTGCATGGTTTATAATCATTTCTGATAAAGTGTCAAACTCTTTGACCACTTTGTCAAAACATATGTTCCGACTACTTGATGCATTGCATGCCTTTTATTCGATCTCACTGACCTTGAAAACTCTATAATTTTGTTCTTCTAAATCATTTTTAGAAAACTTACATATTCCAGTATTTATGGTTATCATGAGCATTGACATCGAGTCTGATCCGAATAGATCTGTACACAGATGTTGGCAAGAAAGTTCCATCACAATCCATTCATAGGAGTTCTGATGATAACCGTTCTCATCCAGCATAACTAGTACTTCACTATTTTCCATCTGCACCAATCTTCTGTCTTAAAGATTCACTTGCAGCCAAAGGGAACACTTCCTTTGGGCACGTCTTCTAAGGTCCATACGTTATTTACGTGCAAGGACCTTTTTCAGATCGCATCAATCTATTTTTCAGAGTCCCTACTCCAAATGGCATCTTGGAAGTTGACTATGTCATCATATGCTATGATGTTTTTCTCGACTTCTTCATCTCAAGAAGCTCGAGTAATCATGTAACTTTCTAACGATTGATTTAAGGAATATCATATTGATAAATTCCTCACAAAACCTTATCAAGAACTTAAGCATCATAATCTGGGGCTTAATCCAGAGGGAGAGGATTGTAACTCAGAGTCACTTGCCATGATACACAACATGTTTAACAGAGTTCATTCATGCTATCCAACACACCGATGTGTTGTGAGACTTGACCTGAGAGAAAATCTCATTCTCTTTTAATTACACAAGAATTACATAGCAAAGTATTCGCCTCTTTGATCAGATCGAAGTGATTCAAATACGTCTTTCATTGTGTTCTCTATTTCATCAGACTTATGTTTCATCAAGAACACGTATCATAATAAAATAAGAACACCATATCCTTGCTAATCTAAACTTGGGTCCGGATACATCCGTCTGTACGAGACCATGAGTTCTCCAACTCATTCCCCGATTGTCTTACAGAAGGAGTTTTTGACTATCATACATGTTACGTCATTAAGGCCAGCCCAGAGAATAAAGGCCCATATATTTGAAGCCCAAGCGAATAGCTCTCTGACCACCCCGAATGAAAACAAGCTCGAACGGGAAGCTCGCCCCGATACTAGGAAGCTCGCCTTACTGACTGAACCTGAAATGTGATACTCGCAAGTGTACGAGGTCGGCAAATAATATACACGTGAGTACGGGATCGTATCCACAGAGACAGAACTAATCTGCAAATTCACACAAATAGTCAGAGCATGTAAAGAATGGTTGAGGGTTCTAACGATCCTTTGAGAGTGAATGATTGTTTGAATAGATGATTTATCTAAGTACCCTAGAGTTAGGGTAATGTCCTAATATTTGGATGCAAGGGGGAGAGTGTGTGCAGGTGTTGAGGATATCGATAGGATTACATGATTGCTCTGCTAAATGTTAATTCCATGATAACTCGATCACTCATCCATTTCAAGGTATGAGGATCGGGGAATAAATCAATTAAGCACATATGGGGTGCACCAAAGGTAATTGCTAATTGGGTTCTTCTCCTAATTAAAGCTCATGAATCACTCTCACACCCATTTCAAGGTATGTGGGGGTAATGCATGTAGGTTGTGTTGCGCACCACACAACCACTGTTCTGCTGTCCCTTGCGGGTAATGACCGATTCGATAAATGGGTTACAACCCAATTAACAATTTGGGTTATTGGGTGAATTAAACTTCTAAAACTATGAAATATGGATGAAGGGTCTTGCAGTCATTTCAAGATATGCAATACCCATTGGATACATAGGTACAACAATTACGAAGCACCATCGTTCTTCGGCCCCTCCATGGATAATATCAAATCCAACTAATCATGAGCTTATTTTACCCAACAATATGGATAAACAAAGGGTGCTAGAGATTAACATTAGCAAGGCAATCAAAACGTCCTATATCAATCCACAACACCCACACAATGAATTTAGCCTAACATATCAAGAATAGAAGAGGCATTCAAAGAAATAGACATAGTTCAATACAAGAAGTGAAAGCAAATGTATAGTAGTAAGAGGGTTGGAGATTTGTCACCAAATGCTATCTTCCTCAATCATCAATCAATCTCAGCGACATCAAAAACGAGATCAAGAAACTCAAAACTCTCCAAAACCCTAATCTCCTTCTTGAGGAAGAAGAAGACCTAAAAATAGTAAAAGATTAAGCTCTCCCCTTATTACATATGAATAGTAGTGTTTTATACCCCCTAGGGGTTACATCTCATCCGTCCAAAATGTCATCCAAAGGCCCACAGCCAATGGGGAGAAATCGGGTTAAGAAAAACACATTTCTCTTAACCCAGAATTTGGGCAAAACCCCCGACCAGTCGACTGCTGAACAAACATCAGTCGCCTAACGACAGGTGACTGTCATTGGTCAGACAGTCGCCTGGTTGGTAGGCTGCGTAGCTTCCAAATGAAGAAGGACCTCCAGGCAGGCGACTGTCTTGAATAGTACAGTCGCCTGTGTGATACACAGGCGATTGTATTTTGTGCTTCAGGAGCCTGCTGCAGAAGTGTTAAATTAACAGTAAGTTGGATCTTTTGACTCCCTCAGGCATCCGAGAAATCAGGCGACTGTATAATATCCAGTCGACTGTCAATCCTCTTGCATGCACCTGTCATTGCACTTCACTTTCTCTAGCTCCAGCTCTTCTAAGGCAGGCGACTGCTGTTGTCTGGGCAGTTGCTTGTTTGGTTGCTCAAGTGCCTGTCATTCCTTTTACAGGCGCCTGCTATGCACTCCCCTCCTAGTTGAGTTGATGTAGTCCCCTTCAGGACCCCTGAAAAATCCAGAAAAAAATCCCTAAAAATATAGTAGAGATTTATAATGCTTTGGGAAGTGAAATTGTGCCAAAATAAAATCATATGCTCACAAATGATGAATTAACATAAATGTCGTTAAGAGAGCATGACTCCATGGATTATATGCACAAGAGGAGATGATTATGATGCTAGGATATGCAGTATTCAGTCATAATCACACCCCCTCAACTAGCATTTTGCTAGTCCCTAGCAAAATACGTGACCAATCCCAAAAGATAATGTTGACTCCATTCATGAATTATTGGCAATACTAAAGGGTGTTGAAATCATATTTATTAGGGTAAAGTTCTCAAGTCTATGCACTCGTCCCTGTGACTATAATCTCATTCCTCCTACGTACTCCACAATCTACACCTAAGCTTAGTATATCCCTTAATATGTCGCAATCTCCTAATGTAAGATCTTTAGGAACTCTCGAGCTTATGGGATATAACACTTACTCACTCAAAAGATTATGGAAATGAGTTGTGGTTCAAATTTCATGCATTTACTCAAAATTTCTTGGCAATTTTTGCCTTATTCGAAGTACCATGGCAAAAGTTTATGCCTTATTCAAATGTGCACAAGTGCACTTACTAATGTAGCATTTGATAGCATTCATTTAAGCA
The DNA here is from genome assembly GCA_030789695.1 of Scilla litardierei. NCBI lineage: Eukaryota > Viridiplantae > Streptophyta > Magnoliopsida > Asparagales > Asparagaceae > Scilla > Scilla litardierei. The sequence continues at coordinate 10,025,454 of CM061140.1, read as the reverse complement.
ACTCCAAATTCCAAGTCACTATCTTAGGATTTCTCAAGGAGGGAGAGGAGAGAGGGATGAGAGAGAGAGATGGCCGAACTCTGAGGAAAGGTCGACGTGAGAAGTGGCTGGTGGTGGTCGCGGGGAGAAGGGCAGATGCGCGTGCGTGAAGAGTAGCGGCAGACCGGGCATTTTCCAGCAGCTCTGGGCACTGTTTGTGGTGATTAGAATCAGTCATGTCATTGGAACTGCCGCTCTCCTGATGAGGAGGAGAAGCACTTCTGTAGTCATCCGCATATCTGTCATTGGTGCCTTTGTGTCTTCTTTTCATGAATATAAATCTAGCCGAAATTTTAAAATTCATAAGCTTAATCAATTGATTGTTGGTACCAAGGTTTCTACATCACTATAGGTTTTCAAATGGATGGTAATTGTCATGAGCTTCAAGCTAAAGGGCCAAGTGTAAGAATGTAGAGAGCCAATTAATTGCCCCTAGTACATAAAGATACAACACACCCTAATTTGCCAAAATCCACTTCAAGAATACATTTTTACCAAAGTTGGGAATGATCACCACATTTAATCAATGGGTCTAACAAAAAGCTATAAGTTGCAGAAATGTTGGTGATAAACGGAATTTTTTTTATTTCATTCAATTTATTCATAAAAAGATAAAAATAATAAAAAGATGCTCAAGAAGTTTATATAAATAAACATGGTCCTCAATGTTTGAAGGGTGAGATGAAATATATGCATAAAAAGGGATAAACTAGGATAAGCAAGCTTGAGCAAGAGTTATTCATTACTACATACTACTAGATAGGAAAGTTTTGGAACGAACACACCTAGTTGGTTCCACCCGGCGGTGGTTCCCTAAGCTCCATGGTGTTCTCGTCTCTACTCCACGGCTCTTGGTAATGCTTTAAGCGTTGGCCGTTCACCTTGAATTCATTGCCATTTTGTGGGTTGGCAATGGTCACCGCGCCATGTGAAAATACCTCCAGAATAATGAAAGGTCCAATCCACTTCGAACGAATCTTTTCGAGGAAGAGATGAAGTCTTGAGTTATAGAGTAGCACTTTCTCCCCCGGGGTGAATTCTCTCCTCAAAATGATTCGATCATGGGCGCACTTAAGCCTCTCCTTCACAACCTTGGAATTGTTGTATGCCTCCCTCCTTATCTCTTCGAGCTCCACTAACTGCAATTTATGAGAAGAGGGGTCAATTCCATAATTAAACTTTTTAATTACCCAAAAAGATTTGTGTTCAAGTTCAATGGGCAAGTGGCAAAATTTTCCAAAAACTAAGCGATATGTGTACATCCCCAAAACCATTTTGTAGGCGGTACGGTATGCCCACAATGCATCGGGAAGACGCATGCTCCAATCCTTCCTTGATGGATTCACCGTCTTTTGGAGTATGTTCTTGATCTCCCGATTTGCCAACTCTGCTTGTCCATTGGTTTCAGGTTGGTATGGTGTAGAAACCTTGTGTTTCATCCCAAACTTCTTCATTAAGCTTGCTAAGAGGCGGTTGCAGAAATGTGACCCTCCGTCGCTTATCATAGCCTTTGGCATCCCAAATCATGCGAAAATGTTTTCTTTCATGAATTTAAGCACGATAGCCGCATCGTTGGTCCTACAAGGAATAGCTCCACCCATTTAGATACATAATCTACCGCAAGAAAAATATATGTGTACCCAAAGGATGGAAGAAATGGCCCCATAAAATCAATGTCCCAACAATTGAAAATTTCTAATTCAAGAATAGGGTTTAACGGCATCATATTTCTTTTAGTGATCCCCCAACTTTTGGCAAGCTAAGCATGACTTACAATATGTATAAGTGTCCTTAAACATGCTAGCCAATAAAAACCACATTGTAGAATTTTTGCTGCGGTCTTTTGGACGGAAAAAAGACCACCACACGCACCCTCATGGCAAAAATTCAAAACACTATCAAACTCATGGTCGGGTATGCATCTCCTTACTATTTGGTCATTACAATACTTGTAAAGGTAAGGGTCATCAAAAAAGAAAGATTTTACCTCAAAGAGGAACCTTTTATAATCTTGGCGAGACCAATTGTAGGGAGTCTTACTGGTGACCAAGTAGTTTACGATGTCGACATACCATGGTAGTGTGTGGGAGATCGCAAAAAGATGTTCGTCAGGGAATGAATCCTTCAATGGGATGGCTGCCGCTCCATGCTCATCGTTAACCGTGAAAGGTGGTCGGCAACATGATTTTCCAATCCCTTCTTGTCCTTAACGGCGATATTGAATTCCTGCAAGAGCAAAATCCAACGGATTAGTCTAGGCTTGACGTCTTTCTTGGAAAGGAGATATTTAAGAGCAGCTTGGTCGGTAAAGATTGTAATTGGGAATCCTAATATGTAGCTCCTAAATTTATCCAACGTGAAGACAATGGCTAAAAGCTCCTTCTCCGTGGTGGTGTAGTTTCGTTGAGCTTCATCCAAGCTATTGCTTGCATAATAAATCACCATGGGGACATTGTCCTTGCGTTGTCCAAGCACAGCACCAACCGCATAGTCACTAGCATCGCACATAATCTCGAAGGGTGACGTCTAATCTGGCACCTGAAGAATAGGTGAACATGTAAGCAAATTTTTCAACTTCTCAAAAGCAAGTTGACAATCATTAGTCCAAGTAAAATCCACATCATTTTTCAAAAGCATGTAAAAAGGTTGAGATATTCAGCTAAAATCTTTTATGAACCTCCTATAAAAATCGGAATGCCCAAGAAATGATCGAATATTTTTTACACAACGAGGAGTGTGTAGCTTTTCTATTACCTCAATCTTGGCTTTGTCAACTTGCATACCTTCCTTGGATACAATATGACCGAGGACTAAGCCTTCGGTGGTCATGAAATGGCATTTCTCCCAATTCAAGAGAAGGTTTTTCTCGATGCATCGATCTAACACCAAAGCCAAGTTAAATAAACAGTTATTAAATGAGCTACCATACACAAGAAATCATCCATGAATACTTCCATAATCTTTTCAACCATATCATGGAAAATGCTAAGCATACAACGTTGAAAGGTTGCGGAGGCATTACATAAGCCAAATGGCATCCTCCGGATGTAAAAGTGCCAAAGGGACAAGTGAAGGTGGTCTTCTCTAGTTCTTCAGGTGCTATTTCTATTTGATAATATCCAGAGTAGCTATCAAGGAAGCAATAATACTCGTGTTTGGCCACTCTCTCTAGGATTTGATCTAGAAATGGAAGAGGGAAGTGGTCTTTACGGGTCTTAGAATTAATCTTCCTATAGTCAACGAACATGCGCCATCCCGTGGTTGCTCGCATGGGGACTAACTCATTGTTCACATTTTTAATTACTGTTAGCGCTGATTTCTTAGGTACAACTTGAATAGGGCTAATGCCTCGTCTCAAATGATGTGAGCACTACTCCCAAGCGCAGGAGATCGAACAAGTAATGTCCTAGTGAGTCCAGGTATCGAATCCACGGGACAACTGACCTGCAAACCACTAATTTTAGTTTGTAAAGAGTAATAATACGGTAATAGCCAACCACCTAACGATATGGAGATATGGTTTCAAGAGTTTCAAAGAATACAAGAAAATCCTACGATAACTGCGGGGAAGGCAATATTGGGGTATCAATATGAAGAGAATGTGTTGGTGTGATTTCGTTAGGATCAATGCAATCAATGATTATAAATATCTTTTCTATAACTCAACGTTTCGTCCGGTCAGGGCACGAGAACGTCGGAAAATATTACGATAAACGAACATCGAAAAAGTGCCTTAAGTACGCATACAATACTAGTTTCATGAGGAGAATAAGCTAATGTGTCCGCAAGGATCGTATTCGATCCAAGTACACCAACAACGAATATACTTGAATAATACATGTAGAAACTAGCAAAATACGCGATATAACGTGCAAATTAGGGCGAAAAGATATTAAAATCAGAGATTTCAGAGATCTAACAGCATCACAACCAGCACAAGAGGGTATTAGCCACGTATGGAGAGTAGCAAATCAATATTTATAGCCAAATACATCATCAATACATCAAAATACGAGCTAAATACGCCAAATACAAGGTAAAATTTAGAATTTTATCACCAATTCTCTCCAATTAAACCCCAAACTCCTTCAGTTAGTAGATCTAGCCTCTGTCCCCAGGGCCTCCAAATTTGGTGGCGAAATCCGGCTCCTAGAGCCCCCAATACGCCAGAATACACTCAAAAACCCTAGAAATATGTTATATAGAGCCATTGCGGGTATAATCTACGTTATCGGGTTCAAACCCGCTTCAAATCGCCTAAAACCAGCACCCAATTGTCGGATCAAACCAGGGCAGTCGGATCGATGCACGATTTATCAGGGAGCTGACACGTGGCAATGGGTACGGATCCGCGCCTGCTTCGCTTGCGCATCCGAGCCAAACTCGGAATCAGCTTTGGTCGTCCGATCGTGCATCAATGGCCCATAAAAAGCCATGTAGCCCGCTCTTTTTCGTTTCTCATTTTAAAATGCGGGGATGCTTTTGGCCGTTGGATCGAGATCGCTCGGTGTATATTCGGCTACGTCGCCTGCTAATGTCGCAGCTGCTTCGTCCGCATTGGGTTGAATTTTAGCCGCATGATGGAGATCGGACGGTCCCTATTGAAGGAATCCGCTCCGAGCTCGGACTTCGTCCTCTGCCGTTAGATGAGAGATCAACGACCGCATCTGAGCCACGTCGCCCCCATCGATTCGAATAGGATTTCGAATCGAAAGCCATCGCAACCGTCCATTCGCGCGACAGCCTCATAGGATCGTGCCACGTAGCACGCGAATGATCGCTCCGAGGCGCGCCTCAGCTTCGTTCCTGGCCGTTGGATTGTGATCCAACGGTGCCGCTTTCGCCACATGTCCGCCAAGAGGCGTGCGTAGTGCATACGGAAACGTATTTCCGCGCGTATAATCGTATTTACGACCGTATTTCTCCAATAAATAGTATTTTGCATTCAAAAATACACAGTAATTAGCACAGATCTCAGAAAATTACAAATAAATAGTCGTTGGAATCGTGAGATCGAGACCAAGCCATGAAAAATATAAAAAGACAGAAATACTCACTAAAATTCATACTTTATGCACAAATCAATGGTTTACTCTAATAAATAATGATATACAAAATATGAATGTATTAGAGACCAATTAAGCATCATTTACACACAAAATATTGCTAGATGATGGGTTAAATATGCAATATTCAACCCGAATCATACCCTCCAACTAGCGATTTGCTAGTCTCTAGCAAAAAGTGCGATGAATACGGATGATTGGTAAAATAATAAATTCTATCAATTGCTTATGGTATGGCTCAATAGTACGCTTTCTAACATGATTTTGACCATCAATATACACAATCCATGCACAAGATCAATCACACGATATTTTCTCTAATTTAATTGGAATAAATAACATGCAAGCATTGTTTTGCGCAAGCGAAAGTATAACACGTCATTATATTCTAATCTTCTCATTTCCAAGGAATTGGCCTATCAAAAAATCGTTCAAAACATGGGTATTGAAGTTGCTTAGATTATTCACCATTTCTTTTTCTTTTTTTAGTTCTGCGTAACGCGCATCAAGCAACATTTGCGGAAAAATGTATAACTTGGATCGCTCCATCAAATGAGTGAGTTTCCGGTCAATGGCTCCCAAATCAGACGATAATAGGGCATTAGGCCAAAAAGGACCCCTCGGACTGTATTACTCGAGCCAACCAAGTTATTTATTTAGTGACACACTTATTCATTTCATTTTTTTTTGTTTCTTCATTTTTTTTCTTTTTCTCTGTTTTTTGTAAGCAACTCAACACCCATAAATATGAACATAAACATTAGTACCAATGGCCAAATTCCTCTTCAACTTGAAGACTTTTCTAATAAATCGTGTATACTTAAGCTTTTTCATCACATTAGCATGCATGAAATAAATTCAAAATATTTCGAGATATTAATCATGGCAATTGAAAATTTTTATGAATAGCATATTAACGAGTAATTTCATGAAAGAAAAATAATTAACTCAAGCCATAAACAATTTTTAGAACTCAATCAATGCATAATCATCCGTATTTGTGGAATGTTAAAGAGTTTTAAAGGATGAGATTGGTGAATTATTCTTTTCTTATGCCTTGCTTTTAAAAATAAAATCCTAAGGTCTCATACACACACCCCAACTAAAGATGGACATTGTCCTCAATGTCGAATGGGGTAGAGTTTATTCAAGCAAGCAACCTAGAAAGCATATAAAAATTTACACTAATGGAAAGAACACACCGTGGTCAAATGGAGGATCACAGATCTTTAATGGTGGAGGATGTTGTTCTATTTGTTCCTTGCGCTCCTCGGCAAGTATCCTTCCTCCAAAAGCTAAGTTGGACCCCAGCATCACGACTCCAAGCATCTCTATAAGCTGTATACCAATGTCCTGCAAGAGATGAGTTATGTCAGTCCAAATTAGTTTAAAATTCCTTTCAACAAAAATATTCCATATGTAGTCATCAAAATAGGTGAGATAAATTAAAGCATGTTGACGACTACTCCCTGAAGGATATGCACTACTCTGGATATGATGCTCAGTCATTGGAGAGAGGGGTAAATGATTTTGGGAAAAAACTGGGGATGTGGATGGTTTGGGCTCCATAGCGATAATCTCTAAACCCGTGTCCCTAGCTGTCTCCTCCTCCTGTTCATCCAAAATTGCTAGCTCGTCCTCTCTTTTGCACACACTTTCTGCCATATCAATGTTTTCATTCGTGACTTCATCGTGGCATGGCTCGCTCGGTATACCTGCAATAGAAGATAAACTCACATTAGATTCTGGAAATTGAATTTCAAAGGCATTACTTTCTTCTAAGCAAGTGGCAATCAGAGTAAGATTTTCAATGGATTTCTGAATCTGCCGACTCCGAGCAAGGAAGTTCTCTTGGAATTGATGGGAAGTAGCCTCATGTGTCTGAATGAGCAAGTAAACTTCCACTTTCAAGGATTGCAATGGTAAGTCTATGCTTTGCTCCCCTTGATCAAGGCTTGAAGGCTCCGTTGAATCGCACTCTGAAGTCTCTTTCATGATTTCTTCATTCTCTCGTAAAGACTCCATGTAATTCCACACCTCTGTCGGCGTCATGACTCCCAAGAATTCCTGCAGCTGTGGTCGTAGTTCACCTAGGAAGGACTCCATAAGCTCTTTCTTTGTGAACCCATGCTGCGGATAGCTCGATATTATATCTGTGAACCTCCTCCAGGCCTAAAAGAAAGTTTCACAATCAGTCTGATTAAATCCAACGATCTTGAGCTTCTCCTTCATATGTTTGTGTGCAATATCGTAGTCTGCATCATACTCATTGTTTGTGCGATAAAAATTCATGTATTCCATATACTCAATATCCTCCATCGATTCCACATCTTCCATTTTTTTTGAAATTTTTTTTATAAAGAGACAACAAAAGAAAAAACTAATAAAAATCCTAAACTATAAGATGGAAGGATCTCACTCAATGTTCCTCCAAACGAACTAAAATTGTAGCTTACAAGTACTGTTATCCCCGGCAACTGCGCCAAAAACTTGCCTCGTCTCAAATGATGTGAGCACTACTCCCAAGCGCAGGAGATCGAACAAGTAATATCCTGGTGAGTCCAGGTATCGAATCCACGGGACAACTGACCTGCAAACCACTAATTTTAGTTTGTAAAGAGTAATAATACGGTAATAGCCAACCACCTAACGATATGGAGATATGGTTTCAAGAGTTTCAAAGAATACAAGAAAATCCTACGATAACTACGGGGAAGGCAATATTGGGGTATCAATATGAAGAGAATGTGTTGGTGTGATTTCATTAGGATCAATGCAATCAATGATTATAAATATCTTTTCTATAACTCAACGTTTCGTCCGGTCAGGGCACGAGAACGTCGGAAAATATTACGATAAACGAACATCGAAAAAGTGCCTTAAGTACGCATACAATACTAGTTTCATGAGGAGAATAAGCTAATGTGTCCGCAAGGATCGTATTCGATCCAAGTACACCAACAACGAATATACTTGAATAATACATGTAGAAACTAGCAAAATACGCGATATAACGTGCAAATTAGGGCGAAAAGATATTAAAATCAGAGATTTCAGAGATCTAACAGCATCACAACCAGCACAAGAGGGTATTAGTCACGTATGGAGAGTAGTAAATCAATATTTATAGCCAAATACATCATCAATACATCAAAATACGAGCTAAATACGCCAAATACAAGGTAAAATTTAGAATTTTATCACCAATTCTCTCCAATTGAACCCCAAACTCCTTCAGTTAGTAGATCTAGCCTCTGTCCCCAGGGCCTCCAAATTTGGTGGAGAAATACGGCTCCTAGAGCCCCCAATACGCCAGAATACGCTCAAAACCCCTAGAAATACGTTATATAGAGGCATTGCGGGTTTAATGTGCGTTATCGGGTTCAAACCCGCTTCAAAATCGCCTAAAACCCGCACCCAATTGTCGGATCAAACAAGGGCAGTCGGATCGATGCGCGATTTATCAGGGAGCTGACACGTGGCAACGGGTACGGATCCGTGCCCGCTTCGCTTGCGCATCCGAGCCAAACTCGGAATCAGCTTTGGCCGTCTGATCGTGCATCAATGGCCCATAAAAAGCCACGTAGCCCGCTCTTTTTCATTTCTCATTTCAAAATGCGGGGATGCTTTTGGCCGTTGGATCGAGATCGCTCGGTGTATATTCGGCCACGTCGCCCGTTAATGTCGCAGCTGCTTCGTCCGCATTGGGTTGAATTTCAGCCGCACGATGGAGATCGGACGGTCCCTATTGAATGAATCCGCTCCGCGCTCGGACTTCGTCCTCTGCCGTTAGATGAGAGATCAACGACCGCATCTGAGCCACGTCACCCCGAGCGATTCGAATAGGATTTTGAATCGAAAGCCATCGTAACCGTCCATTCGCGCGACAGCCTCATAGGATCGTGCCACGTAGCACGCGGATGATCGCTCCGAGGCACGCCTCAGCTTCGTTCCTGGCCGTTGGATTGTGATCCAACGGCGCCGCTTTCGCCACATGTCCGCCAAGAGGCGTGCGTAGTGCATACGGAAACGTATTTCCGCGCGTATAATCGTATTTACGACCGTATTTCTCCAATAAATGGTATTCTGCATTCAAAAATACACAGTAATTAGCACAGATCTCAGAAAATTACAAATAAATGGTCGTTGGAATCGTGAGATCGAGACCAAGCCATGAAAAATATAAAAAGGCAGAAATACTCACTAAGATTCATACTTTATGCACAAATCAATGGTTTACTCTAATAAATAATGATATACAAAATACGAACGTATTAGAGACCAATTAAGCATCATTTACACACAAAATATTGCTAGATGATGGGTTAAATATGCAATATTCAACCTGAATCAGCTAACCCATTTACTATCGGCAATGGGGTATATAATATCCGCATCAAGAAGCTTAAGGATTTCACCCTTCACCACTTCCTTTAGGTTAGGATTTAACCTACGTTGCATCTCTCTAGTGGGTTTAGTGTCATCCTCCAAGTAGATGTGGTGCTTACAAATTAGGGGTCAATACCTTTAATGTTGGCAATTGTCCAACCAATTGCCCCCTAATGAGTTTTAAGCACTTCTAACAATTGCATTTCTTGCTCATTAGAGAGTTTAGATGATATTACCACAGGGAATGTGTTGGATTACCCAAGAAATGCATACTTCAAATATAAAGGCAACGGCTTCAAGTCCAAGGATGGTTGTGATTCGGGATATAAATTGCATATCCCCCCCCCCCAATTTCTGGGCATTTTATATGTATATCATGTTATTTTGGCTTTAATACGGGCGTATTTGTGATATTGTGTAATATTGAAGCTTATTCATATTTTATACATAAAATGTGGTTTTCATGAACTAATTTTTGCTCCTCGTATTTTTCAGGTACTTCTAGGATTTTTCTGGATTTTCTGAAAAATTTTCAAAATTTTTTGGAGCTTCCAGCTATTTTTCGGGAATTATTGGAGCAAGAGGGGAGTTTTTGGAATTTCAGAAAAAAGAAAATAAAAAATAAAAAAACACAACGATTACGGGCCTGCCCGCTGGCCGGCCCGCTTCAATTTTCACGGGCCGCCGTCACTTGCTTTTATATAAAAATAAAAGTTAAAAAAAGAAACCGCAAGCGGGCCGGCCCGCGGTCGGCCCGCTCCGCTTGCGAGCGCAGGCAAACGCGAGGGCACGCGCTTTGCGCGTGCCCCCATTCTCTTCGGGCGGGCGAAAACAACAGCGGGTCGGGCGGCTTCTGTGCCCGACCCGCAATTCATTTAGGGTGGCATGTGCAATTTTTAAAGGGGACTTCGGCTAGTTCGCTGCTAGTTCGTTTTTTTCAGCTGTTCTTCATTTTGGGGAGTTTTTTTAGGGCTTGGAAGAGCTTGGTGGCCATGGGGGGAGGATGATGAAGCTTGGAGCTTGGAGGAGTCATTTGGGAGTGGAAGAACTCATCTAGGAGTGACATTTGGTTGAAATCTTTCCATTCTCTTGTGTATTTTGATTTAGGTTTTTGTATTGTAATTGGATGATAGATTTTGAGTAAAAACTTCTCCTTGTTCATTATAAATGTCTAAATCTCTCTTATGTGATTGTTGTTGCTTGGGTTGTGATTTTATCTCTAGCACATTTTCACTTTCTAATTTGTGGATGAAGCTTTGAGTAGGTTTGTTTATTGGAACCCTAAGGGGAAATCCAAAGAGATGCTTATCCTAGTGGACCCTCTCTAATGTGCTTAATTGATTATTACTCATATGAGTTTCATTCATTACTTATTGCACCCCACACGTTCGATGAAATGCCGTATTTTCCGATTGAGCTTCCTTAGCCGGGAGATCAATTGAGTTATATTTGGGATGATTTTCCACGCCCACGGCCTCATTCACACACACCACATGAGTCCTCCTCGTTGCTTGCCGATTCGGCTCTCCACCCTAGCCACTTAGGATAGGATTGCAATTTCACCACACTTTTTCCCACACTCATCCACCGTAAGCGAGGTGGTTGTAACACGCTTTATTTTTCTTTAGGGAAAATCACACAAAAATACCCCAACGTTTGGGGCCTATTTCATATAAATACCCTGAACTTCTAAGTCGTTAATTTTTAAACCCAAATGTTAGATGGCAGGTTAACCGTGATACCTTTTTAGAGGTTGTCGTGAATCTAAAAGCCCACATGAACTAAATTGGACGAAATTACCCTTCTTCTTCTTCATAAAGAGCGCCAACCCCAACTACTCACAGGAGAATAAATTCCAAAGGATGCATTGAGAGAAAAGGGTGCTGGCAGTAGGGTTTTGGGCGGGTTGAAGAGGGAAACGAAAGGGGGCTGATCTAAACTAAAGCTCTCATCTCAAATCAGGTTCTCCCAACTATCCTTAACTCTTATTTACAAGTTTTTTTTGCATAAGCTCTAATTTTTTTTGCAGTGAAAAGAAGAACATGAGTTATGGAGATAGTGCCACTAGCAGAGATCGCAGTAGAGAGGACAACATGGCTGAATTTGAAACTGATAGAGATGACTTCAAGGTCTGCAATTGTGGGCTGAAGACACCGAGGAAGACGTCATGGACCCTATCAAATCCAGGAAGGAGATTTTGGAATTGTAGTGCGCGGGAATGCTCTTTCTTTTTATGGAAGGATCCACCGCACTCGGAATAGTCAAGAATGGTGATATTACACTTAATTGATGAGAATGAGAGGAGGAGTAGGCTGGACATTTCTTCCACTGAGGTGTCGGAGAGGAGGCTGAGAGAGAGAGAGAGAGAGAGAGAGAGAGAGAATCGATTGGAGACGACAATAGGAAAGTTCGAGAGAAGCACAGTCAAAACTGAGAGGAACCTTACTGAGATCAAATACCTTAAGTGGGGAATGTTTTCACTGATTATACTTATGTTTCTTATGTTAAAGTTTAGTAATAGCAAGATGTACTGATCTTGTTATAAAAATGTTGAAGTCATCATGCTTCTGGACAGGTGTATCCATGTAGAGAGGCTGAAGGAAAAATGTTAAGCCCTTTGTTGAACATTTGTTGCTGAACATTTGTTTTCTTATGTGTCACTAAATCCATGTTTTGTGCCATATTCAATTTATAATGTTGCTTGGGACTGGAAAATCAATGAGACATTCATTTTTTGTGACATATCTAATGTACAAACACATATTTAATTAGTATACTTGCCTGAAGCATTGAAATGAAGCAGTAAACTGAAGCATTGGATTGTTATGCTCATTAGTATTCTTACCTGAACCATATATATGCTCATTAGTATATGCTCATTAGTTTGCAAATGAAAATAGGGGTATCACATAGTATCCTTTCCTGAAGCATTGAACCTGGTAATGACACACATGTATTGCACACACACATATATATATGCTCAGAACTTAAAACACAATGAGCATTGAAATGGAAACATTGAACTGGAAACGAAATGGATACCAAATGGGTACCATATGAAAATTGAACTGGAAACACAATGAGCATCACATTATAACACAATGAGCAACACAATGAGCATCACAATGAAAATTGATCTGGATATATCAATGGAAACAATGAACTGGAAACACAATGAACTGGAAACAAAATTGATCTGGATATATCACATTGCAGCACATCACATGAACTGGAAACAAAATGGATATATCACATTACATCCCATTCAAAACATGGAAACTCACAATGCATCCCATTCAAAACAAATTTAAACAAACAATGTAAGGGGTCAGAACTGAAGTATTGAACTGGATATATCACATTGCATCACATTACATCCCATTCAAAACATGTTGATACAAAATATATACACAATCCTGATACAAAAAGCACACATCCTGATACAAAAAGCCACATAGTTTCAGGGTCCATCTACAAAAACATGTCCTGATACAAAATTCTGCACTGAACCTGATACAAAATTATGGAGTGATACAAAATCAGCAGCTACACTAACTTCCTCAAACTTGTCCTTTTTCTATTTATATATGTGAACATTTTTGTTGAATAAAACCATATTGTGGACTGAAGCTGCTGGAGATTGCATTGCTTCTCTTACTGGCATCTGAAAGTCTGGATTCTGACCTCCTTCTCTACTCCCCCTCTGAAATTCTGGAGTCTGACCTCCTTCCCTGAGTGACCTCTGACCATCTGGAGTATGAACTTGCTTAGCTGACTTTCTCTTCTTCTTTGTTCCATGTAGTTGACTGGGCTGCACACATTTAACAGAAATTGAGATATAAGAAGATCATTAATCGGAGTTGTAATGAAATAAAATGGTGATTCAGATATTAAATGAAATGATTAGTAATTTGAGCTGTACAAATACAAATTGAGCATTTCTAGGAGCTTGTTATTGTGACACAGTGCTAGCACTGCCTGCTTGTGATTTTCCTCTAGCATTTCTTAGAGCATGATGTTGCAAACTGCTCGAACTTCCTGCTTCTTCATGGATTGGAAAATTCCTTTGATCATGCAGCTGTTGCACATGACCTTGATGCATCCGTGGCTTTACAAACATATGCATAAATAAGTATACAAATAGCAGATAATAAGTGCATAAAAATACTGAGCTAACTGAATTCAGCACATGAACAAATCTTGGAACATGTTGATGGGGCAAACTGCTAGGACTGGAAGTTTGTAAATTCTCTTCTGCATTTCTTGGGGCATTCTGCTGATGAACTCTGACAGAATTTAGACCTTGCTGCATGCTGGGCTGTAAAAAAATTTACATAAAAGTCTTGAGCTTACTAAGCTACTAAATTTACATAAACTTTACATAACGGTACAAACATATTAGATAATAATTGTATCTAAATATTGATCTTACTGAAATCATCACAGGATGTACTCTGTCAAAATGTTGGGGCAAACTACTAGGAATTGAATTTTGTAAATTGTCTACTGAATTTCTTGGGGCATTCTGTTGATGAACTCTGTCAGCATTTAGACCTTGCTGCATGGATGAATTTCTTGGGGCATTCTGCTGCATGGATGAACTCTGTCAGCATTTACAGTAATAATCAAACACGGGATTATTATTTACATAAATAATAAATAACTTACTAAATTCTTCACTGGAGGATTTCTAGTATTACTACGAATGATATTGATCCCAGCACCCTTCGAGAAAGACTCAAATGCTGGTTGTTCAATCTGGCTGAGAACTTTTTGTTGAGTGGGTGGCCTGCCTCTAGGATTTCCTGTCTTGGAACTTGGCTTGGGCACCATATCATTCTTATAACTCCTTTTGTTGTGTCCTTCTTCTTGACACCTTTGACATTTTTGAATCGGGCCTTTTCTAGAACCTTGACTAGGCCCAGCTTCAAACTCTCCTCTTCTCCTCTTCTTTGCTGGCCTTCCTGGCTGCTTCTTATAAGTTGGGGGCATTAAAGCTGAATATTGATTCTTTGGCCAAAATCGTGAATCTGGAATGGGACATATCATGCCTGCATAAGCAATTAAATATGTTTCCTTGATGTAATACATGTTCACAAAATCCTCTGGCTGCTTGTTTTCTTACATCAAAGCAGCACATGCATGTGTGCAAGGAATCCCTGTCATGTCCCAATATCTATAATCACATCTTCTTGCTTCAATATTTACTGTATATGTTCCAATCTCATCTCTGATTTCAAACTGTCCTCCTCCAGCATACACAACAGGAAGACTTCTACTAGTTCCCTTCAACTTCAGTAATTTATCTATGATTCTGGGGCAAATGGCAATAGTCCAATTGGAAGCAAGTGTTTTTTTCTTCTGAAAACGTATCATTAGTTGTCTCCTCATCATTTCTAGACATGTAATGATAGGTTTATCCCTAGCTTCCATAATAAAACTGTTAAATGATTCTGAGATGTTGTTCAAAAGCAAGTCACAACAACTATTATCTGTGAAATAACATTTACTCCATGAGTCAATCTTAACATTGCATAGCCATTTCACAGCATCAGGAGAACACTTGTATAAGTCTTCAATTGAAGTTAACCAATTCTCCTCAACATATGCTTTTGCAATTTTCCACAATTTTTTCTCAAAAAGCAGGGGCCTGAATTGCTTTCTAAAATTTTCATACATATGCCGAACACAAAACCTATGATGTGCATGAGGCATAATTTCTTTGGATGTCTCTAGAAGACCCTACATAAAGCATACACATGAAAATTTAACTTCAATGAATATTACATTTAACTACATAAACAGACTGTGCATATGAATATTTACATTTAACTTCAATGAAAATTTAACTTCAATGTAAATTTAACTTCAACTTCAATGAATGTATATGTATGCTCAAGCTGATTTAACTTCAATGTAAATTTAACTTCAACTTCAATGAAAATTTAACTTCAATGTAAATTTAACTTCAACTTCAATGAATGTATATGTATGCTCAAGCTGATTTAACTTCACTGTATATTTAACTTCAACTTCAATGAAAATTTAACTTCAATGTAAATTTAACTTCAACTTCAATATTTACATTTAACTTCAATGTTAAAATAGACTGTGCATATGTGACATTCTTAACTTTAACTACATACTGAAAATTTACCTACATATACAATATTTAATTAAGCAATAATATGGAAATATATGCTAGGTTGATTGATATACCTTCTGTCTGTCAGAAATGAAGGTGTATTGTTGCTCATGGCTCACCTCCAATGCTTCAATCAAACAGCGTAAAAACCAACTCTGCGTATCCTTTGATTCAGTTGTTACTATTGCAACTGCTAAGGGAAACATTTCATTGTTTCCATCTATACTTGTTGCACTGAACAACACTCCCCCAATTTATGTCTTCAGGAATGTACCATCAAGGCCTATGAAAGGCCTGCATCCTGCCTTGAATCCATTAACTTGGCATTGGTACGTGATGAATATGCCATCAAAAATGGCTCATCCTCCTTGTCACTTGGCCTTGTTCTTATCTTGCAATATGTGCCTGGGTTCCTCTCCAACAACACATGTGAATAATTCCATCGCTCTCTAAACTACTTCTTATAACATCCTGCAATATATTTGCTTGCAACTCTCCTTGCCCTCCACAGCTTAGAATCTTGCTTTACATCTACTCCAAAGTCCCTACTCACTAAGTTCCTAATTGTTGAGCTTGGTAATTGGGGTTGATCTCTAAAGTGCTCCAAATATTTCTTTGCTATCCATTGCGAGGTCACTTGATTATTGCTTCTAACAACATGGCAGTCTATATGTGTTGTTAACTTCTTCACTATCCACTTATCTCTATTCCTATCCCAAGACCCAGCACATACCCATCCACATCTATTGCTGCAATATACCCTGATTCTACCTCCTTCATTCTTCTTAAATTTAAAGTCGTATCCATTCCTAATTGCATGCTCTCTTAACAGCTCTCTAAATTCTGCAGGGGATGCAAACTCCATTTCTATTTCCAAGTGAGGGTTGTCAATATCAATACTATGACAATGATGTCCCCCTCTCTGTCCTTGCTCATCATCACTGCCATGTACACTCCTAAGTGTATCTGAATCATCAGAATCTGTAGCCCTTTCTGTCAGTGGTTCGCATTCAGGTCCAGCATATACATGCATTCCATCAGGCCTTATCATTCTTCTTGTGATTCTTCCTGTTTGCCCAGAAATGAGCTCACCATCATTGTCAGCCCTATCACTTTCATCCCCATTATTACTGCTGCTTTCTTCACCATCTGCCTCATTAGAACTAGGCTGATACTCAGTATCAGACTCTCCATCACTGCTGTTCTGCTCAGCCTCATCATAATTCTGCACTGTCTGCTCATGCTGCTCATATTCATGCTGTTGCTCAGCCTCCTCATGATGCTGCACTGTATGCTCAAGCTGATGCTCATCCTCCTCATAATGCTACATTGTCTGCTCAAGCTGAAAATCATCATCCTCATGATGCTGCACTATATGCTCAAGCTGATGCTCATCCTCCTCATGATGCTGCATTGTCTGCTCAAGCTGAAAATCATCCTCCTCATGATGCTGCACTGTATGCTCAAGTTGCTGCTCATCATCCTCATGATGCTCCACTATATGCTCAAGCTGTTGCTCATTCTCCTCATGATGCTGCATTGTCTGCTCAAGCTGAAAATCATCCTCCTCATGACGCTGCACTGTCTGATTAATTGGCTCCTCTCTGTGATCAATTGTCTTATCGGTATCCTCAGTTGGCTCCTCAATTGGCTCCTCATCTTGATTCTCCATTGGCTCCTCCATTAGATCCTCTATTGCCTCCAGTAGCTACTCCATTGGCTTCTCCGCTGGCTCATCATTTATCTCCACATTTGTCTCCTCATTTCTCTCATACGTTGCTGTCTCACTTGGCTCTTTCATATGCTCCTGCGTTGGCATAGTTGATGGATAGCTTGAATTCACCTCAACAGACTCAGCCTCTTCATCAGCAGTCTCTACTTCTACTGAATCACACACACTTATAATTTCCCTGTCAGACGGCAATATGTCTTCTAATGGCAGCACATCACATTCATGTGCAACATACAAATCAACAAGCCTACTACCTTGCATGTTCAATATTGTTGATGCCTTCTCATCATTATCCATTTTCATGCACCAATTAAACGGTTTTCTCCATGGTTTGTAATACAAGAAGAACTCCCCTTTATAGCCTAGGTCATTGATAAGCATGCGTAAATTCTCCATGTTTAACAACCCTGCAACACAATCTTTGAACACAGTCTCCTCACCATCAACATAATACACATCTGACCCACTTTTCAGCAATCCCCCATGATGAACCTTCAACGTTACTCTTTGGCTCTGTTAAATACATTAGAATAGATTACACCCATAATCACTTCTATCACTTCCTCTTCTCACGATTATAACTCAAATATAATTATAAATGAACAATTTTTATGATAATTTAGACTGAACTCACCATCGTATGCTTTGATCGTCACTTTCTTCTACCGTCAGCTTCCTTCTTCAGCAGCGCCTTGATTCCTTCTTCAGCAAGGACCAGCCTCCTTCTTCAGCAGTGCCAAGCTCCTCCTCTTCCCCCCCCCCCCCCCCCCCCCCGATTTCTTCTCCTCCTGCATGCAAGGAATACCTCTCTTGGTTTTTACCCTAAAATTTTACCTCTCGATTTCTTTTCCCCTTTCACTTTCAAGCCAACAGTTTAACCCTCAGTTTTAATCGAGATGTTTCTTCTCACGTGCAATGAGGAAGAGGGGCAAAATTGGAAAAAATTCCCTCCGTTAACTTCCGTTACCCATAACCAATAAAAAGGTTTACTTCTGAACGACTTAGAAGTTCAGGGTATTTATATGAAATAAGCCCCAAACATTGGGGTATTTTTATGTGATTTCCCCTACGGGGAAATCCAAAGAGAGGCTTATCCTAGTACTCACTGATTATTTATAAATATATTGCATTGACACTCCTACGCTTGGGAGTGGAAGGCGTGCTTCATGCGCGTCCTTCCGTGTCAACCAATTGCTCCATCTTCGATGGCCTTTGGTATGGCGTGTCAGCGGTAGCGGCTCAAAAGATGGCATCCACTTAGTCACCGCACCAACTTCCTGCAAAAAATAGTTGGTGTCAATATTTTCACAAAAATGTTCAACAAAATTAAGCTCGTCAACAAACTCCGCATCAAAATGCTCTTCAACTAGAGTCTCATACATGCAATCATCCTCAACTCACCATCCCCCGATGGCAATGTACAAGCATTAAAAATGTTTAAGTCAAGGGTTATGTTGCCAAAAGAGATCTTAAGTTGACCATCCCTACAATTGATTATAGCATTGCTTGTGGCTAGGAATGGTCTACCTAAGATGATGGGGTTGGTGTCTCGGTTTGAGGTCCAAGAATGTCCAACACGACAAAGTCCACCAGGTAGTAAAATTTGTCCACTTGGACAAGCACGTCTTATATGCTAACCTTGGGGACCTTGATGGATATATCGACCAATTGGAGAATAATGGGTGTAGATTTCAATTCTCCGAGTCATAATTGCACATACAAGTTATATGGCAAAATGTTAACACTCGAACCTAAATCAAGTAGGGCTTGCCCTATATTTTTGGTTCCTATGATGCATGGGATTATAGGTGAGCCGGGATCCTTGTATTTAGGAGGAGTGTTATGTTGCACAATAGCACTAACTTGTTGCGTTAGGAAGGGTTTTTTCTTAACACTGACATTCCTCTTAACAGTGCACAAATCTTTTAAAAATTTAGCATATGCAGGAATTTGAGTTATTGCATCAAGAAGAGGAATATTAATTTGACATTTTTGAAATATTTTGCGGATTTCAGAATGAAACTTATCTTTTCGTGGAGGTTGAAGCCTTTGAGGGAATGGTGCGGGAGGAATTGATTCGGGTTGAATATTGCAAAATTAATCCCTCATCTAGCACTATTTTGTGTGTATATGATGCTTAATTGATCTCTAATACAATCGTATTTAGAATATCCTTAATTATTAGAGCAAACTCTCATTCTATACACAAAACAGCAATAAACTGAGTATTTCTATCCTTTTTATATTTTTCATGGCTAGATCTCGATCTCACGATTCCAACGACTATTTATTTGTATTTTTCTGAGATCTGTGCTAATTACTGTGAATTTTTGAATGCAAAATACTAATTAAATGGAGGAATACGGCCGTAAATACGAAAATACGGCGGATATACGTATTTCTATACGCGACTCGCTCAACATAGGACACATGGCAGCATCTCACTCATTCCTGCTCAATCAAGCGGTTCCCAAAGAACGACGACACGGCAAAAATCTGACCGAGCGATCAAGATCGGACGGCCTAGATCGGCTCCGATTCATATTCGGATAGGATCTGCTGAGGGGCGACGTGGCTATATCTGGAGCGTCGATTCACCATCGGACGGTCAGCAGCAACACGAAGAAGCGGCAAGCATGGAGCGATCCGGACCGTCGATCGATAGATCAACGGACGAGATCATCTCCGAGCTGGGCTCGAAAGCGGATGCGGGCGCACGACTTTTAAAGCCCACGTGTCAGCTCCACGGTCAACCTCGCCTGGATCGGACGGCTGAGAATTGATGCGGCTTGCGGGTTTGGGTTTTGATGCTATTGGATGAGGTTTTTGTTGAATATTGGACTCCCCGGATTTGGTTTTGATGATGAGCAAACATAAATAATTCATGAACTAACAATTTGTGAGCGCAGTATTGGAGATCGTCGCCAAATTCACGAGAACATTCAAAGCGACATCTCAACACTTCACAAAACTCGTATCCATGCCTAAAGCTTCGTTGAAGCTCTTGCGCCGTTTTGGAAGTTATGAAGAATCAATCGAAGCTCTCGAAGACCGTTTATTAAGGTTTTATTTATAGTCTTTTTATCTTCGATATATAGAATGTTAAGCCTTGAGTATATCTTACGATTCTAACTTCATAACGCTCATATAGTAGCTCTAGGATCTTAGTACAAGTTCATTCTAACTTCCTCGAAGCGTCGCGCTTCGATTCGGACTTGTATGTGCATGTTAGTTGGTACAAGAAGAAGTACTGACCGACTAGATGGTGATCTAGTCGGTCGGCAACTCTTCTTGGACCGACTAGTTTGATTCCTTAATTTCTTGGACTTTACTGTTTACAGTTAGTCGGTCTACGTTGACTCACCGACCGACTAGTTTGTGAACTAGTCGGTCAGTGATGCTTCTTTGACCGACTAGTTGTGACTTACTGTTCATGCTAAATTTCTCCTAAGCTACTGTTTATCGTTAGTCGGTCTAAGAACGTTTGGTGACCGACTAGTTGACAATCTAGTCGGTCAACTTTTGTTCTTGGACCGACTAAGTCAATTTGTATTCAGACTATTTCATTTTGCCTCTTAGTCGGTCTACGTTCACTGACTGACCGACTAGTTGTGAAACTAGTCGGTCAGAAAGTCTTCTTGGACCGACTAGATTTCTAGGTCTGAAATTCTATCTCTTCTCAGTTCCTCTCTTAGTCGGTCCATGCTGTTTGACTGACCGACTAGTTGATGAACTAGTCGGTCAGTGATTGTTCTTTGACCGACTAATTCTCCCAGATTTCTATCCGTTGGAGAATGACCTAACTTGTTTTTATGGGACCCTATAAATACAAACCTAGGTCATTTCTATCTAGGTTAGAGCTTCCATTCAGAGATTCATTGAGATCAAAAGAGATAGCCATTCTCACTCAAATCTAAAGCTCTCTTCCTCACAAGAAACCCATTCTCTCACTATTCTAGATCTAGAATCCATTTTGAGAGAAGCTTGTTCTTGGTGAGCTCTTCAAGCTATAGCTTGATCCAAGTCTCCAAATCATCCCTAGGCACCGATTTCTGGTCATTTCCTTGGTGCTAGGTCTTGGTGACTTCATCTTCCTCAAATCCTCCATTTCACCTATTGGGTAAGAAAAACTCAAGGTATAGGATTTTGTGGTAAGTTTGCTTATTTCAATATAAACTCATTTATATTGCTTGTTGATTCTCTCGGTTGTGAGAGAAGGTTGTGATCCCGGGTTGTGGGATTCACTATTGCCATTGTTGTATGATTTGATCTTGTGAAGGTTTTTCACAAGATATTCATAGTGGAAATCTTGAGTTAGGGTTTCTAACTCAAGTATCCGGAGGGGATCCGGGTGGTTGGGACGTAGGATCACCGGGAACAAGTCGGGGAGACTTGGGTGGATCCGAACCCATTAACATCATTTGTTTGCATTGTTAATTTTGTTGTTGTCATTCAATTTAAGCTTCCGCAAATTGATTTGGTAGTTGTTTGCAATTTAATTTGGAATTATACTCCTTATTATTTTAAAGTACTATTCACCCACCCCTCTAGTACTTGTGCAGTAGCTTGTAGGGCATTACAGTTTTGGACCCATTAACACAACTAAAACCCGCAATACCTCTATATAAGCGTATTTTAGGGTTTTGTTCTGTATTCTGTCGTATTGGGGGCTTTAGAAGATGTATTTTGAAGCGAAATTTGGAGGTCCCGGAGATAGAGGCCAGAGCTATCATTTGAAGGAGATTTGGGGCTATTTGGAGAGAATTGGTGATATTTTTCCCATCTTTAGCCTTGTATTTCACGTATTTGGCTTGTATTTGGAGTATTCTTCACGTATTTTGAGCTTTTGGTGATGTAGTTGTCTATGAATACTGAAAATTTTCTCTTTATGCGTGGTTAATCTTCATATGTGTTGGTTCCAATGTAGTTAGGATGTCGTATTCATTGATTTTGATATCTTTTCGCCCTATTTGCATGTTATAATCGCGTATTTTGTCGACTTCTACATATATCTTGTTCGGGTATGTTATACGGAGACGTGGGCATGCTTGAATCGAATATGATCTTTGCGAACTTATTCGTGATGCGATCTAGAGGATGTATCGTGACCCGAGAGGGCACTTGTGCATATTTTCTTTATGAAATCGATGTTATACGTGATTACTCTTTGGCATGTTTTTATGCGCTTTATCGCCATATTTTTCGACGTTCTCGTGCCCTAGCCAGACGAAACATTGAGTTATAGAAAAGATATTAATAATCATTGATTGCATATACCCTAACAAAATCACAACCAACGCATACTCTCCATATTAGTACCCTATATCAAATTCACCGTAATTATCGTAGGATTCTCTTTTACTATTTTAAATCATCGACTCCATCACTTTTTATATCAGATATGTGGTTGTTTATCATCGTTTTAGTACTCTTTCAAAACTGAATTTCGTGGTTTTGCAGGTCAATTGTCCCGTGGATACGATACCTGGACTCACAGGATTATTACTTGTTCGATCGCCTACACTTGAAAGTAGCGCTCACACATTTTGAGACGAGACAGGAATGTACGGCTCGGGCTCTTCAATGAAGATCTCTTCGAAATGGTTGCCTTTGTCCGATCTTTCCTCTTTCACATCTTCATTTAGGGTGGCTTCATTCTCTATAACTATCTCCGCCTCGACTCTCGGTGGCTCCGGCTTCTCAATTTCTCGACCACTCCTCAAAGTTGTCACCGCTTGACAAGACTTGATGTTGGATCCTCCCGATGACAAATTCATGTTGGGGTTGGGGAGTGGTTGTGCCGGGAGCTTGCCCTTTTCTAGAGTTACCGCAAGCTTCGCCATGTTCTCATTGAGTTGCTGAAATTGTTGTTGGTATTACGCCTGGGTTTGTTGTAGTTGTTGCCATTGTTGAAAATTGGTTTGATATGCGTCGTTTGCATTTGGATGAATTGTTGCAACGTGTCGCTCAAAGATTGCACTTGGGGTTCATTTGTTTCATCCCTCCTCCTTTGGCTGCCTTGTTGATTGTTGTTGTTGTTGAAGGGTGGTGGAAGATACGATGGTTGATCTTGTTGTTGTCTTTGGGGGCTCCAATTCAAATTCGGACTAATCCTCCAACTCCTTGATTGTTGGAATTGTTGTATCCTTGCCCTTGTTGGAATTTGCCACATAATTTACTTGTGTGGGGTCTTGAAGTACTTCCTTCGCTAGCGGTAGGTTGGGGCATTGGTTAATGCCATGGTATATGCTACTGCAAAGATTGCATAGCCATTCATTACCAACCGTCACGGCCTTCACTCCTTTCAACTGCAACCCTTCAAGTCTCTTGCAAATGAGGGCATCCATTCTTGCTTCTAAGGCTTCCTCTTGGGTCAATGTAAGGAGACCTCCACGGGCCACAGGTTGAGGTAATTCTCTTCTCTCAGATTTGGGGGTCGCCTCCCAACTTCGCGCATTCTCCTCTATGGACTCTAAATAATCACATGCATCCTCCGGTGTCTTATCCAAGAAGTCCACATTGCACATCATTTCAACGAACTGTTTCATGGATGGGATGAGTCCGTCGTAAAATAAACCGATGAGACGGTATTCATCAAATCCATGGTGTGGACATGCTAGTAGCAGCTCCTTGAACCTTTCCCAAGTGATATCAAAGTTTTCATTTGGCTTCTAAGAAAAGTTTACCATTTGTCGCTTTAATCCTTGAGTCCCGTGCAAGGGAAAAAACTTTTTCAGAAATTCAGCTTGCATTGCCAACCAGGAGTTAATAGAATGAGGAGGTATAGTTTAAATTAATTTTTAGCTATATCCTTTAAAGAAAAAGGAAACAGTTTAAGATAAATGGTTTAATTGCTAGCATTCCCATCAGAACATGTGAGGCAGACATCTTGAAAATCATATATAAGTAAATAAGGCTTCTCCTTCTCTACACCATGAAAAGTGGGGAGAATTTGAAATATCCCTGGTCATGGGCTAAAGGAATTCGCATTGACTGGAAGCACAATGCATGAGCCGGTAGCAGACCTACTCGGTCTCAACACATATCTCAAACTTCGATCACCCTTATGTTGAGAGTAATCATCCTCACTATGATGGGTGTTGTCATTACCGTTGGTGTTGGTACTGTTATCAGCCATGTCTATGTTTCTTACTAGTCTATGTGTTCGAGGAGTCCTTAACCACATAAACTAGATAATTGTGCTCAAGCCAAAACTTTCCAAGATTAACCTAATTTTTATAGTTTTGCTGATTATATAAATTGAAAAACAAAATCGAATATCCACAATGAATATAAACAATAGAATGGAAAGATCTCACCAAATTTTCACGACAAAAACTAAAGTGTGAAATGAAGATACGCCGTCCCCGGCAACGACACCAATTTGCTTGATTGAACCTGAAAGGTGATATCGCAAGTGTACGAGGTCGGCAATAATATACCCGGTGAGTACGGGATCGTATCCATAGAGACGGAACTAATCTGTAAATTCACACAAATATATAGAGCATGTAAAGAATGGTTGAGTGTTCTAACCACCCTTTGAGAGTGAATGATTGTTTGAATAGATGATTTATCTAAGTACCCTAGAGTTATGGTAATGTCCTAAGATTTGGATGCAAGGGAGAGAGAGTGTGTGCGGGTGTTGAGGATATCGATAGGATTACTCGATTGCTCTGCTAAATGTTAATTCCATGATAACTCGATCACTCATCCATTTCAAGGTATGAGGATCGGGGAATAAATCAATTAAGCACATATGGGGTGCACTAAAAGTAATTGCTAATTGGGTTCTTCTCCTAATTAAAGCACATGAATCACTCTCACACCCATTTCAAGGTATGTGAGGGTAATGCATGTAGGTTGTGTTGCGCACCACACAACCACCGTTCTGCTGCCCCTTTCGGATAATGCACGATTCGATAAACAGGTTACAACCCAATTAACAATTTGCTTTATTGGGTGAATTAAACTTCTAAACTATGAAATATGGATTGAAGGGTCTTGCATTCATTTCAAGATATGCAATACCCATTGGATACATAGATGCAACAATTATGAAGCACCACTGTTCTTCGGCCCCTCCATGGATAATATCAAATCCAACTAATCATGAGCTTATTTAACATAACAACATGGATTAACAAAAGGTGTTGGAGATTAACATTAGCAAGGCAATCAAAACATCCTACATCAATCCACAACACCCACACAATGAATTTAGCCTAACATATCAAGAATAGAAGAGACATTCAAAGAAATAGACACGGTTCAATACAAGAAATGAAAGCAAATGTATAGTGGTACGAGGGTTGGAGATTTGTCACAAAATGCTATTTTCCTCAATCATCAATCAATCTCAACAACAACAAAAACGAGATCAAGAAACTCAAAACTCTCCAAAACCCTAATCTCCTTCTTAAGGAAGAAGAAGACCTAAAAATAGTAAAAGATTAAGCTATCCCCTTATTACATATGAATAGCAGTGTTTTATACCCCCTAGGAGTTGCATTTCATCCGTCCAAAATGTCATCCAAAGGCCCACAGCAAATAGGGAGAAATCGGGTTAAGAAAAACACATTTCTCGCAACCCAGAATTTGGACAAAACCCCCCGATTAGTCGACTGCTGAACAAACACGAGTCGCCTGACGACATGTGACTGTCGTTTGTTAGACAGTCGCCTGGTTGGTAGGCTGCGTAGCTTCCAAATGAAGAAGGATCTCCAGGCCGGTGACAATATTACAGTCGCATGTGTGATCCACAGGCGACTGTATTTTGTGCTTTAGGTGCCTGCTGCAGAAGTGTTAAATTAACAGTAAGTTGGATTTTTTGGCTCCCTCAGGCGTCTGGAAAATCAGGCGACTGCTGCGAAAATGGCAGGTGACTGTACAATATCTAGTCGAATGTCAATCCTCTTGCAGGCGCCTGTCATTGTGCTTCACTTTCTCCAGCTCCAGCTCTTCTAAGGCAGGCAACTCTGTTGTCCGGGCAGTCGCCTGTTTAGTTGCCCAGGTGCCTGTCATTCCTTCTACAGTTGCCTGCTATGCACTCCACTCCTTGTTGAGTTGATGTAGTCCCCTTCGGGACCCCTGAAAAATCCAGAAAAAATCCCTAAAAATATAGTAGACATTTATAATGCTTTGGAAAGTGAAATTGTGCCAAAATAAAATCATAGGCTCACAAATGATGAATTAACGTAAATGTACTTAAGAGAGCATGATTCCATAGATTATATGCACAAGAGGATATGATTATGATGTTAGGATATGTAGTATTCTATCATAATCACTTACTAAGCGGCAAGCTCGCCAACATAGTCAAGAGAAGAGCTCACCAGCTGATCGTGCAGAAGGCTCGCCAGCCTAGCAAGGAAGAAGCTCGCCTACTCTCCACCCAAAGAAGCACGGCCAGAGAAAGACTTAGGACACCAAGCTATAAACGCCGAGCTTGGCTCACTACGGGGGCGACCTACCAAGCACAAATACCTCTGACATGGTGACGTAGTGCCACATACGCCTCCAATTAATGCTAGAGGTTAAGAACAAGAACTGATGGTCGTCCGTCGCATCTCCCATTAATTCATAAATATCTCAGATGCCTTCTGACACCCATTTAATGCTAGAGGTTGAGGCGGTTCGATAAATATCTCTGACACCCTCGCCGACCTATCGCGTCTCCATTAATGCTCTAGCGAAGCAGAAGCGACTGCTAATTAGACGGCGATCAACCAACTCTCGACACTATAAATACCTCCTCCAGCCACCAAGGAGGGGGTTGGTTATTTGAAATCATAAACTCGCCTTCAATACTCAAGGTCAGATATCCTCTATATATCGGTGCCTTCCTCATAAGTCTGCCATGCAAAGCCGTTCTACTTTAAGATCGGCCCACATGTCCGACATACTTCCAAAGAGTCATTTACTGACTTAATCATCTGAGAGGATACGGGTTAACAGCTAATCCAGCCTTTCTGACGAGCTGTTCTTCTCGCAGGAAGATCGGTTCTCCTACCAGGCGGTCGGTGACCAATCGACGACCACCGACGACATTGGATCCTTCACTTACGAAGCGCATTCCAAGACGTGTTAGTCTCATCAATAACCCCACTACTTGTAATCATTGTACTCATGATTCCCCTTAAACAAATTCTATTATTGTGCGAACTTAACCCCCAATAATACCTTTAAGATAAAATTCACAAGTGCCTCTCGACTCATAATACGAGAGGTCAAGAAACCCCTTTTTATGTAACGTGTCAAGTCTGTTTTCTTCGATACGCCCTAGTCAATATTTTCCATGGATATACTTTGCTACTAACTTGTGCATTAAAGTATTAACTCTTAATACAATGTTGTTCTACAAATTACTCACACTTAAACATTTCTTCAGAATTAAAGTGATGGCATTCGTTAAGTGTAAAATGTGTCCCATATGACCCAAAGACAACTCTTACTCATTAGCCAATATGCGAGACAATCTATTCGTTTGTATAACAATTATTCTGAAACTTTAGACATCAAACATATCTCATTTTCAGTTCCTCTTACTATGTCTTTTCTCATGATACACCAAACATTCTTTCTCAATGAATTATCTTTAGTTCCTTCTCCTTTCTAAATTACATGTATGTCCTAACACAAACATTAGATGTGCAAGCATCACATGCATCCAAACATTTGAGCTTTACAACCCTGAGGAGACTCAACAAGTTGTTCGTCTCAAGATCTAATTTGGATACATTGTCTTGAACTGCGCTTACACTCATTTTCGAGTCAAACAGTTTGATCGAAGTTTCGTATCTTGCAGATTGAAACTGTTTTCCATACAGCCTTGAGGAGACCCAACAAGTTGTACGGAGAAACGTGCTTTAAACATCAGTATGTTCAAGCTGCCACTGCTCATAGAGGCGAGTGTTAAGTAGCATACTTTTATTGTGTTAGACTTTAGAGCTTAAGGAAATCATTGTCCTTAACTCAGTGCTAGGAAGGACACTTCAATGTCAGTGAGAACATAGTTTGGTTTATCAAATATTCTTTAGCCAATCATTTTGCCCAGTTAACTTATTTCTTTTAAGGATATTGCGATTTGGATTCCACTTCGGTAAAACGTAGAAGGATTTAATGTAGAAAAGGTGGCACCTGATCTAATAGACCAGGTGCCAAGACACAACTACAGTAAGTACAAGACCATGTGGGGCTTGTACTTTTCACCTTTTTGTGTCTTGTCACCTGGTCCATTAGATCAGGTGCCACCTGATCTACATGAATCCCAACATAGAATTACCCTAGTTTAGCATATGTTCATGATTTTTAAATATAGTTAAAATGATTTTTATTCAACTATATCCTCCCACTATTTTAGCGATCATCTTAAGCCATATAGATGAACGAATTTAGTCATTTAATGGAGAGGGACCCAACCACCCTGAGCTTCACAACCTTGAGGAGACTCAACAAGCTGATTGACTCTGCAGTTGGTAGATGAACTCTTTATCAATCATATCACATGTGACTCCATATTGGTTTTTACCTCTATTCATTTATGATCTTGAGGAGACTCAACAAATTATAATGACTAGTCTAGTCGAACCCTTGTTTTCATGTTTAATATTAACTTACACTGATACCCGAGCAGACCCGACACAGCGGTTTGTGTTAATACCAAACTACATCACAAGTATGATGGAGTATGTTCTGAAAGAGACCATGTCATAACTTGAGGAGACTCAACAACCATGACAGGCGTCTTTTAGTCCCCTAATCCTAAAACAAAGAGGGCTACAGCTAATCTTGAAGAAGATTTTTAACGTATTTGACTAGACGTAATCATTGGTTTCACATAATCATAATTCGCATCCTTGTGGTCTAGCGAAACATGGCCAGAGATTTGGCTAGGCCAGGATCACTATCCCCAGTCAAGTTAGGGTGATCCACAACACTAGTCAAAAAACGCTAGACCGAATCATGATCCTTTAAGGTATGAATTATTCATATGTGTGACATCGACTTAAATGGCTTCATTAAAACTAGTTAATCATATCAACTAGTTGAATCCTAAAATTCGAAATTATTAGGATTAGTTAATAACTTTTATTAAAGTCAATTCAACTATAAGGATTTTTATGGTGATATCCTAATCACATATTAGGGATTTAAAGTTCAAGTTGCAACAATTTAAATCATATCATTTTTCAAAAAAAAATTTGAAGGGTAAGTTAGTATCTATATTAAATAAATGTACAGAAATACAAACTGGAATTCCATAGAGTTTTGGACTCAATGGAGAGAGGATAGGACACAAGCGTCGTCACTCTCTACCATCGCACCAGGCTCTATGGAAGGATCCAGGGATTACAGAGGGATACCATAATCATTTTTCAAAATTATTATTAGAACAATTAAAATAATAATTATTAAAGAGGGATACCATAATCATGTATTAGGAGATTAATTTGTTGCAACAATTTTTAAAACATATTATGTCCACCTAAATTATCTTTTAATTTTCAGAAAGCTTGTAATAACCTACTAGTTTTTCTTGTATTATCACATACGAACAAGAAATAATATAACCATTAAAACTATCAACTAAAAATTTTAGCATGATAACAGCTCAACTAAAAATTATCTCATAAAATTTAGCTAAACAAGAAAATTAAAAATATCTCATAAATTTAGGTTACATTGATAATTATCAAGATCTAATTTTTTAAAAAATTTACACATGATTTTTACAATTAGATCCAATTTTCAAAAAACACTTTGTTCGAAAATAAAAACATCACATGGAGCGACAAATTTAATAGCTTTATAAATCTCCATCTCATAGAGAAAACATGATGCATACTATGCACTTTAAAATTGCAAATACATAGATCAAGTAGACTTGGCTTTGATAACACTGTAGTGTTTTCTGAGTCCTTAGGTCTATAAAATTGACGTCCGGCCTACGTTGGGCGAACGACGAAATCAAATCAAGCAACGAAAAAACAGATCTTAAAACATTTTTAAGTCAAGCCCTAAAGAATAAATCCTAGCCAGAATCTCTACTATCCTGATGTTGGGTCCGGCCAACCCCTAAGGATAGATCTATCAAACTATTGCAATTATAAACTCATGTAAATTAAACTACATACATTTCACTTCGTTTCTGCAGAATACGAAGCGTCGTTTTCAGCAACATTTCTTTATCTCCGAAGCAATGCCCCGTGTTGGGGCTAAGCCGCTTCTCCCGAGTCGAACCGTGTTCCGAGCCGAACCGCGTCCCAAGGCGAGCAACACCCTTATCGTCGAGCCAACTACGTGCTCCAGAAAGTTTCACATTGAGTGAATCCTCCGTCAAGAATTTGGATCAAATCCGAACTCCTTCGTAGCTTTCCTAGAGCCCGATCAGGAGTAAGGAAGAATTAGGTAGAAGAGTGAATATTAATTTAAGCTTAGATCCGAGCTTGCTCAGTTTAATGGAGCTTCTCAGATCTGGAGCTTGGTGCAGGTTTCATGGAGGGGGGTTGGCCCTATTTATATAGGCGGCTGACCCATCTCCTTCTCATCATATTCGATGTGGGACTAAAGGTTTGGAGGAGAAAATTGACTTTAAGTTTAATCTTCACGAAGACCAAACTTCAACGAATTTTTCCTCCCTCACCGTTGAGCTTCACAAGTGATATCACATATCAAATCGAAGAGCACTGAACGGTGATCGCATAGAAACAAACGAAGCTCAATTCTGACGTCGTTTAACCCTACAAACGTACGCGCAAAGTTGATAAAAAATTAGAACTTCGCATGGAAAAATAGCCGTCAAAAATCAAACCAAGGTTTTCATGTGGGGCCCACCGCGGGGCCCCACCCACCTTGCACGCGCCACCATGAGGGCACTACAAGCGCCCGGGCACGTGCCTGGCATGTGCCCCACTTTGGGGCACGGCCGCAAGCTCCTGGCGCCCGCAAGCAGGCACCAGGTCATGAATTGACCCAGCCCATTTGGGCCGGGCTTGTTTTAAAAATTCTATAAATAGCCTTTTCCCCCTTCTTTCTTCTGGTTTGTAATTATTACCCCTTTATCTTGGTTCCCTCCAATCCCATTGGGCTTGGACCCAAAACCAAAAATGGTCTAGGACATTCCTAGACTTCTAGTTGAGTTTGTTCTATGCCTTTGATTATATAAATAATCTCGCAAATATTTCGCGACGTATTCATATACTTTTGCATCTAATGCCATTCATCCACATTTTCAATATTTTAGATTTATATCGCAAACTCTTTGCGACTTAATAAATTCTCGTACATCATATGTATTATCTCCCTTAAGACTTGTAACGGCCGCTTTCCGACCGTTCGTATTTTCTGTGCGTACGACTCTTTTCGTGTGCGTATTTTATTTGGCCTCTTCTTGGATCCGGACTATACGATGTGATACATCGTTGTGATCATATGGAAGAGTAGTTATTTGTGGGATTTTTAGTGAATGTCATTTCACGAGAAATTCTCCCACAAATCAGGTTTGATTGCATGATCGTTGTAGCTTTAGACTTAGTCACCAGATCTTTTTATTTTTAGTTCGTTCTCCGTGGACCAAACGCGCGATTGACCACCGTACCCCCGAGCCTCTCTTCTTCACGGTCGTCCCGATATTTTTTTCGTAATTTTCTGACACCACTAGCCCAATCAAATCACTAATCAAAATCCAAGCCCATTAAGCCCAAATCAAATTCAAAATTCAGTTGCTAATCAAATCATTAGGTGATTTGCATGTATCATGCAATATTGATTCTGTCACTACCCTCACCCAACATTCCCCACTTCTTACACCCCCTCACTCACCCTCTCTCCTAGTCACCTCCTTAGTTATGCCCACTTAAAACCACTTTAGCAAAACTTCATCTTCTTTTAAACAACCCATGGCTGAAACCTAGAACTCACGCAACCCACCCTTTGGCCGCCGACCTGCTCCTCCTACAGCCTCCAATGGTCACCCCAACCCCCCAAGACCGGCCACCACCCTCTCCTCCTCCATCTCCTCCCTCTCCTCCTCTCCAAGCCCTCAAAAACCCAAGAGAAACCCCACCTTGGCCGAAATCTGTGAACAGCAGCCCCTTGCCAGAAAAACTGGCGCCCGCCGGCCATCCGTTGCCACCGGCCGGCCATCCGTCGCCGCCGGCAACCGCCGCCATCCCCACTTGAATCCCCTTTAACCCCCCCCCCCCCCCCATCATCTCCAACTCCCTTTACCCTCTTCTCTCATCTCTACCTCCTCGAAACACCTCTCGAACTAGCCTCAACGGCAGTTTTGGACAGATCTGTCCATCGTCAAAAAAACCCGTCGCCCGGCCACCTCTGGCCACCACCGGTGACTACCCTACCACCGTTGGACTCCACTCGAACCCCATATCATCTGCACCCCTCCTTTCTCACTTCTCTCATGTCGATCTCCTCAAAAACTCGTTGAAACAAGCCCTAGCGGCTAATTTTGACAGATCTGTGCGCAGTTCTTCAACGTCGGCGCACGGCCACCTCCGACTACTTCCGGCGACCACTCCACCACCGTTGATTCCTCTTGAATCCCTTTAACTACTGCAATTTTTCTTTGACTCTTTTCATTGCTGTTTTTCTGCTGAGATGTGCGACAACGACCGTTGCGCGAATCTGTCCTCTTCGTCTTCTCACGGCCGCCCACCGCCGTGCGCTGACGCCGTCGGCCGCCCACCGGGCCGACAACCTCCACTGATCCCCTTCAATCCCCGACAGCCCCCTTGGACCCTCGGAGTTCACACACGTCGCCGAACTCACGTGTTTCTACCTGACGTTGCCGCCATCGTGAAGATCCGTTGCGCTACCCGCAACGGGAGAAAGATCGCAGCTTGCTCGCTGTTCATGCCACTACCTCGCTGTTCATGCCACTACCTCGCTGTCTAGAGGTGTCTCGCTATACTACCCACGGCTGAGACGTTGCAGACGACGCCGATCCATCGCCGTTCAGACCCGACATCCACTTTTTAAACGACGTCAAAAGGTTAGTCCTCTAACGCGTAGTAAGAACCCCCACCGTAGCAAAACAAAAACTTAAATCTAAAAATCGTAAAAAAATAACTAAATTTCATTTCCACACCTTTAAAACGTTGCAAATATTAGACATCGACAAAGGATTGAATTTCTGTGCACATAGGATAGATCGTCGATTAGGCTGAACTGGAATAAAAACGTGACTTTGACTACTAGGATAACCCCGTTGAACCTAAAAATAAACTCTAATAGGAATGATGAAAATGTATCCTGACACCGCCGTTGACCCCTTTCAGACGGACCCTCGCTGACGCACCACTTCGACGGGACGCTCCGGACAGACGACGCTCTCGCCACCGCAGGCAAGTGTTTACACTTGTACTCGTATGGCCACGCTTAGGCCATCTCTTTCTTAGAATGTTAGAGTACATTTAAAGAGAATCGGACGTGAAATGATAGCGTCCGGGACCCCCTTGACAGCTTAGACTTGACGACGAAGTCTAAGCACACCAACAACAACAACCGACACCTAGGGCTATTCTGTGTGTGCGTGCGTGTGGAACCTCTAGAAAGAACTATCCCTTTACACTTTTCATGTCGTGTCCTATTACAAAAAGCCTTTGGGCGTTTCAGATGCTCTCCATGCGGAAGTGATCTCTGTGTTACCAAAAAGTCTGCGGGCGTTTCAGATGCTCTCCACGCGAGAGTGATCTCTGTGTTACCAAAAAGCCTTCGGGCGTTTCAGGTGCTCTCCCTGCGAGAGTGATCTCCGTGTTACAAAAAGCATTCGGGCGTTTCAAGTGCTCTCCCCGCGAGAGTGATCTCCGTGTTACAAAAAGCCTTCCGGTGTTTCAGGTACTCTCCCCGCGAGAGTGATCTCCGTGTTACAAAAATCCTACGGGCGTTTCAGGTGCCCTCCATGCGATGGTGATTTCTGGTTGTCTTGTCTTGAGCACTTGGGTTTGGGGTAGGGTTGAGCGGTCGCACGGGGAAAGTGTCTGGCTGCCCTCAAACTGTAAGGCGTGAACCCTTCGAGTCTCACTTGTCCTGTCTTGTCTTGTCTTGTCCCGTCTAGGTTAGTCTCGTAGTCGGTAGCACACGCTACGGCTACTGTCTTTCCCGTTTACTTTCTAGTACCGTTTTACTTTCTGTCATGTCATAACCCCTGCATGTTAATCAACCAGTAAAATGTTACTCTTAAATTACCTTACACTTGCAGTAAAGTCTAACCATTCCTTGTAGACTTTACCTTACGTACAGTTCCTTTTCTCTTGGGTGCTGTACGTCAGGCGTTGAGCCGGAGTACGTGGACGAGCCAGACATACCAGAGTACGTGGAACCAGTGGACGTCGACCCGGAGTACGTTCCTGATGAGGACCAGAGCTAGAGGTCTTTTCCGTCGCTGCCTTTCAGAGGTTACTACATTTAGCTTACCCTCTTTCGGTAGTTTGTTGCTATGCTTAGGCTTCTCTTTTTAGACTTTTGTACTCGCTGGATATTATCTCTTTATATTGATGAATGCAACTTTCTTTCTGTACTTTCTGTTGTTCCGAATTTTATAAATTCAAGAACCTGAAAATTTTAAAATGGTACCCCTACAGACGCTTATTGGGTCCGAGCTTCACAGCTCCGGCCCAAGCGGGCCTTAGTCACGCTTCGCCTCCGTAGTTTTGGGAAGTTGGGCGTGACAAGACTTCCTATCACTTGACGAAGGTCTCACTCTGTGTGAGACCCTACAGCCTGAACCTACTACAGGTGGGGCTCGAAACCCCAGATGCCAGTGACCATGAGCAGTAGGTGTCGTCCCTCTTTCGGTATTATAATTATGTGGTTAACTCATCGACACGGGACCACCCTGACTGTGTCCGTGATGAATACCACAGTTTTAGTCCCTCTGTTAAAATCATGCCGCTTAATCAAGCATAGTATATGATCAACTGTTAACCCCAATAGCTCGAAGTCGGTTAGTCTCTATCGATCTTTAGTTAAACAATATTAGACTTCTTCCAAAATACTCTGGCCAGAGTTTTTACTAAATATCGAACTAACACATATGACACTAACTCATAAACGGGAGAGACGAATCCTTTCTTAGGCATTACTCTCCTCGCATGCTTCAAGTGTCACCCAACCAAGGGCCTTTCCACAGAGCTTGCTCCGAGGATAGATCAGTGATCAAAGTAACACCGTTCACGTACAGGTTCGTACAATGACCTTAAGTCAAATGACCAACTTGCCTATCATCACCGAGAGTTATTACTGACAAATTAGTCAATGTAAACCATATGATAACTCTCGTTGGGTCGTTCGATGAACTCATTCTCTAATGAGCACATGTGTCTCATCTTCGACTTCGTCAAGTTAAACGACCATGAGATCATCGTCACCACCCCATAGAGAAGACAAAGACACAATGGTCTATCCGATGTATCGATATCCTATTCTCGAAATATCAACGACCATGAACGGTTTTAGACTTATGCTACTATCGGTCAAACACTTCTTCATGATCGAGATGCATTAAGTCTCGGGACTTTACTTAAGTTCTAATGATGACTACATTATTATTAACTTAGGTAAATTCTTACCAAACAATTTACTGTTGTTTTGAACAAGAAGATTGTACACATACACAAGGATAAATTACCTCGAGGGCATACCCATCCCCCAACAGGAAGAACAAGTGCCCATTGTTGAAGGCCAAATGTAAAGAGTCTGCTTAGCATGTAGAAGCATTTGGTGGTGCATGCATTGATGCTGATAATGGATAAATATTGGTTGTGTCTTCTTTGGAAGACAATCAGGCTTCATGGATTCGTGATTCAGGATGTGATTCCTATATGACTTCACTGCGGAGTCATTTTGTGACATACACTCCTAGACACAAACTGGACATATACATAGGAAACAGATAATGTCTAGAGTAGTGGGGGTCGGCACAGTTCGGTTCAAGATGCATGATGGAGCCATTCGAACACTTATGGTGTTGGGCATGTACCTGATTTGCAGCGGAATCTTATTTCGCTTGGAGCCTTGACCGGTGTGGGGTGTAGCATGGTGCTCAAGGGAGAGCATCCACAGGTGTCCACGAGAGGTCGTTTTGTGATGGCAATAAAGAATATTGGCAATATTTATAGGCTTCAAAGTCAGACGATATTGAGTCAGAGGTCTGGTGCACCAGAGAGCTCCAATGGAGGAGCATTTGGGACTCATAGGGATGTTGTGACAGATAAGCAAGGTCGGTTACAGAATG
The DNA here is from genome assembly GCA_030789695.1 of Scilla litardierei. Lineage (NCBI taxonomy): Eukaryota > Viridiplantae > Streptophyta > Magnoliopsida > Asparagales > Asparagaceae > Scilla > Scilla litardierei. Next base: position 9,988,828 of record CM061140.1, on the reverse strand, counting down.
GGATAGCTGCAGTGTGTCGCAAGGGATCGTCAGGAGATGAAGTCCAGAGTACATCCCAATGTGGTTCAACTTCATGTACGGCTCAGATTGTCTACAAAGAAGCAGGTGGCTTCAGGGTAGAGTTGTAGTCCTCAGAAGGACATGTTGCTAATCATAAGGAGGGGTTGGATATTCGGGTAGAGCAGTTGCAGCACATAGATGTGCACTCACGCAAACGGCATGGGTGGCATGGCTCAAGGTGGGTAAGACGCAGTTTGTCCAAGGGATCATCTGGAGTGCATAGACCCATCGGTTCAGATATGATCAGGAGCAGTGGATCTCACAAAGATCGTGTGGTGGTGTTGTGGTGAAGTCCTATTGGAGAGTTAAACCAAAAGGCTGTAAGTAGAGGATGTCGATGTCGGATGAAGATGTCGCTCTCACTCCATGTTTGGGAAAGGCGGTACCTAGTGCTTCCTTATAGGGTATAGGTAGATTAACTCAGGCGACTACTGTGGAGTGCGGCCATGGATCGCCTTATGGTACTTTGGGAGACACTGATGTCAAGTTCAGTTGATGATGGAGCATGAGGTCGCAGTGTCAACATAAAAGAGAGATATCGCCATATGTAGGGTGGCGAGCATGGTTCAGTTCTTCAAGGTCAAGAGGTATTTGGGCTCGAAAAATCTCTTGGAGTGTTGATGCGCCAAAGTGCGCAGTTCCAGATGAGCAGTTGGCATTTTCTTAATCAGATAGAGAGCTTTGAAATCTGTGTGGAGCTGTGAAGTATCTAGAGATGACTTGGGTTGATGAATTTAGTTTGAAACAGGATAGAGTTTGTTGAAATATGCTTCAAATTACTTATCTGTGTTGATACGGCCGTGCCAAGTTTGGCACGACCATGCCAAGTTTGGCACGGCCGTGCCGAGTTTGCGAAGTCTGCCAATTTCTGGGCAGGCCGTGATACGGCCATGCAGAGCTCGGCATGGCCGTGCATAGTCTGTGAATTTCACATAGGCATGTTACGCAATAGTGACACGGCCGTGCTAATTCCTGCATGGCCGTGTCGACTGTAGACGGCCCAGACATGAGATTTTACGTTAGTTTTTGATCTAAAACCCAATCTAATCGGACGGCTAAGATTCCACACGACCCTTGAGACTATTTAAACCTTCCCTAGGGTTTATTTTGCAGAGCGTGCGTGCCGTCATCAAATTTCTTCTTTCTCTGGCGTCTTGGAGCTATGGGGCATGATTTGATGAGTGGCTTCTTGTGATTTCTTGTGAAATACATTGTAATCTTTTTCTTGGGATCTCTTTTTGGGTTGAGGGATTATTTGTGAGAGCTTTTGTTTTCTTCTCTTTTGGTGAGATTTGAGATCTCCTTTTGGTTTGCTGAGAAGAGTTTGAACTTTGGAGTTATTAGTGCTCTCTTTTGTTGAAGAAGATTGAAGGAGTCGGTGTAATTCTCTCTGCTCATATTAGTGGAAACCATCATCGGGAAGCTGGACGTAGGCGCCGTTAGTGGGCCGAAGCCGGGTAAACTCTGTGTCGCTTGATTTGTTACTTTTCCTTCTTCCGTTACTTTTTATCTTGCTTGTTTTGGTTGGATATTGTGCTGTTATGGTGTATCTCCGAAAGATCGCAGCGTAGCAATTGTTGAGTAGCTATCAGCCGAAGCGTTTGCTTCCGTTATTCGCAGCATTTCCCAACAATTTGGGCATGAGTTTTCAACACCTTGGAGCGTCAACACATACACAATAACTATCAGATATCATATAATAAAATCTTCTCCCATCATTATAATTCCATTCGACTACCACCGATAGTATTATTCGAACAAGACAGCTCTCCTAACCCCCTGCTGAGAAGGTACTCGAACTGATGTGTCATGATCAGAAAATCACAACCCAGAGACAAACGCAATGGAAGTAATTAAACACACAGGGAAAACAAGACTGCATGACAATAATGCAATTATTAATACTGTATCATGTATTATACAACCAACAGCATGCAAACTATCAACAAGATGGCCAGTGATCTACAAAGAAAAGCATTAACGTACCTATCAAATGAACCTACCTGATACTGGTAGAACTCTTTTCGTCCATATCATATGCAGAGCTCTGTGAGTGGGTTGAGTATAGAAAGGCAAGTTTCTTTTGTTTATTGCTGTGAGACAAAAACAACTCTCTTTGCCAATAATTTCAGCTTTTCGCTCAATGAGTGGGTGAGTTGGTTAAAAAGGCAGGATCGCAATCCTTTGCCCGTGGAGACTCCTGACTGATTAGTGGAGGCTCTTGTTTGGTTTCTTCTTTAAAAGTGAGCAGAACGCAGCATATTATATTTGAAACATGAGTTAGGTTTTTATCTTTGCAACGAAATGAAATGAATCAAAGATGAGCATGCCAGTTATGCTGGAGAACAAAGGAGCTAGCAGCCGGCAAAATGGAGGAAGCACCAAGTTGGAGTTTGGAAGAGCATGGGAGTGAGTTGATGACCCTTCAATTATTGCAGCATTATATTTTTCACAGGTGTGCTCATTCTAGGTCTCTGAGCCACTGGCTCAGTGACACATGACCTATCTGATGATATCACCTGAACATAATGCTTCATTTCAACGTCTGGGCATAGGCACCAGCTTTACTGCACGCTTTAAAAGTGAAGAATGTGGAGTCATAGTGATGAAGCTTAAAGGATGGATCTAGGTATAGAAAATGGAAATGGATTTGGAACCCTAGCTCCTGCTTACAATATCCTTGGGTTGTATACGTAGAACAAGATTAGATTTACATAATCGAATTGTTGGTGTTTTTTGTGAAAAACCAAGCACGCAAGATAACGAAAAAACCATACGATGTCAAGAAGAAGAACATCAAGACTTACGTGGTTCAGCCGACCAATCTCAGCTTACATCCATAGGGCACTGACCGAGAATTTAATTATATGTGAAAAACAAGATTATAAGATGCATGTTCATCTCACAATTATTGTAATTGTAAAACATCTTGTTCGAAATAATAGTATGTTATCTTGTGATTCTTTATCTATGTGATCCTTTTATACTACCGAGTATGTATGTTGTTCTTTGTCGAGATTGCATGTGTAAAGTCCTTGGATATATTTGAGGAACATTAAGATCATGATGAGATTATGATAATGATGTCCAATAAGATCCGCTTAAGCACATATTTAATGTTCACGGTCATAGAAATATCAAGACATGACATTAATATTCTGGATAGACCAGTGGTGATGGCAATGACCGGTCTCAGGGAACATCGATCGTGAGACAACACACATATGCTTGTTAAAGAATAAGTTCATAGAACGACTCGCCAAGATGCTTCTATACGGTAATCATACTCTAACTGTCAACAAAAACTCTTCTATGACAGTTGGTGTACATAGCTTAGTCATCATGACCAGAGACGTGCTAAAGGGCCTTGCACATGAAAGGCTATGCTCTAACTTTAATCAAACAACGACATTGAGCATGTTATGTAGGTACTCACTGGTATAGTCCTAACATGCTAAAAGAGTGACAGTCTAGATGTGATTCGTCTCGTCCGTATGGGAGTTTAATGTCGTAAGGAGTCAATGTATCCATAGTAAATCCCTGGTTAGAGTAGAACGGATAAACTTGTTAGGAGTAACAAGTTTCATTTAACCTCAGACTATGGGATCACATATGACTCAAAGTTTAGTTTTTTAAGGTGTAATGTAATTTGACATTTTCCATACTCTAGACACCTTAGCAACATAGTTTTGGAGAATGGACCAGACTGCACGGTAGTTGTCACTGATATGCCTACATTTGATCAGAGGAGATTCCAGTCTCATACCGACCGAATAATGATGATTCTAAAATGGTGGTCTTCATGCACAACTAATGCCACTGTCATACCTATGACATGATCGTAGTGTACATCAAGTCACTGATGGAGTAGGAATCTGGCTTTTTAAAGTCTCACTTCGATGATGCCTCTTCAGGAAAAATTGAAGGAAAAACTTTTTGCATATGTGATATACAGAAATCGATCACAAGAGTTGTGATCAACTTATTCGAGAGGCAATAATGCATCACAAGGGGTTTGGAAAGTGTTGGAAAAAATTTCATAAAGAGTTATGAATACTTCAAGTTAAAGAAGAATGACTAAAACTCTTAAACAAGCTTCTGCATCGAATTAGTCACTAATGAGTGATCATTAGTCGACTAGGACAGATTAGTCGATTAATAATTATAGATTAGTCGACTAACTTGACACAGGATGCATGAGCTGCTTCCATTTTGACTATTAGTTGGCTAGCAGGGTTTTGCTAGTCGACCAATAGCCAACAATATAGATTATGATTTGGATTTTTGGCTCAAGTTTGATCCAAAAGATCTAAAACCAAACAAAATTCTTAGAATTTGTTCGGCAAACCTATCTTATTTTAGAATAAGAATTGGAATCAAATTTAGAATCTAATTAGGATTAGAAAACGTAATAAAAAAGCATTCTTCTAATTACACGTTTAAGGATAGAGCTGGGATCCAGCTTGAATCCAAATACGGTTCAGATTTGGATGATCTCTAGCACTATATAAAGTGGTCTTCTCATCCCCTTTCAATACACCAAGAAATCCCAACAATAAAAGATCTAGAATCTAAGATCTCTTGAGTAGAGAAATTCAAACCACTTTGAGGGAAAATATCTTACTCTAAAAAAGTGTTTCATTCTCCTTCTCTCTCGCACTAGCAAATTAGCTTGGAGGTCGGTTTGAGTTCTTTAAGAGCTCGTGGATCATGAAGTGGCTACATCATCACGGTGCAACTTCTATCGAACTCGGTTGGTGAACGAGCGTGGGGTCTTCATCAGAAAAATTTGGTATCTGTGGATATCGCTTAAGAATATTCGTGAAAAGGTATGATTTTATTTTTAGCATTAAATTCGTGTCTTAAACGTAGATCTTGGCTATGATTGCTAGAATATGGAAAATTTGATGTTGGCTATTGTTACGGCCTTGTTGTCGGTCCAGAAAATAAATGCCGAAATAGTTGAAGCCCAAGCGAACAACTCATCGACCAGCTGGAGTGAGAACAAGCTCAAATGAGTAGCTCGCCCCACCACTGGGTAGCTCGCCTCGCCGAATGGGAAGCTCGCCTTGTCGAACGGGAAGCTCGCCGACAAAGTTAAGAGAAGAGCTCAACAGCTGGTCGAGCGGGAGACTCGCCAACCAAGCATAGAAGAAGCTTTCCTACTCACCAAACAAGAAGCAAAGATGGAGAAATGCTTGGGACATCAAGCTCGGATGCCAAGCTCGGCTCCCTCTGAGGGCGACCTAGCAAGCAGTAATATCGCTGACATGGTGACGTAGGGCCACATACGCCTCCAATTAATGCCAAAGGTTAAAGACAAGAACTGATGGTCGCCCGTCGCGTTTCCATTACTACACAAATATCTCTGACACTCTCTGACATCCATTTAATGCTAAGTTGAGGTGGTGCAATAATATCTCTGACACCCTCACCGACCTATCACTTCCTCATTATTGTTCCACCCGAGCTCCAGCTAAGCAGAAGTGACAGTTGATTAGACGGTGCTCAACCGACTCTCGCCACTATAAATACCCTCCTCCAGCCACCAATGAGGGGTTGGTTAGTTGAAATCATAAACTCGCATTGGATACAATAAGGTCGGATATCGTCCATATATTTGTGCCTTCGGCTTAAGCTCGTCGCGCAAAGACGTTCTACTTAAGATCGACCAGCGTGTCCAACTTACCTCTAAAGAGTCAATTACTGACTTAACCATCAGAGAGGCTACGAGTTGACAGCCAACCCAGCCTTTCTGACGAGTAGTTCTTCGTGCAGGAAGCTCGACCCAGCTACCAGGCAGTCGGCGACCAATCGGCGACCAATCGGTGATCTTGAATCCTTCGCCTACCAAGCGCGTTCTAAGGCGTACTAGCCTTTTCGACGACCCAACCACTTGTAATCATTGTACCCTTGATTCTCGATATACAAATTTCATTGTTGGGCGGACTTGACCCACAACAATTGGCGCCGTCTGTGGGAACTTAAGGTTACACCCATGTCAGACCCCATACGCAAACACCGTAACTCCCGTCGTGGTAAGATGCCCATAGCCGAGGAGCCACGTTCTCCTGGAAGGACTCCCCCACTGGATTTTCCCCTGGGGGGGCCGGCCACGGTCATTCAGGCCATGGCCCGCAATGTCTACGAGGGCTTCAAAGCCTTCACTAAGATGATGGAAAGCCAGGCCGCCACCAGACCCAGGGGTCCCCTCCGTCTGAAGGCCCCTCTAGGCCTAGGAACGTGAGGCGGGACCTCCTTTCCCAGTTCGAAGAAGAAGCGACCGATCAACAAAGGCAGCTCGACGAATAGGAAGCGGCCACTCTGCAAAGGCAGCTTGATGAAGAAGCGATCGTTCGACAGCGTCGGCTCATCGTCGCCACGAGGGAGAGGCTCCAAGAGGGGAGCCGAGGAGTCCCCAGTCGTCGGCCCTGGTAGTACGAGAGAGCCCCAGGCCGAATCGTGTCGCTGAGAGCCACCGGCGTTGAAAATCGCGGAGCCCGAGAAGAGAAGGATGCTCGCACCGGAGCAGAAGTCCCCACCGGTCATAATGCCACTCTCCTAGGTGTAATGACCAACGGCGACAGAGCCACGACCGAAGTATGACCCCTCGGGGGAATGAGAGATGAACTCCCTCGAGCACCGAGGTGGCTCATCTGGCGGTTCCAATCAGCGACGAGAATTCTAAGGCGGTCAGAACATCTCCCGAAGGTCGCCTACTATACGAGGATATATGCCCATAAGGCGATTTACCCTTAGTGTACGTCTTATTAATAGAAAATATGGTATCCATTATACTAAGTATGAATTCAGATGAAATATATATATACTTAGATAATGTCCATAGACTTATAGTTAGGTCCTTACTATCCAGATAAGATCTCGATTATGAGTAGTAAGCGACCGTATAGAAACTTAAGTCTTAAACGGTTCGTGGTCATAGATGTGTCGAGAACTGGATATCGACACATCAGACAGACCACTGTGTCTTTGTCTTACCTTAGGGTAATGATGATCTCATAGTCATTCGACTTGGTAAAGTCGAAGACGAGACACAGGTGCTCATTGGAGAATGAGTTCACTGAACGACCAACTTAGAGTTATTATATTGTTAAACTTTAACTAAACTGTCTAAAATAACTCTAGGGTGATGATAGGTAAGCCGGTCCTTAAGACCTGAAGTCATTTGTACAAAACTGTGAGTAAACGGTGTCGCTTAGACCTACGTTCTAGCTTCGAGGCTAGGCCTACTGAAAGATCCTAAGTTGGGTTACACCTGAAGCTCTCGAGGCGAGTAGACGACTAAGATGGGATTCGTCTCTTCCGTTAAAGGGAAGTTAGTGTCACGGGCTCAGTACGGTCTTTGTGTTAATCCTCGGTCGGGATACGTTGTAAGATGTACAACGTGAATACATCAAAGACCGTCGTATACTGACCAATGTTGTCTAATGGGATTGACAGTAAACCATACCCTAGGCCAACAGAGACACAGTCTTGACGAAGGGACTATAGCTAATGGTATTCATCACTAACACAGCCAAAGTGAACCCAACGATACTTTGTCAATCGGTCGATCACGTTATGATAATTCTGAAACAGGAATGACAACTACTGCTCGTGGTGACCGTCGTCTAGGGGTTTCGAGCCCCAACTTGTAGTAAGGTCAGGCTGTAGGGCCTCACACCGAGTAGCATTCGTGTCTTAGTAATAGGAAGATTAATAAGAGAAATTCATTTGATGAAATGGAATAGTTAAATGTTCACAAGCCAGTTGTGAGACTAAGTCGTAGATACAATAGGGATAATGTTGCATTTGATGCAAACAAAGATTAAACGTGTCGTAAATTTTTTATGACAATATTTGTAGGAACAAATGCATTGGAAAGGGTTACTTGGTTGATGGGATCGTTCCGGTCTAAACACAGGTTCAAACCGCGTCCAAATCGGAGCTCAAACGAGCCCAGAAACGTAAAAACAGTCAAGGCAAAGTGGGTTAGACCCACTGGGCTAACAGGCCCATCCACAAGGGTAAACGGGCACACGGCCCACTGCGACAGTAGGCGCGGCCCGCTGGTTGCAGCGGGCGAGCGCCCGCTGCCCAGCGGGCCGGTCGGCCGCCCTCCTTGCCTTGGGCGGGCGCGCCCGCTAAGCTTAGCGGACGCGCCTGTAACTTAAGTTAAAAATAGGGGTTTTGAACCCCCTTTTAGATGGCTACGAAAATTAATTTTTTGCCCATATTTGGGCAATTGTTTGAGGGGTCAAACGAAGTCGAAATTCATCGCCGTTCGTTCCTACGTGTTCACCATTCGAAGCCCTTTGAATTGATAGCTTATTTGTTGTCTGAAGTTTAACGGATAAAGAGAATTAATTCGCTGAAATTGGCTTTTATGAAAGGCTTACTAAAACTTCAATTAAGCTAAATTAGCTTAATTAATTTCTCTTCAATTTGTCTTTTGTCCCACATTGCTCGCAACGAAAGGAGAGGTGCCGACTCCCTATATAAATAGGGGTGCACTCTCTTCGTTGAAAGATGCACCAAGTCCTTGATCGAGTAGCTCCGGATTTTAGAGCAAGCTCGATCTACGACTAAACTACTCTCTCTCTCTCTCTCTCTCTCTCTCTCTCTCTCTCTCTCTCTCTCTCTCTCTCTCTTCCTATTCTCCCGACTAGGCCTAGCAAGACTACGAAGGGTGTTTGGATTCGGATCCAGACATCTAAGACGCGGGTCTACTCAAGTGAAACCTTCTACCGCGTGTGATCGGCTTGGAGGCGGGAGTCGGCTCGGACAGATCGGTTCGAAGATGCGAGGCGGCTCGGGTGGATCGAGTCAAGGCGGTTCGGCTACGAGGAGCGTCAAAAGACGGTGTGGTACATCTTGCCGGCCCCAGGGTCGAGATTCCGGGTATGTTCTCTAAGTAATTTTAGTGTAGTTTAATTTCGTCGCAGTAGAATAGATCCCTCTTGGGGTGGTCAGATCCACCCCAAATTGGCATAGATCGGGCTAGGTTTTGGCTCTCTCATGGCCTAGCTAAATTGTTTAGCTAGATAGTTTTAATTTTTCGCTGCGCGTTATGCCTCTGTGGTCCGTCCGACTTAGGACGGACACAGATCTGAGCTCTGAGGGTCCGCCAAAACCCTTCATTGGTATCAGAGCTTCGTTATGCTTCTGGATCCATTTTAGCGACGATTTTAAATTTTTTAAAATTGCTTGTTTTGAACATACGGACATTTTAACTTTATGTTAAAATCAGTTTAATATTTTTTTGTGTTTTAAAATTTTTCTGTAACATGAAAAAAAATTTGGTGACGTTTTAAATTTTATGCGATAAATTTAATAAGTCTTCCATGTTTAAATGCTTTTTAAAATCTTATTTTATGAGATAAAATAATTTTAGTAAGGATTTAAAAGTTTAAAGTTTATGTAACATTAAAGAAAAATTTTCTTTCATGAGATGATATTGAAAATTTATTTCTTTTGGTTACATAAAGGTTGAAATTTTTTTAAACTTTATCCGAAAGTTTTTAAATTTAATTTCAAATGATTTTAAAAATGTTTTAAAATTATTTTAATGTATATGTAACATAAAGAAAATTTTTATTCCCATGAGATGGAATTATAAATTTATTTATTGTAATTACATATATGATTCAAGATTATTTTATGCGATATTTTAGTCTTAGAAATGTATCGTTAAATTTTAAAGCTTTGGTTTGAATTATTTGATAATTTTATGAAACCTAATTTTATGTGATAAAAGTGCTTCAAGCTTTAAAATTTTAGATCTTTAAATTTAAATGTTAAATTTTAGATTTGCAAGTTATTTAATTATGTTGTAGATAATTTTAACTTGCATGCTTTCATTGTATGTCACTTTAATTGAACCTTTAATTTATGTGATTAAATTAGTTGGTTTATGTTTTAATGGACATGATGAATAAAGTATTCATGAACCCTTTAGGTTAGCCATTAATTGATTAAAAGTTTATAAGATAAATTTTTAATGACTAGTGACATGCTACGTTTTAAATAAACAAATACGACATCCAAACCTAATACCAGATTAGGGTAGCCCCTTTTATTGACAATCATTATCATAAATTGTTTAAATGATGATTATCATTAAAAGACTGAATTTTGTAAAATGTTGTAATTGGTTTATTAAAATTCTAATAAGATTGGGGTAGCACGATGAACATAAGAACCTTATAGTTGATAAGGATCTAATAAAAACTGTTCAACAATTCTATAAAAAAATTCGAATTTTTAGGATCCACTAGTTGATAAGGATTAACTAGTATTAATTAAAAGCCATTTAGTTGATGGATGAACATAGAATTAATGAACCTCCTTCAATGGATCATGATGTCGGTCAATGTGCTTGGCTAAGTTTGCTGGACCACCCTAACTAGTCTAGGGGCTAAGTGGTCCTGGCTTAGTCAATTCCCCGGCCGCATCCGCTGGACCGCAAGGAGTCGAATCATGACTGTGTAAGTCCATCAACTATACCTAAGTCAAATACGATAATAATCTTGTTCAAGATAAATCGTAGCCCTCCTTGTTTTAGGAGCTG
>CM061140.1:9952698-9977698 GCA_030789695.1 Scilla litardierei | reverse complement strand
GCCGGTGCGTAGACCCTCTGAAGTGACCTTGCATCCCTTCAGGGGCACGACGATGGAGAGGGACGCGCCAAATGGAGCGAGGGCGTCCACCAAAGTAGAACGACTCGACAGTTCACCTGTGGGCCGACCTACACACAATATCCTGTCCCTGCCCTGTTCATTAGATTTTGATAAAAGCTAATGAAAAGACTACTCCCAGTAGACCATTAGCAATAATTTAGGCGCACTCATGCAAGGGAATAACCCCCGAAAAATGGGGGGACGAGCTCTACGCCACGCGCCCCGCCGCCCCCCGCCACCCCGGAGCGGGCTAGGTAAAAAAGACAGTCTAACCGGCTGAAAACAATCTCAGGCGCACGACCCTAACAAAGGGAATAAACGTAGTTCGACCTACGCCGGGCTAGAGACAGCAATACCAAAGCATAGCCAAGAAAGGGAATCTCCACACACTCAGAGTCTGAAAATTACAAAATTACGGGTATCTGCCCCACAAAACTTTACTTTCTTTCTTTCTTAACACCAATACAAAATTACTCTGTTACGTTCCCCGCACCGACTGCGCATCCGCCAGCCGCGACATCCCTCCCGTCCCCTTCGGGGGAATCCCCCCGTCTTGCCGGTCTCCGCATCGACGTCCCCGCCTCCCTCGCCGATCACCCGCTCGCCGTCCCCCTCCTCCTCCTCGTCACCGCAAGCTGCGAGTCCGTCGAGGTCGAGCTCAATTGGCGGAGACAGGCCCGCCACCCTCTCCTTTATCCGGACCAAGCATGCCTCCCACCCCTCTGCCCGACCCGCCTCCGCCGCGTCCGGCGAGATTTGACTCCGTGGTCTCCCCCGACGGCAAGTTTAGCCTCTTCACCCCACTAATCACTTGTCAAAAAGCTTATCTGAATCCTCTTATCAATATAACCACAGTGCCCTTGGTTCCCCATAATACAAATTCATTGTACGCGAGTTCCACCCCGCAACAATTGGTCTTGTTGAAAATTTAACACGTTTTTCTAAAAGTTCATCGGAGTGCTTATATGTTGAATTTCTGGCTGCAACATGCCCAAAATTAGATTTCAATACAGACCCTGAAATCTGTCTGAAAAACAGATTTGACACACTTTACCAAATAATTCACTATAAATCATATACTTAAAATTTTTATATGAAATTTCATCTGTGAATCCAAAACTTCCATATCTTCAACTTTCATTTAGATTGTTTTGTCAAATTTCGAAGAGAAATAAATGAAATGTGTTGATCTTTATGGCCGTCTTGGCAATTCCAGCAAGTTGGAGTGTTGGTTGAATATTGAATTGTGTGGTGATGTTAATTTTTCCATTCCATTATACACGGATGTTATGCTAATGACGGAATGTTTAGTTATGCTATTGTTATTACATTTGATAATGTGACAATGTTCGTTTCTATGGCGCCTGCCACGTGTTTGTTGAAATGCCCCAATGAATGTGAAGTTAAAGAAACATGGGAATTGGGCCTATATGCTCTTGTATTAAGAACCCTGTTATAAATTGATGATGTTGAGGGCATGGATGGCATGGATATTATACATGAATGTGTATATGATGTGATGGAGGGCATGTCAAGTGAGTGCATGACCCCGATTGTTACGTGATGCTGCGATGACTGATGGCATGGCACTTAGGTGCATGACCCGTGTTGATGAAAGGAAGTTACTGAACATGTACCATGTCACCATGATCATATAATAAAGCTTAAAATGCTTAATTGATGAATGAGAATGTCTCAATCCCCTCCAAAAGGTGGTGAGTTAGCAAAACCCGATTTTTAGGTGGGATTTGAGTAAATTGTGGATATGAGGCATGGACTGTGAAGTTGGGAGATGATTGTGTGATATGTGAAACCCACTCGCCTTTACCGGGAGTGGAGGAGATTTTTATACCTACTCGCCTTTACCAGGAGTGGAGGGGCATACGGAGGTTGTGTTACTGTGGGAGAGCCTCACTCCTGTCAGGGACGGTGGAGCTGAGAGGCCCGGCGTACAGTGCCCGTGTCCACTGCACCGTGTGCTATATTCACCCCAAATTTGGGGTGAAGTCCAGGTCCTGGTATCACACAGTTACCCAAGTTTTCAATTAATTCAATTAATTAACTTAATCATAAAAAGAAGAATTGCACATGTTACATTCTCCTTTTGGTGGCACCTTCCCTCTTCCTTTCACCTTCTTTGCTTGTGACGCTGTGACATACCTCTAGCACTTGTAGTTATCTTATTAGATAATGTTTGCTTGAATATCTCTATTATTATTCGTGCTAACCCTTTTCTTGCAGTAATTCGACATCAAGCCGCAGGTATGATCCCTCACCTAGCTGTTTACTTTTTGCCATATTATTTAGTTTACCCATCTTACTTCTCATGCCTTGCTTAGTGGTTGATAACTTTAAACTGGTGTTCCAAATCCAAGTGGATTCCTACTGGGGCACACATTGACGTGCTCCTCCATATTTTTCAGGTAGCAGAGGTAGCATGGTTGGAGGTGACTTGGAGTTGGGTTTCAGGGGTAGCACTTGGTGAGAGATGTAGCTTGTGTAGTGACATGGTTGTCTTGAAGGTGGAGAGTGATGGTGTATTTGTAGTGGTGTACCTAGGCTATGTAAAATAGTGGAAGTTGTTATATATGATATGTTGTTATTGATCTAAGTTATTTATGGTGATGTTTTGATATTACTGTGAAGCTTCACTTGTACTATCCCAGCATGTGCGATGTGGCCTGCTTGTTCAGTTCTACTTTCTCTTCCTTTTCCTCTCTCATCACCCTCACCCTTCAGGATACTTGGAAAAAAAAGAAAAAAAAATTTAGATGCCAGGTATTTTGGGGAACGAGACGTGACAGTTTTTGGTGGCCCATGCAGGTCACCGCACTGCGATGTGCGTAAGGATAGTACATGTGATGCTTCAGTAGGTGATTGGAATAGATTAGCCCTAAGGTGGGTGGTGACCTTAGAGTTTTAAGTGACCCACCCTTGAACCCCTAGCTTTAGGGAGTCCGGGGATGAACTTTCTGCAGTATATTATACTATAGATTATATTGTGGGTGTACGTATGTATCTATAGCCGTGTGAACTTGTGTGTATAAGTGCATTTGTTATGTTTAGAGATTGAATTATATATATGTTGTGGTATACTTGTATATTTGAATGACATGAACGTTATATGTATCATGGGTGCTTGTAGTGGTATATGATATGCATGGGTGTATATAGTAGGTGGGTGAACACTTGAGTGTATGTATACTACATCTCCATAAAAGTACATGATACGGATATATGAGGCTGGTATGTGGTATATTTGTGTGACTCCGAAACATAGGTGATATATACATGTTGTTCGTAGATGTATATTGGTGGGTACCTATAAGCTAGTGGGGATATGCCCTGTAAGTGTGTGAGTGAAGATGTGTACGTGTGAGATATGAGTGCATGTAAGCATCTTCCTATTTATTACATTATGGTTGTGTCCCCGTGTGGGGAAGTACCAAGGTGTGTATATCTATCCTTGTGTGGATAGAGTGGTGGAGTGTCCATATTGTCTTGTGGATACATGGAGGTGTATATGTGTGAATACATGTGAGCTTGTATGGGTAGAGGGTGTAGATGTATGTGTGGGAAGTTGGTGCATATATAGCGTTAGTGTTGCATTGCTAGGGTACGAATTTCTAATGTGTTAAAATTTTGAATAACTGTGAGTATGTCTATGTACTGCCTATGTATATATATGAATTGGTATATTGTCTTAATTTGGAATATGGTTGTGGGTTGTATTATTGAGTGCAGATAGGTGTTGTGCTATGGCTATACATAGCATGTATGTAGCGATATAGATAAGTAATGGATACACGTGTAGTATGAGTAATACTCCAGGGTGTTTGGAGTAGATGTATCCTAAGGTGGGTGGGGATAATTTAGACCCATCCACCTAAGTGGAGGCCCTTGTCTCTATACCATGCATATTATGGGATAAGGATATATGTATGAAGTGTAACGCATGTAGGATGTGATGGATATAAGGATTTGAGACCATAGAGTGCAAGTATAAATGGAATGATTGTAGGTTTGCATGGTTGAGTGGAGTTATGGTATATGTATTTATGTGTGTATATGCTTACCCGTAGAATGGTGTCTATAGGACCATTTGGATGTATAGGTAGTGTACGTACCCTTCCGTATATAATGGCAGGAGGGGGATTGTGTATTGGTATATGAGATACTCATATGTATGCATGTGTGTTGTAGCAAGCATGATGTGATCATATATATATGTTGTTATTGTTGAATGTGTTTGGTGTATGTCTTATGAGTGGTTGTACGTGTATATGTATGTGAATGATCCATATTCTGATATACATGTATCAGTATACGGATATGTATGTATATTGGATGTGGCTATCTATCGAATGTGTATGAATATTGAAATGCACTTATTTGTGTGTATACTAGCATGTTAGTAAAAGTGTGGATATATTGGATGTTATGTATACAATGGTATGGGTAGCTACCGACTACCTGCTAGTACAATTTGAGTAGCTTGATTGTACGGGTGTGTAATAGCAGGATATGTGTAATATATGTGTATGGATGTGTGTGTCCATACATGGGAATGTATGAGCATGGTTGCATGGATCCTAATAAATATATATGCATGTCTGTGCACATACCTACTATTAGAATAATAGTCTTGTGTGTATAAGCATACATGTATTTGGCTATATGTAGATTTAGAAATCTATGTGTGGTATTGATACTTGTACATCTGTGGGTGTATAACGAGTATGTGCTTGTGAAAAATCTATGTGGGGTATTGCTTATTACGTATACGTGAATATGTATCATAGTTGTATGGATTTCTATTATACATGTCGCAATGGAGTGTAGGAATGCGTTCATGTATGTGTAATGTGCAGTAGGAGTATAGTAATGGTGTGTATATTGGATGAATAAATATATGTATATGTATATATACTTATACATATCTTGTTTGTTTACTTGCTGATCAATCCTATAGGTTGTCTATCCAGATGTATCTCGGTATGCCCAGGATAGATGTATTACTGTGTGTATGCGTGTATATATAGGTCTGTACCAAAGCATGTGTGCATGTATATACATGTGCAATGTGGATATAAATATGATAGATATGGAATATAGGTGTATATATGTTTGATAAATGTAGGCGAACGAAACTGTTTGATATGTGTGTATTGGACTGTGTGTAATTGGTTGCACATTTATAGGTATGCGTGTGTGTGGAGTGTAGATGGATATTTATATTTACTTGACTATTGTGGCAGTATGTGCATGTGAAATGTCAATCTAGTTAGATATGGCATATAAGGAGATGTATTATGGTTGTGCACTCTTGTGTGTATTATGTGTTGTATATGTACCTATCTATGTGAGGCAGTAGGTGCACTGATATGGATATGAGGTTATATGTACATTTATTTCTAGTTATGATTGTGAATCTTACGTGACTTGATCATGCATGTGTTAGTACGTGCATGTGAATGTATGTATGGATGTGAATAAAAATTTGTATGTATATAGATATTTATGTGCCTATGAATGTGAGTGAGCTCATATGACTAAGTAGTAGATGTATATGAATCCGGTAAACATACGGTGTGACACCGTGATAGTAACCATGTTTGTCAAGTCATGGTGCGTAGATTAACATGTATTGTTGTGTGTCTGTGAATGGATATAGACGTATATGTAAATATATAAACAGGTAGGATGTAAGTCGAATATACCTGAATCTATTATGGTGTATATGAAAGCATGCCATATATGAATGCCTTATGTATAGTGATATAGATGTGCTACTAGATGAGTAATAGAATGTATCTGTGATATGTGTGCGATGCGGATGTGTATGGATGACAGTGAAGCATATAGTGTATATAAGTGTGGGGTAGGTATCTATTCTTGTTTGTACTTCATGTCTAGAAAGACCATCATATCGAGCTGACCTTGGGCAGAGTTCACGAAAAACACCCTAGAGGGGGGTGAATAGGGTGTGTGGCACAAATTTAAAAATAATCACAAACACAGAGATAATCAGACACAGATATTTTTTAACGGAGTGACTCCCCGCCAAAACTCCGACCCCAAGACCTATGAGGATTTCACTTAATAAAACCGATCACACTTACGGGTAATGATCTGACCGTACACAAATATAGTTCAAGAGTTAAAGCGCAGAGATAGCTTCAGAGTAAAGCTATTCTTAATACAATCTCACAACTAAAACAGATTCAAATAGCTTTAATACTGCAGTGAAAAATCAGAGAGATATCACCGTGATGAAGTTTGTGAGATCGTGATCACGTGGGCGCAAACGGTTCGCTGATCCGATGTCTGGATTGGAAGATATAGTCTTCGGAAGATGCTTGCGCGAATCTGAATTCTGCAGTGGCTGATCTGTAGAAAAACGCCTGAACTGTATATAAATCTGAGAACTGAGCAAAGGAGTCTATCACCGTTGCGAAGGGCATGAAGATGTGGTCGCGTGGGCGCAAACGGCTCGTCGATCCGACGTTTGGTTTGAGAGATATGTGTGTTCGAAGTTGATCGTGCGATCGAAAACAGATTTCACGAATCTGAACTCTGTGTATCTTGCTTGATCAATTCCTTCGCTGGCATGATGCTAGAAAAGATAACTTGAAGATGATGTTCCTGCCGTGAGTTCTTTTGATTTTCAAGGAGGAAGCCGCACTTAAAAAAATTACGAAGAGCCGCAAGAGGATTTTTGAAGAGCCGAACTATTTGTTAAAGGAGAGGAATTCTGTGTGCTTTTGAAAAGAAATTTCGCAACTCCCTGATATTTTTTTTCGGCATGCTGAGAATCATTTTATAAAGAGATTGAAACACCACCAGAAGTTGGACGCAAAGCATTTTGAATTTGAAAGGGGTTTTCAATTTTTGATTTTGTCTTATCTTTTGACAGGCACCAGCAAATAAAAACAATTGATTTTGAAATGGTGCATGACCAAGGCCTTTTATTTTTAAATGGTGCTTTCCACTTGTTTTTATTTGAAAGCTCTGCACACAAAAAAAACCAAGGCACTGGTGTTTATGCTGATGTGTGCGGCAGGGGATAAGTGCGGATGCAGATCAAGACAAATGCAAAAAAAAAATTGGCAGTTAATATGCATTCACAATATTTGGTTCATTGTTTGATAGAAGGTTACGCACTCACCCAAATCTCAGAGAATAAGTTTTTTTTTAATTCGAAAAGAGTGCGGCAGTTTGAGATTCTGGGAACATGGCTTTGCTTCTATCCTATCTACGTGAAAATGGGATGAGATTTTTGAATAGGAGATTGAATAGGAAACCAAGTGCGTTGTGTTTTAGATAAGAACATGGATTTTGAATTCAAGTAGAAAATCCCTTGAGTATCCAATCAGTTACTTGACCAATTCAAGTCTTCATTTGAATCTCCTTTTTGCACCAGTGTCCACATACTCGTTCTCTCTTGCAAACGAAATTTATTTTGCATTTTGCTCCCTGAAATCACTTAATGAAAATTGTTAGTCACACGGTTTGTTTGTCATCATCAAAATAATATAGTACGACCTAGTTAGTAGACTAACTAGGCCAACAGTTCACACCCTAGGAAGTCCGAGGACGGACTTTATTTTAAGGTGGGTAGGTTGTCATGCCCTATTTTGCACTATACGTGTATTCTACCGAACACACGTGGTATTTCTACCTACGATGCATATGTGGGCATAAAATAAGCGTAGATATCGATGTATGTGATGTAGTACGAGGGGGATTAGGCCGAAATACGTGGCTAAGGGAAGAGAATGCGAGATGTGAATGCGGGAGAAGAGCAAATGACGTCGTGGGTGTAAAACAACAGGAATGTGTTAGACGTGTGTGTTTGAAGCATGTAGGCATGCATGGATGTGTGTGGATGTATGTAGGAAGAGCCATGCAAGTGTGAAAGGGTTATGGGTCAATGGCAACCCCCATAAATTTTTAGAAAGGCGAGGGGCAAAACGGTCATTTGAACTAAAGCTGTTGTGCGTACATCCTAAAGTTGTGTGTGTATAAAGTAATGGCAAACTTGTAAATACCTATATTATGGAGGGGTATTTTGGTCATTTTACATGTTGCATGCTTATCCAAAAGAGGCTTCTAGTTCGAGATATTTTTGGTGGAAAACCCTCTCTTTTTCTTGAACTTTCTTTTCTTTCTTTTCTAATTTTCTCTCCATCTTTCCCCCTTACCATGGCCGGCCACATCCCTCCCCTTTTCTCCATCTTCTTCAACCCAAAACCCTAATTTAGCTCTCCAAAAATCAAGAATACCAAGAAGAATGCAAGAGAGAAGAAGGTCGAGAAGAAAGGAGAATGAAGAGAGGAGGAAATCAAAGTTTTTGAGGTAGGAATTACTTGGATTTGGAATTTCAATAATTTGTTCTTGCTACTATGCTTTTATAGCATGATTCACTTAATAAGTAGCATGGGTAGCCAACTTGATGTGCCATGATTCAATTTCATGAATATTCCCTTGAAATTCCAAACAAAATCACCCCTTTGAAATTCTGAAATTCTTGATGTCTGATTTTGCCTTGATTCTGATTATTGTAGCTCGAATTAGGGTTCGAAAAAAATACTAGCTTGTAGATCTTGAAGTTTTACCCCAAAATCATATAAATTTTGACATATGTTCAATTCAGAAATTAGGAGAAATAAATCCATCTTTACAACATGTCTGTTTGATTTTCAGTGTTGACACAGTTTAGCAAAATTTGCCTAGCCACCTGCACACACAATGGAATATTGTATTCTTGGTCTTGTTGAAAATTTAACACGTTTTTCTAAAAGTTCATCGGAGTGCTTATATGTTGAATTTCTGGTAGGGGTGGGCATCCGAATATTCGGATCGGATTACACCTCAATCCACCATCCGATCCGATTGAATCGGATGATGAAAAATCTGATCCGCATCCACTAATAAAAAATTTAATCTGAAAATTCGGATGATTAGAATTTCAGATCGGATACGATTCGGATCGGATTAATATTAGCTTTATTGAAATTTTAAAGTTATTGATGCCACAATTTGTACTCGTTTCATTAGATTCTGAAAGTTTAACTTTTAAACACCGAAGTCAATTCCAATATCAAAACGAAATATCCTTACAAAATACAAATTGCTAGAATAACATAAAGAAGCTATCTCTGTTTGCATTATCTCCATACTAGTTTGGCATCAACTTCAAGGAGAATGAGCTTGACAGCCAAGAGCTCTCCTTCCAGCCAAAATTTTAAATTTATATGTATGACAATATATGTACATGAGGATTGCTATTTGCTAGCCTTGAGTCCTTGACTGAGCATTCAAATCAAAATCAAATCCGATTACTTTGCTTGCTGACAATTTTCAATTCTTCATGCGTAAAAGTTTTGTTGCTTGGCAAATGGCAATGGCCCAATACATGTTGAGACGAGGAGAGCATGCTTTATTTGTACTATTGTACAATACATGAATGAAAACTGAACAGACGTGAGAGAAGAAAGAGACGAGGAGGCACTGCATCTGCATGGGTTTAGGGAACCGGATGGGACCGATGGAGGGATGTAATTGAGTCTGTTAGTCTTCTTAAACAATAGCCATGATGCATTGATTCAGGGGCTTTTAGGAAGTAGTGAGAAACAATCGGATCGGACTGAGAATCGGATATTCGGATGAACTTAGACAATAACACAATCCACTCAAAACCTAATCGGATCGGATCACATTCTGTCGGATGAAAACTAAAATCTGAATCCGAATCAGTTTCAAACGGATCGGTTGGATCTACTTATTAATAACAAGTCACTTTCATCGGATCGGACATCCGATCTACTTTTTCGGATCGGATCGGGTGGATTCAATCATTTAATCGGATCTTTGTCCACCCCTAATTTCTGGCTGCAACATGCCCAAAATTAGATTTCAATACAGACCCTGAAATCTGTTTGACAAACAGATTTGACACACTTTACCAAATAATTCACTATAAATCATATACTTAATATTTTTACATGAAATTTCATCCGTGAATCCAAAACTGCCATATCGTCAACTTTCATTTTGATTGTTTTGTCAAATTCCCAAGAGAAATAAATGAAATGTGTTGATCTTTATGGCTGTCTTGGCAATTCCAGCAAGTTGGAGTGTTGGTTGAATATTGAATCGTGTGGTGATGTTAATTTTTCCATTCCATTATGCACGGATGTTATGCTAATGACGGAATGTTTAGTTATGCTATTGTTATTACATTTGATAATGTGACAATGTTCGTTTCTATGGCGCCTGCCATGTGTTTGTTGAAATGCCCCAATGAATGTGAAGTTAAAGAAACATGGGAATTGGGCCTATATGCTCTTGTATTAAGAACCCTGTTATAAATTGATGATGTTGGTGGCATGGATGGCATGGATACACTATTATACTTGAATGTGTATGTGATGTGATGGAGGGCATGTCACGTGAGTGCATGACCCCGATTGCTATGTGATGCTGTGATGACTGAGGGCATGGTACTTAGGTGCATGACCCGTGTTGATGAAAGGAAGTTACTGAACATTTACCATGTCACCACGATTCTTATAATAAAGCTTAAAATGCTTAATTGATGAATGAGAATGTCTCAATCCCCTCCAAAAGGAGGTGAGTTAGCAAAACCCGGGTTTTAGGTGGGATTTGAGTAAATTGTGGATATGAGGCCTGGACTGTGAAGTTGGGAGATGATTATGTGATATGTGAAACCCACTCGCCTTTACCGGGAGTGGAGGGGATTTTTATACCCACTCGCCTTTACCGGGAGTGGAGGGGCATACGGAGGTTGTGTTACTGTGGGAGAGCCTCACTCCTGCCAGGGACGGGGGAGCTGAGAGGCCTGACGTACAGTGCCAGTGTCCACTGCACCGTGTGCTATATTCACCCCAAATTTGGGGTGAAGTGCAAGTCCTGGTATCACACAGTTTACCCAAGTTTTCAATTAATTTAATTAATTAACTTAATCATAAAAAGAAGAATTGCACATGTTACATTCTCCTGTTGGTGGCACCTTCCCTCTTCCTTTCACCTGCTTTGCTTGTGACGCTGTGACATACCTCTAGCACTTGTACTTATCTTATTAGATAATGTTTGCTTGAATATCTCTATTATTATTTGTGCTAACCCTTTTCTTACAGTAATTCGACATCAAGCCGCAGGTATGATCCCTCACCTAGATGTTTACTTTTTGCCATATTATTTAGTTTACCCATCTTACTTCTTATGCCTTGCTTAGTGGTTGATAACTTTAAACTGGTGTTTCAAATCCAAGTGGATTCCTACTGGGGCACGCATTGACGTGCTCCTCCCTATTTTTCAGGTAGCAGAGGTAGCATGGTTGGAGGTGACTTGGAGTAGGGTTTCAGGGGTAGCACTTGGTGCGAGATGTAGCTTGTGTAGTGACATGGTTGTCTTGGAGGTGGAGAGTGATGGTGTATTTGTAGTGGTGTACCTGGGCTATGTAAAATAGTGGAAGTTGTTATATATGATATGTTGTTATTGATCTAAGTTATTTATGGTGATGTTTTGATACTATTGTGAAGCTTCACGTGTATTATCCCAGCATGTGCGTAGTGGCCTACTTGTTCAGTTCTACTTTCTCTTCCTTTTCCTCTCTCATCACCCTCACCCTTCAGGATACTTGGAAAAAAATGAAAAAAATTTAGATGCCAGGTATTCTGGGGAACGGGGCGTGACACTTTTTTAGTTTACTTTTCCACCCATTTTCCACCTTTTTATCTTTTTTTTCTCATTCAGCATCACGTTTTTTACTTTTCTCCATGCATGCATGTTCTTTCTCATTCTCTTATTTTCTCCGCCCTTATTCTTTTTGCTAAGGTTGTTCTGCAAGATTATACTTCGCGTTGCCCTCAGTAGCTACTCACAGTGCTTATTATTTGATGACATGCTATTTAGGGTAGTTTCATTTTTACTATCTATATGCGTGCATACTCTTTTGCTGATCTCTCTAAATTAATGCATGTTATGAATTGAAAATCAAATGCATGAAATAGTATCTAGTATGCGCCTTTTTGGGTAATGCACCTAGGTTCACGCATCATTAGAACACTTAGAGCACCTGTTTGCTATCTCATTCACTTCTGTTTGCATGCTTGATATTATTGTGCTTATTACTGTGTGCTTTTCAGTGTTCATCAAGATGAATGAAAATATCCATGTTAGTTATGAGTTTAGTTAGAGTATTATCCTATTGAATCGTTATGCACCTCTAATGAGTGAACCGAGTGATTTATTATTTTTCTTCTCCACATATCTTTATGATTCTCTACACTCTGTTGGTTTCACCCCATATAGCTACCCTTACCGCATCTTACTTCCCAAAAATCCCAAAAGAAAAAGATAGCTTCTAAATGAAAAAAAATGTGAAAAACAGAAAAAGAAAGAAAAGAGAGAAATAAAATTATTTTGTATTCCTTTATTTGAAACTACCACAAATACTTGAGAAAAGACAAAAATTTTCTATATCCTATTCCTAGATGCGACGCCTCAAGCTAAGCTTGGGGGGTGAACCGATTGATCATATGAGTGAGTATAACATTAGAGTGGAGACGGTGCACAACGGAGAGATTAGATAATGCTTGAACTTTACAAAATATTTTAGTTTTTGGAGATTTTTCATGATTCGAAATAAATATTTGAATAGCATGATTCCTTTCCATTCTTTATTGCATGCTGGTGTGATTTCTCTACGCTCCAATTGTATCTATTGATTGAAAAGTGCATTGCCAACTCTTTTTATACTAGACTCTATAGATTGCAAGAGATTGATATGAGTGGATGACATTATTTTAGAAGATCCTCGTTTTTGTCTTTATTGCATGCTAGCAATATGATTAGTAGAACTTGAAAATACCATTAGCATGTGTTTTTAATATTCGGAGCATCGTGATATACTGCTGAGGCTTGAGATCTAATTGAACAACTTTAGCACCCTCCTTCCATCTCTATTCTCTTTTATTTCCTTTTGTTTATCGCCCGGCATACCTAGTATTCGTCTTTCTCATGGACGAGTAAGAGGTAAGCTTGGGGGATTTTGACATGTCCATATTATATATATTTTCATAGCATCATTCCATTGCATTTCATGCCATATTCGCATCCAAATCCCGCATTTTCCTACGATATTGCAATTCTAACGCCATATTCGAGTTTCGTAGAGTTTAATGGCTTTTCAAGGATTTTGGGGCGATTCGAGACTACTTTTGGATATGGACACATTCGCCGAGTTTTGGAAGCCGTGGGAGGAGTGGAGGAGAAGCTGTCAGGGGCTTTACTGGATTTTTCCCAGTCGACTCGACCGAGCAGAGGATCTGCTTGGTCGAGCTGGTATGAGGCAACCTTTGTTTTCCAGGCGCATCTAATATGCACTCTGCTCGACCGAGCAGTATGGTGACTCGGTCGAGCAGCTTCCATTTTCGACGCTCCCTCATCAACATCTTGATCGACCGAGCAGACTTATGCAACCGAGCAGTGCGGTGACTCGACCGAGCAGGGCTCACTCGGGCCGAGCAGACAGAATGGCACTTTTGAAGGAGCCCGATCCACTGACGGACTCGACCGAGTAAGAGGGCTGCTCGACCGAGCAGCTGACCGAGCAAGCGCCTGCTCGACCGAGTCACTAACTACGTCGAAGATAATGCGGCCCATTTTTGGAATTTTACGTGGGCCCGTCTAATGCGCGCATCAGGGAGAGAGAACAGCGGATCTGAGTGACGAAATTTGGGGGCTGATTCTTTTGTTAATTTTTGAATTACGTTTAGGGAGAGGAGGAGATTAGAAACGTTTGTTAGATCTAAACTTATTTTCTGGGGATAATTGAATTGTTTTTGAGATATCTATCGTTCTTCGCGCTCTTGAATCTGCGGATCTTTTTGGATTATTATTGGCTATTGTTTTTCTTCGCCTTCGGTACGTAAGTTATTCAATTCTTGTTCGATTAATTTGCTACAATGTTTTCCTCGATAAAAATCGTATTTTTATTATTCAATATCACCATGTGTAAGTAGTCTCTTATAGGGTTGATGGGTTAGTCCTAAGACTTTAGGAGGGAGATGTAGATCTGGATCTCTAGGTTGTATAATGGATAAAGGGGCGTATTTCGGTTGATCCATCCGAATCCTTAGGATAACTCGTACTGAGATCATGCCCACGGTCGGTGGAATTGATGAGCTTAAGGAGTATCCTTTGGATTTAATTAGGGAAATCAGTGGATCATGCCTTGACCATGTCCGGCTCATGCCTTGAGGGGATCCACCGATGAACTATATTACTACATTGACGGCTATCGTCATTGCGTAAATGAGAGCCACCGAAATATCTCGAAATTCTAACCCACGAGAGTGGTATGAATTGAGAGACCAATCCCCTAAAACTAATGCAACGCAAGGATCATATTCCAACATCGATCTCCGACGGTCTTGGTGGCGATCCCTAATACTCTAGTTTCTTTTATTATCAAGTCAACAACAACATCACAACCAATCCTTCCAAACCGACAGCTATCTCACTTCGAGATATAAAAATAATCTGAGACCTCAAATACACTGTCACCATCCATGTGGGATCCGACATCTTTTATACTATAATTTGACACCGTCCGCTTGTGGATATAGTCCGGAATTGATACCTAGGAGCCATACTATGCCTAGCGACCGTGACACCGTTAGGTGGAATTTATGTGTAGATTCCAGGTGCGTCATATCTAGATGTTGAATATGTCTCTGCCATGGTGTAACCTCTGAGAACATAAACGCTCTAATACCACTTATTCGGAAATGCAGCGAATATAGGAAGCAAACCCTTCGGCAGATAGCGACCCAAAAATTGCTACTCCACGATCTTTTAAAGATACATCACAATAGCACAATATCCAACAAAAACAAGAAAGATAAAAAGTAACGAAAGCAAAAAATCTAGCGACAGTTTTTATCTTTAAATGACACATCAACTGCTGCATGTTATCTACTACTCATTGCATGATACTTAGATTGGCGTGTGAAATATCATGTTGGAATATCATGTTGAAATCTCAAGTTATCATCTCATATTTTGAAACATCCCATTGAAAATATGGACCTAGAACACTTGACACTTCACTTAGTTTTGGGGTAACTCATAGTTGAGATAGTGTGGGAGTGACTGGAGTTCATCTTTTCGTCCCGCTACATGTGTTTCGGCATCGTCCAGGTAAGCACACTCGAGCAAGATATGAACTCAATTATTGCATACTATACTCTCTTGCTTGAATCACATTTAGTTTAGTTAACCAAATCTAGCACAACTATAAACTGTTTCATTAAATGCATGTCTTATTTTTGTTACTGCCTTGCATGCCTTTTGGTGTTACCACCCTTGCATGCTTGTCTTACTATTGTTGATGCCTTGAATGCTAGTTGAGATAACATTACTACCATGTCATGTATGTCTTGCATAGTTGTTACCCTCGTACGTTATTATCGCATTTGCCTCCTTAGTTACTTGTCTCACTTGCATGACCATAATTAGTTTCCTTTTGATGTCTGTTATATTTCATGCTTGTGCACTGCTTTTAATTTCATTTCTAGAATTATTGTGACTTACCTACAGTTCTTTGCTTCGTGGAATCATCAGACGACGCACATGTTAACGAGGAGGCTCCTGAGTTTGAGGAGCCTAAGTTTGATCTAGAGGCTACGGAGTTTTAGAGCTTGAGTCGTGTGCGTGACATACCTTTATACATATTTCTATTCCGCATTTCTTTTTTCGTATTTCTGTGAGAGTTTGTTGGAGTGTGTTATATCTCAGATATGTTTTGTAATAATTGGACGTGTATTTGAGTATTTAGTATATATATCTTTACATCGTATACTATATATATTATTTTCACTGGTTAACTACATGGCCTGCAAATATCTAATAGTAATGGTCCCCAGAAACCTGGTCGTAACATAAATGCTTTTCTTTAGTTCCTCCAACCGACCCTTCCCCTTAGCTATGGTGAGCTCTGTTTTGCCCAGTATTGCCTTAGATACCAACATGATATCCTTGAATTTCTCCTTGCTAGTTGACCTAGTGGTGGCCTTTGCCATCTCTAGATGCGTTTGGAAGCTCACTTGTTGACATCCTCTATCCACGAACCTCAAGCTTTCCTTCAAACCACAAGCTCTGATACCGACTATCACGGATGCATTGTTTAACCATTTTCACTCTAATCTCATGTAGCATTCACTCTCCCTCCACTATAATAGCTAAGTCAGTGTCACACCCACACCCACAAAAGAACTTAGGAGCACAAGAGAAGAACTCAGAAGCAGAGAACGTGTATTGCCTTTAGCTTGTTTGCTTGCTTTGATTACACATGGTCTCCCTTGCTCACTATTTATAGTTAAGGCTCTCATACAACCAATGGTGAATATTAAGCTTCTAGATACTTTCATGATCCAATATTCTAGGATGATTTAGAACATTCTCACTAAACATCAACAATGGACTCTTCCAAAAAGAGAATACAAGAACGTACAATAGTATTTTAGAACCTTCATTTATGTGTATATGCATATAAGAGATTTCCCGCGCATACGATAGCGTAGCGTGGCGTACTCTCCCCCATAAAGGGTGTAGGACGACAAAAGCTACACATCATGCGATCCTTTGTATCGTGTAGAGGAGAATATGTCGAATCATTGCATAAAAAAATCTCTCAAGTGTCACCTAATTCCCATTACTCTCTAAGCTAATATGCATTGTTTGGTTGCAGCTTTAGATCATTATGCACGACGAGTTAGAGGCCGCTTATTTATATCTAAATTTTTGATCCAACTGCTGATATTATAGGCATGCTTTCTTTTGGTGGCCAAAACAGTGGACTAGATGGAAAATATTCAAGGCATGCGCGTAGCAAGACAAAACAGAAATCAAACTGTACACAGTACTACTGCATGAAAACAGTCCCTCAACCCAGGCATCACTGTAGTTTTAAAGCTTTAAACCTACCACTTATTTAAATGTCTAAGCTTTCAGGCCTATGCTAGACTTGTCTTTTGAAGTGGTTAGATACAAGTGCATGGGTCTTTTGCAAAAAGTACCATACGTGTGTTAAAGATCAAGGCTTAGAGGATCATGAGAGAGAGTGAGTGTAGCCCACAAAAAGCATGAATCTTGCAAGATAAATTCACTACCCAAGCCCTTCACACCATTCCACAATAAACAACAAAGCTTTACAAACATGTCACTCTCCATGTTGGCTCTCCTTCTCGTTATTAGTGCCGCCGCCGCCGCCAGCAAGAGCTTTGACAGCCTCCACGTCCACGAGCTGATCGCGGCCGCCGCCCGACGGCACCACCCTCACCCGACGACGACCAGCGCGGGAAGCAGGTTCAATCTGACTCTGGTCCACCGCGACGATATGTCCGGCCGCCGCCGCCCCATCCACGAGCTGCTGAAAGGGGACTCCAGCAGGGTCTCGCTGCTGACCAGGAGGCTGAGCGCCGACGCGAGGTACCACGCGGACGACTTCGGGTCGGACGTCGTGTCGGGGCTCGAAGAGGGCAGCGGCGAGTACTTCGTCCGGGTCGGGGTCGGGTCCCCGCCGCGGGAGCAGTACATGGTGGTCGACTCTGGCAGCGACATCGTCTGGGTCCAGTGCCGGCCCTGCGCCCAGTGCTACCGCCAGTCCGACCCGGTCTTCGACCCGTCGGAGTCCACGTCGTTCGCCGGGGTCTCCTGCGGGTCCCCCATCTGCGGCATGCTCGCCGCCTCCGCCGGCTGCGGCTCCGGACGCTGCCGCTACGAGGTCTCCTACGGGGACGGGTCGTACACCAAGGGCACGCTGGCGCTCGAGACCCTCTCGTTTGGGCCGACCTCGGTCCGCAACGTGGCCATCGGGTGCGGGCACCGGAACCGCGGGCTGTTTGTCGGTGCCGCCGGCCTGCTGGGCCTTGGGTGGGGGCCCATGTCCTTTGTGGGCCAGCTCGGCGGGCAGGTCGGCGGCGTGTTCGGTTACTGCCTGGCCAGCCGGGGCTCGGCCGGCCCGGGCGGGCTGGTGTTCGGCCGGACCGCCGCGGTCCCCGTGGGCGCGGTGTGGGTCCCGCTGTTGCGGAACCCGCGGGCCCCCAGCTTCTACTACGTGGGCCTGGTGGGCCTCGGGGTGGGCGGGGCCCAGTTGCCCGTGCCGGAGGGGGTGTTCCAGCTCTCCTCGGACGACGGCGGAGGCGGGGCCGTGATGGACACGGGGACGGCCGTGACGAGGCTGCCGGACGCCGCGTACGGGGCCCTGCGGGACGCGTTCGCGGGCGGGACCGCGGCCCTCCCGAGGGCCCCCGGGGTGTCGATATTCGACACGTGCTACGACCTGTCGGGGTACGGGAGCGTGGAGGTGCCGACGGTGTCGTTCTACTTCGCCGGAGGGCAGATAATGACGCTGCCGGCGAGGAACATACTGATTCCGGTGGACGAGAGGGGGACATTCTGCTTTGCGTTTGCCCCCTCGGGCTCTGGGCTTTCTATTTTGGGGAATATACAGCAGGAGGGCATTCAGATTACGGTTGATTCTGCTAATGGGTTTGTTGGGTTCGGCCCACAAACCTGTTAGGTCGTTCTTCGCTAAAAATGAGTCCGAGAGGGTGGGGTTTTTTAACGGCAATCTGTAATTAATAGCAATTAGCCTCGCCGAATCTTTAAATAATGTCTATGCATTACTTAAGAACAATACATTTTTGGACTGTTGCCTAAAAATATCCAAGCATTTGGACTTGTGAAGATTACCACCCTAGAGACTGGAACCTCTGTGGAGAATGAGGTGTTATCCACAACAGAAGGGTGCAGATTTTTTCATGATCTATCTGAAAAAGCTACAGTTCTGCAATGATGATGAGAGGACCCAAAAGCATGTGATGTGGTGAACAGTCCTTGAACCATGAGGACTTGACGGTAGTTGTGGCAAACGGATCTTCGCCCTAAAGAAAAAAACAAACTTTACGTAGTATTTGTAGAGAGATGGGAATGAGTCATGCCCAATTGAGAGCGCAATCGGATTTTGGTCGTATACATTCTCATGCATAGTGTTCGGGTTTGACCTGACCCGTTTGCAAGCCTTGACCGGAACTGGAAGCCGATGAAGAAAGCAGCAGTAGCCTTTCAAGAGGGTGGGGCACTTGCTCAAAGGGAAGGGAATCTGGCCCCTTAAAGCAAAGTGCCAATGAGCTTTAGGACAATGGCAGGGCTCCTGAGACTGTGATCATTGAGGGATATACAAGACCTCTCCTCCTTTTCCCCCTCTTTTTGGTTGCAGGAGAACAACAAAACAAAAGACTCTTTGGAGCTCTTTTGGAGCACTCAGCTGTCATTATTGAGCTTTCTGTGTTGGGAAATAGGGGCGGGGTTCATCCCTTCAAGGATAAAAAAATAATGGACGGGGAAAAGTATGGACAACTCAATAATTAGGAAGCTTTTGAAAATGGTTGACAATTTCTATCAATAACTACTCAGTGTTCATGATCAAACTAAACAGATAATATGCTATGTACTTCATTAGCGATCAATTGACCTAAAAAATATGAATGATTCACTTTGCAAGAAGATACAAGGAAAACAGCTTCGCATAATGACATAAATTTATGCAACGTAAGCATTCAAAGAGCCAGAAACGGACTGAAGTTTAATTAAAATGTCAGGATGAATGTATAGAAAGAAATACACCAGCTATTAGAAGAAGCAATGCTTCGGCTGTCGCAGAAACATCTCTATTCTTTAAGTAAACACCGTCTGATTCATCATCGCATGAATGAATGATCATGCTAAGTTGCAGTAGCCTGGTACACAGCTCGATAGAAGGCCTAGAGTAGAAAAATGTGAACAAAACCCTAGCCATGTCCAAATATAATCAATTGTTCCCTCTCAACGATTCCGCATAAATTACAATATTTCCGCATAAATTACATGATTTAGACAATAACGTCAAATGCCAGAAATCATGGGATTTGGCATCCCCTCCCCAGCTGTTAATAAATAAATGACTGGTTGATGCGAACCGCAGGACTTTGGCTGAATGCTCACTTTCGAACTTGAAGGTTAATCCCCCCCTTCGGGCTTGTACTAGAATACGAATGGGTAGCAATAATCCTTAATAAGATCAGTCGGTTTCACTCAATCCCTCAAGAAAATCCGAGGCAGGTTAGACAACAAACCAATAACCTGGAGTTATCGCATAACAGACTCTTTTACGAAAGAACGACCACCTGAACTGCAAGATGGAACCCAAAATGAGATGGTGAGGTGCACTGATAACAATGTGGTAACAGATTTAAGATTTAAAATATAATGCAACTTACGAGTATTCAAGATGAATGTTCAAAAACCGGGGGTTCTCCTGGCTCTGAGACACAGTGACAGAACCCTCTATGACTTGGTCTTGCTCTACCTCTACTGGATCATAAAAGTAGAGCAGGGTCTGCACAAAAGTCGATTGTTGAAGTGACGTAAGAAATAGATTGGTAAACAGCTTCCAAAACATGCATAATGGAAGTGGACGGTAATTGGTGGCACAAAGGGTAATACGAATACCTGCTGCCAATGTGTCGGCTCATCCTCAGGGGCAGTTGACAACACTATAACCTCGCGTTTCTTGGCCGGGCCAGGGTCATGCGAATGCAAGTCGTTCACATTTTTATTGGAGAACGTTGCAGGTCCGTTGAATTCAACATCAAACCAGAAAGCAAATCCATGGAGAGGGGCTTCCACAGAAAATATATATAATATAACTTCTCTTTTCCAAACAAAAATCAGTTTTCTATTTCTCATTTATTTGACCTCAGGGAATATTAACAAAGATTTCAACATAAAAACTTCAGAGATTGCAGATATTTACTGAACATGGATGATCATCATTTAAATGTGCCCTTATGCAAAGTGAAACAAAAGAATTCTCTATAAGATAAGGAAGCCAAATCAGGTCACGACAGCTAAGCCGAATAAGATTTGGAATCAAATGATAAAATGTATTGCTTACTAATGAATCAAAAGAAAACTGTGGTATATTAGTTGTTATTATGTTATTCATGTATGTGGTTGTTATTATGTTACACATGTATGTACAGAAATTAATTGATAAACATCAAAGAAATAACATACAGATTTGACCATCAGAGCCTTCCATGAGCATAAGGTCTTTCAGCATGTAATCAAATGATGTATTTCTTCCTTTTTCTTCTCTTCTATGAACGAATTGCAGAAAAGCTGACAATAATTTTTTATGCTCTTGATTTTTATTGCTTTGGCATCCGCTACATGAACACTTTTTTCTTGTTCGGCTTTGGACACCTCTATTAAATAAGAATTCACCAAATTCACATCTTTATTTCAACTGCTTTAATCCACGTGTCATTTGAGCTAATCCTAGCCTAGTAGTTTAACAAATAACACATCACGCGTACGAAGCGGAGAACTCAACCGACTCCGTGGACATGTTCAGACCAATCCAACTTATCCTCACATCATTAAAGACATCCTTTAACTTCTGCCAGAAATATGCATCCTTATCTTTTAGCACATTGCCATACATCCCACTCCAGTCATGTTTCAGGTATGTTGCTTCCTAATTGCCTCACATTTCGATTTACAAAAGAATCAAAGGTCCAGCTGTAAAACAGCTTTTTCCCTTGAACTTCATGGGGACTCTACGTTTACATAGTAGCACTATCCACCTTAACCATCGAGCCCTCAGTGCTGCAAGTAAAATCCTACCCTATTTGACCATCATAATTAACAGCTCGTTTCCTATTTCAGATGCATTGTTAAACACATATTGTACTCTCCAAGCCTATGCAATCGAGGCGCTGACTAGTCGTCGACCAGTCGCTGACTAATCGAGAGTCAGTGGAGGACCGACTTGAAATTTTTCAAAAGTCGGGAAGTGAGTCGGACACCGACTAGGCGTCGACTTGGTCCGACTTTTTGACCGATTTGGTCCGACTTTTGGTCCGACTTGGTCGGACTTTTTCAACATACTTCTACAATCAAAATATAAGAGGAAAAATTGTTTGTCTCTCGTTCTAACTTCATGGTAATTAAAACATTCACAATAGATCGAGTTGAATTCCAAGAGGAAGCCAAAAAGGCCTTGAAACTCTCCCCACCAAGAGATTTTCAGCAGATGACCATCAGTAATAATGAACTCTAGAAAATGTTCACTCTAAAACTGCAACTGGCCACATCCATTTTCATGTAGAGATCGCATCATTGGCATATATTTTCTTATTCCGCCATAGAATCCAACTGTCTCATTGCCTGCTTCCCTATGATCCTTCCGACTGATGGTTGTTTGCCTTCATCACGAACCAGATGAATACCGATTGAACTCTAACGTGACAGTATTTGCAATAATATACAGGCAAAAGATTAAAAAATAATGAATTTTCATAGAATTTATCTGAGCTAGAAAATTATATGCCGGATAAAACCTAAAAAAAGAAGCAACATCTAATACATGAAATAAAATATGTTAACATCTAGGTGCGACGAGTCGGCGACAGCCAACTCGTTCGACTAGTCATGAGTCGGTACTTGGCCGACTCGCTGCCGACTCGTTGCCGACTTAACTGCATAGCTCCAAGCAAGAATTTCCAAGGTCATCCATCCTGAAATCACTCTCGTCTAAGCACACCCAACAATAAAGTTTTTACCATAGATCTGATGTGATCCGCAAGAGGAAATAAGATAGAATTAGGGTTCTATGGAAAAGTAAGAAAGAAATGTGAGATTTTTATTGATTTTCAAATAAAGATAACAAGAAAGGTGGCCTCAATTCAAAAGAATGCCGCTATCCTAGCTTTGGATTCGAGATCAATGCCTAAATCGACGAGGGTTCTAATCAAATCCTAGAAGGTTTCGTTCACAATAATCAATATGAAAATCCCTAACCATAATCGTCATCTGTTTATAATGGCTGATTTCTCTCAAAGTTATAGAAATTACAAAAATACCCTTCCAGACCAAAATTACAAAATTGCCACTGGTTTGCGATTGC
This sequence comes from Scilla litardierei, assembly GCA_030789695.1. Taxonomy (NCBI): domain Eukaryota; kingdom Viridiplantae; phylum Streptophyta; class Magnoliopsida; order Asparagales; family Asparagaceae; genus Scilla; species Scilla litardierei. Next base: position 9,954,594 of record CM061140.1, on the reverse strand, counting down.
ATCATTACTCCGTCCCCAAAAACCACCTTGTCCTCAAGGTGATGCATGAATTCCGTGGGCCATACTACTCCAAATGGAAATGCGAGTTCCCTCCTAAATCAAAGCTCGAAATGTCTTCACCGCCATCTTCGTTGCCCTCAAACGGACCGCCACCTTCCTGTGGGCCTCACATGACCCTGCCAAAGCCTAACGTGTCTCCTCTGCTATCAAAAGGCCATCCAAGATCTTCATCATTTTTCAGTGAAACTGGATAGAAGCCACAGTGGTCGTCAGTTAAGCTCATCTGAATTTCCTCCGGGCCCAAAATATGATTGTTGAAGCTCATGAGGCCTTCCATCTGAAAATCAAACGCTATGGGGCATCTTTAAAATTGTCGACTGACCATGGGGGTCCGCCTAGAGCTTGCGGGCCCCAGGGCGGCCTGCCAGGGCCCGCTAGGCCTGGTGGCCCGCCCGCCCGTCCGCCCTGGGCTCAGGTGCTCTAGAGCGGCAGCCCAAGGGCCACAAGGCCCTGTGCGGCCCGTCCTGGGCTTGTCAGGCCCAGGGCGGCCAGTCACAGGGCCGGGCTTTGATCCAGGATAGAATGAGCTTTGATCCAGGAGGAAACAAGCAACCTCATACGGCATTTTTATCAATTTCAAAGCAATTCGTATATACCAAAGGCCTTTTTATTGCATATCCAATATGCAATTATTACCTTGGAACATGAGGTCTTCCATTCCCATGTTTTAGGGCACAACATTCTTGCCCTACTAACACTTCACTAGGGACATGCAATATAGGATTCTCAAGGAGACCTAATGTATTGTCTAGAGATGGCTCATACGAATTCAAGAGATGATCACATGACATCCCCATGTAGAGCAGCACTTGGTTCCATGTTGAGCTTGGCTCTCACACTTTCGGCTTATATTAAGCTTTGATACCATTCATAATGCTCTTATAGAGAACTTTCTAGGATGTCACCCATGCTAAAATCATATATCGAGATTTGTTGAACAATAAAGCTTTTACATGATTTTTCCCTTTAAAATGCTAGCTATGATAGATTCTTGAGTTCGTAGGAATTTTTGTGTACCTGTGACCCACTTAACACATATCCAACATGGAATTTTCCCTCAACTTGAAGTTGCACATCTCACATGTGCACATGTGGTTGGTACTTCCTCCAACCACCATCACCACCATTTCATCCCTCTTCCTCCCCCTCCCCCTCCCCCTCCCCTACCCCCACTCCCACCCTCCCAAAAATAAATAAATAAATAAGAAGGAAAATAACAAGAAAAGAAGAAAGCACAAGGTTCATTGGACCCAGGAGAAGATTCAACTTAGATGAGATATTAAAGCTAATACTGACTCTTAGGAACTCATTTTTAACCATATTAATCTCTCCAGGAAGGAATAAGCTAGAAACTGGTGCTGGAGGTGTAAAACTATAAACACATACAAGCAACAAGTATGCATAGATGTACATATTCTATCATTCAGTTTGCACCCATGTATTGCATTTACACTTCGTAGCACAAACTACAAATTTTCATTTTTTTTAATGCTCCTACTTATTTTATAAGGATGTTTCTTGAGTAAAAATAAATTAGAAAAGGCGAAGGGATCCACTGCATAATACAGTGAAAAGAGTTTCTAGAAATCCCAACTTAATGTTGAGCTCACTCCAAGTTTTGAGAATTGACAAACGAGATTTAACACAAATCATGTTACTAAGATATGCTTGACTTAAATAGATAAAGCTATTGTATAACACTTCATGTGACAACCTAAAGGAGCTTGGATGATACCGATATTGAGACCGTGTGTGTGTGTGTGTGGGGTTCGAAAAAAATGGTTGGCCGTCCAATGAACTCCACTTTACAATACAAAGTAATGCCAATAACTTAGA
>CM061140.1:9144658-9343715 GCA_030789695.1 Scilla litardierei | reverse complement strand
CATAATTTGCTAGATTGGATTTTTTCTTCTTCTCTAAGTAATAATTTCGCAGATTGCAACATTATAATTCATTTTCAGAAATAAATAAATAAATCGTCTATACATCTCAGCTTATCGATAACATTGGAGACTTAAAAACATACATATTGAATTCATTCGACTTGTACAAATACATTGTGTAGGTAAAGCGTGAAGATTGATAAGTGCAAGTAAATGTTGCTTGTTGTGAGTTGAGGGAGGCCTTTGGCCTCCCCCCTCAACATCTCACCATTACTCCCCACTAAGTTAGTGGGGAGTCCCTTTGACTCCTATTCTCTAATTGCATATATAGAAAGCCATGGCTTGTGCCATGGCTACTCCTTATGAGAGATTGTTTACTTTCTTCTCTAAAATTCCTTCAACACGTTATCAGCATGTGAGCTCTCGTTCTTGAGCTTCGCTTTTTATTCCCTAAAAATCACCCTCACCGCGTTTAGGAATCTTTGTTGCTGCGATTCCTTCCGGCGATTTCTACGGGGCATCAGAATCGGGGATTCATTCTACGGATCTTAATTTTTATCGATCTTCCCTAGATCTTTGATCTAGAGGTAATTTCTTAGAAATCCCTAGATCAATATTTTTAACATGCGCATGTTGTTAAATGTGTGATATTTTTTTTCTAAGTGATCTATATCAAAATCTTTTGAAAATCATTTCCTCACACACACAAATTTACTATTAAAAACCGATTTCAAATCCGTTTTAAATAGATTCTTACACACACACAAAAACCCTTGTCGCAATAGGGATCAACGTTCCTCCATTCAACTGTAATTACATCCCCATTTCCTCCTTAAAAAAGAGAGAGACCTGCAACGAAACAAATTATTAATTCAAAATGTTGTGAGTTGAGGGCTAATTTGCTTTGACCTGCAACGAAACAAATCAAATTAGAACCGAGCAAAAACGAAAATCAATATGATTCCAACAAAAAACAAAATGAGAGACCTGGGACTTTTCATCCTCCGGTGATCTTGAGCTTGTGGTGGTTTTGAGGCAAGCACTGACCACAGTGATCTGAGCACTGATGGAAAGGGTTGTCGGCGTTGAGCAGTTAGGATTAACTTTCTGCTCTCTCTCCACTTTGTTTTTGCCCCTTTCCGGATCGATTTAATGAACCAAGGGCGCGCCGCCGCCCCTGTCAGGGGTCCGTTCGATTCACCACCCCCCTGACGGATGGGGCCTCCGAGCACCGCCCCGGATTTGCCGCCCCCCTCCTGTCGAGGGGGGCTGAGGCCTCCCTGCCTGCGACGATCCACCTCCCCCCTGGCGGGGGGGGGGGGGGGGGGGTTGTGGGGTGGGGTCCGATCAGCCGACGCCCCCCTCCCATTTTGGACACCGACAGGGGAGGAGGGCCTTTCGTTAAACCAACCCCCCGGTCGGGGGGGTGGCCTCCTTTAAGTGCCGCCCTAGGCTGCCGTGGAGATGCGCGCATCGATCATGTGAGAAGCCGTTTTCGGTGGGTTTTGTGATATTTTAGAACTTCTGAAGGGTGTATTTCCCAAATTTCTGCCCTAATTAGTGCAATGGGGAGATGGGGCTTGGGCCTCCCCTGATGGGCCAGAAGCCCGGTAAATTAAATTGAAAAATAAAATGAGTATTATTTTGCTAACGGGCCTGCAGCCCCCTGTCCCCCCGCGGGCCACTGGCCTGCAGACCAAATTAATTTTATTAAGAAATTAGTTGGGCTGTTTATTGGGCCTGAAGCCCAGTACATAAACAATGACAATTAAAATGTGTTTAATTCCCCTTATGGGCCTGCAGTCCATATTACAACCATAATTTATTTTGACTGCTTATTTGGGCCAGAAGCCCAGATAATTTAAATTGTAAATTAAAATGATTTTTATTTTTGCCTATGGGCCTGCAGCCCAAATTAGAAAAATAATTTATCTAGTCTGTTTAATTGGGCCTGAAGCTCAGTTAATCCAATTACAAAATTAATATGTTTATTATTTTATTTGCTATCGGGCCTGCTGCCCGCTCCTAGCCCACAGGACTTGCAGTTTATATTATTTAATCTGCTACTTTATAATTAATAATTATCATAAGCATTGGATAAATACATTTATTTAAGTTAAATTGGTTAAACGGATCCTGAGACCGCTCTGTCTTTAGTTAACTAACCTAAAGATGAATGACGTTTCCCCGTGGTCCAATTAATCATTTTTAACTTAAATAAAATTTTTTTAATCCAATATTTGGCTTGATGATTTTTGTAATGTCCGTGATATTGCGCTATTATTTGCCTGTTGCATATATAACTGCGTGGATGTTTATATAAGTTAAAATGTGTTTTTGGGATCGGCCAGTTTGATACCTTTAATTTCCTTGCACTTTATTTTCTTTTGAGAGAATTTGTAAGTGAGTATTGTATGTATAATGCCAAAGACCGATGTACCGACAAATGAAGACGGAGGCCAAAATTGGAAAACATAGGGACCCATTCTGGGTTTCCAACTTGTATTTTTCTTTATGAACTGTATATCGGACTATGGACTCTGAACGTTTTTGGGTATCTGGCTGATCCCCACATTTTACTTATTTTATTGTTTATGCGTGAATTTACACTTTAATTAATTCATGCTAATTTTTAAATTGCATAGATAAATGGCACAATTGGCAAGTATCGATTTCGAAGTTTTTGTAACTGCAGGAAATAATTACCTGAGTTGGCGAGTGGACCTGAAGTTCCACTTGCGTTCGATGGCCCTCATTGGCTCAATTTTGGCTCCTTCATCGGTCCCAGCAGCGGCCGATGCTTCTGCTAGTAAGGCCCCAAAAGCGGCACAATCATCTAGCAGAACTCCTACCACCGTCTCTGATGCAGATAAGGCGACAGCCGTTATCTATATTAGGAGACATATAGATCAGACCTTAAAGGCCAAATACCTAACGGTAGAGGACCCAATGGAGCTGTGGACAGCGCTGGAAGCACGATATAAACATCAAATTGATGTAATATTACCACGTGCCAGTTATGAGTGGGAAAACCTCAGACTTCAGGACTATAAGTCCGTCGCTGAGTATAATTCTGCACTTCATAATATCACATCACGCCTGAAGTTGTGCGGTAAAGAAGTGACAGAACAACGCATGTTGAAAAAGACATTTACCTCGTTTCACGAGAAAGATGCAATCCTCATGCAGCAGTATCGTGAACGCAACTTCACGAAATTCTCTGATCTGATCTCATGCCTACTTGGGGCAGAGCAGAATCGAGATTTACTGCTAGCCACTCATAATTTACGTCCAACTGGCACTGCACCTATCCCTGAAGCCCACCACGTTTCTCCCCAGAAGTGGAAAAACAAGAAGAAGGCTAATAATAACAAAGGGAAAGCTGTGATGAAGAATGGACAAGGAGCAGCACCCCCGTCCAACAACAACAATACAGGAAAGAGTAACTTCATATGGAAGCAAAAGAACACTGACCAAGTGTCACTTTCTAATAAGAACTGGGAGGATAAATGCCATAAATGCGGCATGACTGGCCATTGGTCCAGAATCTGCCGCACTCCTCGCCACCTCCAGAAACTATATCAGGCGAGCCAGAAGTCTCTGCCTGAAACAAACTTGGCGGTCGTTCAGCCACCAATGATGTTCACTGCAAAAGACTTCGAGAACGACGACCTGCTCGATTAAGCTTCATCTTTTATCTATGCATTTAAAATTCAATGTTGCATCATTTTTAATTTGCTCAAGTACGAGCTTTTATGTCTTTTTCATTGACTTAAATAAAATTTCGTTTTACTTATAGATGAAGTATGGAATATTGTGGACAGTGCCTCGTTGCACTGGTGTAGCATTGATATTGCTCCCATATACAACGAGACTATAAGATGCAAATTCTCCTCTTAAACATACAGGAAATCTCCAATTTTTAAGGATATTTCTTTTAAAGAAAATAACTTGAAAATTGTGGATAATATGTATTGAATATCAATATGTAACTCGTCAAGAGAATGGCCAGAAGACCATCTACTTACGAGTTCATTGGACCCCCGTCGGGCCCCTATAATTACAGATATTCATCCTATAGAAAGCCAACTCGACTGAGCACCAGAAGTGCCTTTCTTTGCCATAGTTTTTAACTCTGGCAAAAAGGACTTGGTCATCCCGGATCAGCGATGATGGACGCATCATCAAATGAATCCATTGGAGAACCCAACGATTCTTCAAAAGGTTGAGTTTCATTGTCCCCCTTTGTCATAAGGGATAACTAATAGAGAGACCTTCCCTCCTGAAAGTGGGTTTTGAGTCTACTGGCTTCATTGAGAGAATACATAGTGACCTTTTGCGGGCCTATTCACCCCGCAAATGGCCCATTTTCGGTACTTCATTACTGTACTGATATATGCATCTACTAGATGGTCTTCTGTGTGCCTTTATATTCACTCGCAACCTAGCTTTCTCAAAAGATTATAATGTGGGTGAATTTCTTACTCATATCATTCAAGACTTCTGCCAAGCAACTGGCATTAAAATTGAACATCCTTCAGCATGTTCAAACTCATGACGGGTTAGAAGAGTCTCTGGTAAAGAGACTCCATTAGATTTCACGTCCATTGTAAAATCGCAGTTGCCTGTTGATGTTTTGGGACCATCACACTGCATTCCGCATCGCTTATCACGATACGACCCGCTTGTTGCCATATCTTATTGCTGATGCTACTTGCTTCTGGTTTACCACCAAGTCTTGATAAATGTGAACTTGATGAGCAAAATCTCAATGAAATAGGCACGTAGTCTAAAGAAGCCTGAAGCTTCTGAGACCATATCATGGGACACAAAAGTCCTCATCTCGTTATGATCCGCATACTTTTTCTGTGTGAAGTTGAGATCCAGAAGATCCTTCACATTCAGACTAAAGTACATCAATTGACGGATAAATTTGCGGACAACCAGAAGATTGTTCGTTCACACGTCCCTGCTACCAACACGACAGCTAGGATTGACATTTCCAAAGATGGATGCAATCCACCGGCAGCAGAATTGGCTGTACCTCAATTGAAAAGAGGACGCCTGCCAGATTTAAACTATATAATTCCTCATAATAGGAAGATTCCTGGATATATCAAAATGATCCAACCACAGGATGATGAGCTCAGACCAGCAACCTCTCCCCTCCTATTTACCCATGCAGAGGAAACAACAGGAGAAACATCATTATATTACGTACGTACTGGAGAGGTACTGGTCAGATATAGCACAGTCGTCGACGACGGTTTTGCTTTCGCTATTGCCGTTCACGTCGCTGAATACGACGATGACGTCTACCCACTTTTCTATAGCGTAAGCGCATAGATTGGCCAAAGTGGGACGCGGCAATAAGAGTAGAGCTGGACTCACTCTTGAAAAGCAAAGTCTTTGGACCAGTAGTCCGTACACCTGAATGTGTAAAAACATGTGGAATATAATTCAGATTTCATAAAGAAATTTAAATGAAGGAAATGTGATCATTTTCCTACTAAGCCTAAACTTCTTTGAAAAAGCCTATACATGCAGCTCATGGACGTTGTGACTGCATATATACGGCAATATAGATATAAAGATCTATATAAAACTTCCAGAAGGGTATACTCTACCCCAGAGATGAAAGAGAGACGTAGAAACGTCTTCTCCATAAAGGCTACAAAGATCATTAGTTGATCTTAAGCAATATTCTGCCCTTGTATCTTTTTCGAAAGATCGTTGACAGGATTTGTGATATTCGCCGTACATGTGGTCGACTTAAAGCTAATAGGATCTCCGGCAGAGACCATTGAGATATCAGATAGCTTTAAGCATACCTTGGAAATGAAAAACCTAGGTATAACAAGGTATTGTCTCGGCTTACATATTTAACACCTTCGTGATGTAACACATTAATATCCTTCATACACCTGGAGTTTATGAAGAATGATGTCCATTTGCAACCTATTAATAATGGATGCTTATTTATGACACCTTCCAGTAGCTGGAAGAGGGGGAGGACATCCTAGGTCCTGAAGGGCATATCTCTAGTGTACTTGTTACACTTCTTTATCTGGCCAACTGCACGTATCTTTGATAGAACGTCTCCAGTAAAGTTGTTAACTAGATAAAATGTTGTCTTGCAGAGCAACACTAAACCAAGGATAAGCTGATTCTGCGCAACTTCCAAGGGTCAATGAATATATATCGCATATGCAGGTTTAAAGATCATCGCGATGACTAAAACACAATAGTCCGGCCACCTCCTAAATATCTACACATCATCCTCCTATGTCTACATCTTCTAAGAAGCTCATCATTCAAGAAACAAGTATTGAAAACGCTCAGCCAGGTCCATCAATACCTCGCAGACACACTGAAGACTGATTCAATGAATACTTTAGTGGCGTCATCTACCAAACTTCGAAGAGCATTCCACTCAAGAACGCTACTGCTTTACTATAGCCATTAGATGAGTGAAACTTGTATAAATGAGTGATGATTGTATTTTCTTTCAGAACATGATGGATGTATAGATGAATAGGAGATGATTGTATAGATACATAGGAGATCTGCAAGCCTGAAGCTTGTACAGATCAGGGGGAATCCCTCGATAGTTGTACGCTTTTCCCTTAAGATGCTGGTTTTTCCCACTGGGTTTTCCGCAGCTAAGGTTTTAACGAGGCAACCACAGTGGCTCTGAATCCAGAAGTATCCACCTCATTAGCATACTGAATCCTGAAGTATTCATATGCTTAACCCAAGGTAATGGAGAGATGATGGGGAGTGTTGTGAGTTGAGGGAGGCCTCTGGCCTCCCCCCTCAACATCTCACCATTACTCCCCACTAAGTTAGTGGGGAGTCCCTTTGACTCCTATTCTCTAATTGCATATATAGAAAGCCATGGCTTGTGCCATGACTATTCCTTATGAGAGATTGTTTACTTTCTTCTCTAAAATTCCTTCAACATTGCTATTGTTTTTTCATTTTTCTTATTTTTTTTAAAAAATGAAATCCTGACTAGCAAATGTCTAAATGGGTCGGGTCCGGTAGGTTACTCTATATCCATTTCAAGGCCGGGCTTGGGCCGGGGCCGGGCCGGACAATAAATCCTGGCCGGGCCCGTCTTTGTCTTCTACGGTTGACGGTTCTACCCAACGCAACAAGACGCGGGTCTTGAATTAGGTCTACGAAACCGCGATCGAATTACTAAAAAGGCTCGACGCTCGGAAGATTCGAGGAAGAGGGGAGTAATCGCGATTTACATCAGATTTCGTCGCAATTCGAGCTCCCTGTAAATTTTCATCGTTATTCCATTTGATTTCTCTTAGGGTTTCCGTTCGATTGTAAGGGAAGAAGCGGACGAAGAACTAAGCCGATGGCGGGAAGAGAAGTTCGAGAATACACCAATCTCAGCGACCCAAAAGGTACTGTATTTGACCAAATCATTTCTGGAGGGGTGCTGCCGAAAAATTAGGGTTTTGCAAGGTCTTCCCTCTAGAAAGTTGTGTAACTTCTTTCGGCGATTGGGCAGATAAGAAATTGGGAAAGGGGAAGGATAAGATCGACGATGAGGATATCACTTTCCAACGGATGGTTGCAAAGGTTAGATGATCGGCACTTCTATACGTTTTGATCTGGGTGCATCATTGACTAATTTTCAACCTGCAAATTGCTAAAAATTGATTGGTATTGGATCCTTATTATGATTTTGTTCGTTATTATTAGAAAAGATGAAGAAGATTGTATTGCTTAATGTTCTTTGGTACAATGGATTTCCCTCACACACACCTTGTTAGCAATACGTAATACGGAAAATATTCGGGACGTGAATAAAACGTGTTTAATTCAGTCAATTTCAAAAGACGTTTGGTCAAAAATTCGGTCAAATATGTGTAATATGGGAATAATACGTAAACATGTTAAATCGTGTTTAATTCGTTAAACCAGTTAAAAACGCGACGAAAAATACAAATACTGTCAAGATATCATTCATCCAAATGAACCTAAAAATCAACAATATCAATATGAAATAAGAGTAAACTGAGTTCTATATTCATGATTTAAATTGTATTCATAGTTTTTTAACGAAAATGACATGATCATACCATTATATTCCATGTAGTATGCACTAAACCAAATTATGACATTGAATCATAGTTCAAAATGATTTAAAAGTGCCCCCAAAAACGAGTTTAAAACACATAAAATGCGCAATACGGGAATAAAACGTGTTTTGTTCATCAACCCCTAAAAAAGCGTGTATTTTTTCGAATAATTCAAATGGACGGTCGTTTAATACGGGAACCATTTTAGACGGATTTTAAACGTAAAAAACATAAAAATTCGCGTTTTTTACTAACAAGGCACACACACACAGTGCATACAACATCATTGGGCACAAGAGCCCAAGAGTCACTACCACAAGAATCCAAGGGACATGACACTAGACCCAAAGAGATGCAAGACCCAAAGAGATACAATGCACAAGATACAAAGAGTCAACACTATTTCCTAAATCCAGTAATTAATATTTTAACAGTTATCATTGATTTTGGTTATTAAGTGATGGAATTTACTGCAATAGGGAATGCTTCTTGGAATTTTGTTTAATTGAGATAGAAAAATGGTTGTTGAACTTAGGAGTTACGCCAAGCTGAAGCACATGCAACAAATTATGTAGCCATATGCCAGAGTCCTAATGTAACTAGATACTAACGAAAGAGTAATGAAAGTATGTCAGGCTTTTTTTGGTTTATGGTTGTCTTCCTATGTTTTTAGTAATGAAAGTATCTTGACCAGTCACACGTGCCTAATCCTTTTATGTGATGTTTTTACTGATCTTATATGCTCATGCACTCATATTTTCATGTTAAACGGAAGGTGATATAATCACATACATTTAGGCTTGAGCTAAAATGGTTATGGCTCAAATATGTTTGAATGTAATCTAGAAGGTATTTTTGCCTATATGGGAAGAGACGAAGTTGAATGAGCTGGTGGTTTGGGACGTAAACATGTTGATTATATGACTTTGCACATGGATTATGGATTAGGATAAAAAGAAAGAAGCACTGCAATTAAGGAGGATTTAACTAGCTTGCTTTCTTAGTTGCTTTAAAATTGATGTGGTGACTAGCTAGCTTTATTTCACCGTAATTATGTTGCAATATCACCATCTAGTTCTGTCGTCGGGCTTTAAATGTGAGTGAAAATGTGTTAATTTATATGTTAGGATCATCCCTATCAAACAGAACTTAATATGAGCCATGTGATAGGCTGAGTTAGGCGGAGTCTGAATCTAGAAATTAACACTAGTGATTAGGAGCCGATTTGGCTTCATGTTTATGGTATGAGCTCGATTTTCTTTCTGATGACCTGAAATTTTGAGGCCAAAGTTTACTTGCTTTGCAAATTGCAATTGAGTGACAATATGCCATCTTATTCATCTACAACTCAAACATGAGAGAGAGAGAGAGAGAGAGAGAGAGAGAGAGAGAGAGAGAGATCTGCCCAATAACAACGTTGACTCCTAGAGAGAGAGAGAGAGAGAGAGAGAGAGAGAGAGAGAGAGAGAGAGAGAGAGAGAGAGAGAGAGAGAGATCTGCCCAATAACAACGTTGACTCATAGAGAGAGAGAGAGAGAGAGAGAGAGAGAGAGAGAGAGCTGCCCAATAACAACGTTGACTCCTAGAGAGAGAGAGAGAGAGAGAGAGAGAGAGAGAGAGAGAGAGAGAGAGAGAGAGAGAGAGAGAGATCTGCCCAATAACAACGTTGACTCATAGAGAGAGAGAGAGAGAGAGAGAGAGAGAGAGAGAGAGAGAGAGAGAGAGAGAGAGAGAGAGAGAGAGATCTGCCCAATAACAACGTTGACTCCTAGGTATGAGCACTTGCTAAACCATCCCTGATCCCTTTTATCCTAAACAGATCTTGATCCCTATTTTTCCAGAAGTGGATATAAGCCTCACTATAGGTATACTGGAACTGTATCACTCTCCAAACAATAGCTTAATCTCAATAACACCTGATATATCATTATAATATTTTTGACTTCGACTTGAGTTCTCTCTTTGTTTCTTCATACATATAAGATCAGTTTTGCAATGAGGACTCAATTATACACAGAAAAAAGGTTCAAGCATTTGGAGATTGAAATTATATAAGTTGAAACTTATCACTTATTTTTAGCTACTGAGTTATCATCATTCATTTAAAGAGTATGTCAAATTATAATACATTCCCTTTAGGAATTAAAGCATATCTCTTTGGGCAAATTTTCAATTAAGGGGTTTTGAAAATAATTTTAAGAAAAGACTAAATTTGAATTTATTTGCTCAAATTGATCAAAATGGTCACGTTGGACTTTCGCATGCGCTGACTGGGCGATGAAAAAATAAATAGGGTTACCAACCCCATTTAGTTGGAGGGACTCTAAATAGCCGGGTTACAAACCTGAGCCATTTTACAATGTCTTGATGTGAACGGAGAAGCTTAGCAACTTTGGCCTGGGTATGGAACCCCGGCTAATTTTTGCAGCTAAAAAAATATTCAAGGTTAGGAATCCGATCCCGGTCGATTTTTACAGAGTCGCATTCACTTTGTTTTTGCAGCTCATAAATTGAAGCTCTCTCTGCTCAACAAAATTTCATTCTCTTAATTGTTTTTTTGTTGTTTGTTGGTAAGTTTTTATTGTTCTCTGAGAAGATAGTTGTCCTATTCAATTTTGTTGACGCTTGGCTATTGATTGGCCAATTCATGCACTCATCACATTTTGAGCTACAGACATTGGCCAGGGTTTTATTTTTGAGTTGCAAACATTGGTTGGTGCTGGAAACCGCAGCTAAGCTTGGTCAATTTTAGTATAACTTTGTACATGAAAGATGCCAAATGGCAACCCCGCTCAAATTTGGCCTTGTCATTTTGGTCGGTGTTGACAACCTTGTTCCGTTGGTTCGTCGCCTAATTAGCATGCACTCGTGTCCGAAAGTTCGAGGTGATCGTTTTAACGGTTTGTGCAGATATATTTAAATTCAGTTTTTTAATATTAGAATAAAAGTCTTGAGTGAAAAATATTTTAAAATTATAAAAAAAGCCTTAAGTGAAAAATTGTCCAATCTCTTATATTTTTTTGAACTTTTTGGGATATTTTTATGATGTTGGGGCAGTCTATAATATGCTACTGTATTTTAGAATAAGAGTGCCATAATTTTGGAGTTTAGACTTTAGGATTAAAATAAATTATATTGTCATCATATTTTGGTTCCTTTGTGCACCTATTTAGATTTTTTTCTTAAACACATGTTTTTAATTTATTTTACTTTGCTTAGATGTGATTTTGTTGTGTATATGTAGTTCTTGCATTCAGTGGAATGTTTGAGAAATCAGCGTATTGGAGTGTTTGGTTTGAAGCATTGCAAAAGCAGGTTGTTACTGGCAATAGAGAACGGTTCATATGGTAAGAGAGTTCGGTTTAAAGTATTAAAAGCTGATTTGATTTATTTTATGGGGAAAATAAAAATGAAAGCAATGGATGTGAAACTTGTGATTAAGCCAATTAATTCATTAATGGTCGAAAGAATCATCCTCTTACTAATCAAAAGTTTCAAACTTGGCACTCCCAGATGTTGAAAGCTAGAAATCATTATTCCTTTATATCCAAAATAGAAACCCAATCAATTAGTAAACAATTGATAATAAAGTTGAGAGATTAGTTGGATTTATCTACATATTATATTTGGCCTATAGTAAATTAGATCACATACCCGTGTATTTTCTTTGATTCTAGTTTGGCACATTGTACTTTCATTTCATAGAACATCCCATTATTGATGATTTTGTTACTTTTTCTGTGAATTTAAGCCTTTGTTTACGGTTATTATTTGGATAAACCGTGAGTTTTTACATAGTTAAACCTAACCTTATCTAATAAGATAAATGTGACCAAATGAGTTAACAGAAAACTAGCAAAATCAGAAGCTACGAGGTATTATTCCAAAAAATGTTAATACATGATGTGTTAAACTAGAATCAAAGAAAGTACACTGGTGTTTACTTTAATTTACCCTTGCCATATCTAATATGATAAACCAAGCCATATTTGGTTTAGGCTATCTCAATAAACCCTATCTATATATTGTTCTAGCCCATGACTTTGGTACTGAGAAAATAATAATTAGACGAAATTTACAACAGAACATAGCTCCTTTTGTATTATTAGAACTCTTTAAGTGTGTTCACTGATTAATTAGCTAAAGCAACTTCAATATTAGTTTTTCTAAATTTTAATTTTGTAGTTTTTTGTGCAAGTTAGATTTGTAAGTTAAATACCACATCTATTTAGAATTACTGCTACAGCAAAAGTAGGATTGTATATGCTTTAATCGAGAGTTAATCCGATCTTTAGCAATTTTGCAAAAAGAAAAAAAATGAACATTCCAATTGGCTTTACTTATTTTTTGGTGACCTTATAATAATTTCTACTATTTTAAGACATTTGTATGAGGACAATCTGATGATTCATGTCGAAAATCATCAAACCATACAACCTCCCGATGTAGGTGCCAAAAAGGGAGAACAAGACACCACGACCCGTACTGAGATTTTTAGGTTTTATATATCGGATATCGGATTCATATCGGATGGTTATTTTTATTATCTAATAACAGATATTGGGGGATATATCGAGATACATGCTACTATCGGGCTGAAAAACGAATTTAATGATCACATTCTCGACCAAAAAAATATTTAGGAATGATCAGGATCACATTTGCATTGTGATGATAGATGCAGATAACGATGTTTATATAATCAAAGTCACATGATTGAGTTGTAGCAATGGGTCATGTCATGGTATTCCTGGTTCATTTTTCGATTTAACACATTTTTCTTGAGATGAACATGAACTGTGCAACCTGTTTGTCAAGTCAGTTTGGGTCAGGTAGAACGGAAGTTGAGCTTAAAACAATTTAATCTTATGCACAAGAAGAATTGGAACCGCAGCCTAATACACAACAAACACAATGTGTACACTAACCAATATGTCAAGCAACAGTTGTTCATGACTTAATAGCCATAGGACACACACCCTAATACACAACGTACATAACACGCCGTCCGAACCAATTCCGGACGTATCCAGTCTCAACTTGTCTTGCCAGCTGATGGAGTCAATGAACTTGGTAACTTTTGCTCTCTTCGGGTTGAAATTACTGACTCTGAGATTGTTAAGTGGAACTTTTACAGTGACAGCATTTAAGAAAGTGTTAGGACTAGCAAGCAACAATGTGTTATTAACTATGATTTGTATACACGTACATGAATTGCCTATTCCAACATGGCCATGGGTGTCAGACACGAGTCACACAACAATCCTCTAAATCAAGACATGAGGACAATGGTATGTATCTATATTTTCACCGCACAGATATGTATTCACCTCGTGATAATTTAATCATGTGCATAGTACTTGTTTTGAACCTTTGAAGAGTATGTATAGAATTTGAATAATAAAAAAACTGTTACTTATGATCTTCCAGATAATTAAACGAGTTTAAAATTTGCTTTGAGAAACACATACATACTTAAATATAAGATATGCATTTTGTTGAATTTAATAGAAGTTACTATAATCGTAGAGATATGTATGCTTAAATTTAAATTAAAGTTAGTATAGTTTATAACCTTAATAATTTATAGTTCATTCATATGTCAACATTATTAAGGTTATAAACTATACTAACTTTAATTTAAATTTAAGCATGATATTAGTCTATGACCCTCCATAAGTACATGTATTTGATTGTTTTCAGAAGCACCTAATAGTTAAACCATTTACTTTTGTCCAAACATGCCATAAATACTTCATATTAATATGTTAAGGTGAATAAATGTTTTGCGCTTTTGGAGGTGTATGACATAGGTAGACATCCGTGTTCCAAACATTGGTCCAATATCCGCAATATCATAAAAAATAAAGGGCGGATACGATGTGTTGTTATTTCGGTTTCCGAATTTCTACTATTATCGATCGTAATTTTAGAATGGAGCCACTATTTCAGTCGATATTTTAGTTTGAAAAATCGACCAATTTTAGCATTTTTTTTGATTTTATTTTTTTAGATCATATCCAATTAAGATTATATACAATCTGAACTGATAGTAATAATAGTTATAAAGCAGAAAGGAGGGTATTTACCTGATGAAATTTTTTCGACTCCATCACTGGTTGAATTTTCAACTCCATCATTGGTTGATCTCAATTTCTTCTTCATCTTGCTCTCTTATATGGATTTCAGCCGTGATGGTTCGATCTTTCTATTCATCTTCTCGATCTTGGATCATCATACTCTCGACCTCCTTTTCATCCTCTCGTTCTTTCTCATTTTGATTTTGGATCAAATAAGGATGGTAGCTGTCAACAAAACAAAGCTTGTTTTCATCATCAGTTCCAAGACTTGATGCCGAGTCCTCGGTAAGAATGACATTCAAGAACTCCGCAAAAAAGCTCCCGTTTTTCAATTAGTTTCAATTTTTAATATAGTTTGATAAACTTTTTATTTAATTTTATTCACTTTAATTTGATTTATCAATCCAATTATGGTATGATTAGCGTAAAATGTTTCATTTTTTTAAAAAAATTGATTTTTGATTTTCATCAAGATTTTCTCCTAATTGAGTTTAGTCTTTAATAAAAAAAATCAAGGTTTTAAATATCATATATCAGTATCGTATCGGATTGGCCATTTCAATATCAGATATCCGGTGATAAATTAGGGATACACGCAAATATCGGGTTGGTCATATCGGGCAAGATAATATACAATTATAATATCATGAATACACATGAATGTTCATATTATCAAAATTTCATCAATAGGATCACATAAAGTTACGATAAATGCACTATATAACCACTAACACTAATATTCGAGTATGTAATATACTAATACTACAACTCTACAAATTAACAAAATATTAAAGCTTAAAATAACGCATGAATATAAAATGAATTAAAAAATTTCCAGAAAGAGTGACATCTCTCCACATGTGAAACAAGATCAGTCGGCACACGTGTCTTTGGCTCGAATATTTCGACATATGCAGCTGCTTTTCGCATCAGAATTAGAACTATCTGAAGAAGATGAATCTGAGGAGGCCCAGGAATCACAATCTAAAGCTTCCTCAAGCATTTGCTTCTTCCACTTCCATTTTCCTGAAGATGATGATGCGATGGCTTTGCCTTTCTTTGTAGTCTTTAATCTTTTACTAACCTGTGACATTGGATCGGTACCCATCGCTTCAACTTTCCTCCATGTTAGCCTTTCTCCATGGGAGACTTCTTCATCCTTCTTATCTGAAGTTACAAAAGCATCTGTTGCTTTTTGAAACATCCATTCGGCCACCTTATCCTCAGTAATAGAACGAGTAATTATGATATCGGTGTTTTTACTCTCTTTTTCTTTCAACTGTGTATTGAAATTTACATAGACTAAGTCTTTTAATTTATCGGGACTTAGTCTATTCCTTCTCTTTGCGTGAATCTGTTAATGAAAATACAATAACCAATTGGCCATTAGGAGAAATATGTGTAGGATTAACCATTGATGATATAAAAGAAAAATTTCTTTTAAGTTTTACCATCTCAAAAACACTCCAATTCCTTTCATCACCACTTGAGCTAGTGGTCAATACCAAAATTCCCATGCCCATTGACCATCTTCTTCAACACCGGCGCCCAAGCCACTATGTAAATGTCACCAATTAACTGAAAATAAAAAACCAAATTAAAATTCCTTTTAGTTTAAACTTTAAAATACCAGAAAATGCTATAATAGGAATAGGAAATTGATATTAATTTCTTGGCTATACCTTTATCAAGTGCAGGATTTTTTGCTTGCCTTTGTGCTACCTTCATACCAAAAGATTCGCTTGTATTTTCATATAGAGGCATGTGGGAGCTAATTTTGTCTTGCATGTCATTATCATGTCATACATTCTGAACATGCACTCTGTGAATCCATAGGTATAGGCACCATGTCCATCAATCGCATCATGTCTTTGATAACAAAAATACGGGTTCAACAAATGACCTGTCAAGTGCAAACGTGTCGTCAACTTGTCGCTTCATCTCTTATTAATAAGAATGGAGATCAGCCTGCTTTTTTCCTCATGCTTCAAATTAATCTTGATCTCCTTGCATGCATCATATCTCCATACAACCATCCTATTGATAAAGTGTCACTATCTGTCCTTCGAAGAATGTTGACGATATGCTCAAAAAATTTCAATGCAAATGTCATGTGTTTCTAAAATGAACAGTTATTGATGATGGTGCATACCTACAAAAGACAAATTTAATCAAAAATATCGATTAGTTATTTAACTTTTAAATATATGAACCAAATAACAAAATGAAATTAGATATAAGATATTAGATTTATACCCTTTTTGCTTGTGCAGACCTGAAGAACTTCAATTCTTCCCATGCAGTAGAGTTGACAACTGCATTCAAACTGAACCTTTTATCCTGCAAGCTTTGCAATGACAAAAAGGTAGCAAAATGGGCAACAAGATCGTCCCTCTCTTCGCCCTCATCGTATCAAGCACGATGGTATGTGCATACATGTAGACTGTGACGACCCTCACATCTAAAATGGCATTACAGATAGGCTTCGGCTTTTCAATATCCTGCAATAAGAGCTTCAAGGTGTGTGCATCATAGGAAGTCTAGAAAATAAAGGGACGCCTTACAGATAACAACTTCGCTGCGGTCATATTGTTCAATGAGTTGTCGGTCACAATTTGAACTACAAATTGTTCTCACAGCTTCTCAATTGTTAATTTGTTGCATTCACCAAATCATAAATATATTTACCATCATGCACATTAGTAGATGTGTTCTCAGAATCATAGAACATCGTTCCAGTATAAGCATGAATGACATTGTTCATTATGCTCGTATCACTCCTGTTAGTCCAACATGTCAACAGACTATATCCATCCAGTCTACATGTATCTAGAAAAACTAAGCAACTTCCTTAGGACGATACTTCTCAGTTATCTCATCACAGGTCCTTTGTTGCAAAGGTTTCCGCATCAATAGCTGGTGCGAGATTCTTGCATCAATAGTTGGTACTAGAGGAATGGCCTTATAACGACTCTTGTTATATATGCTCTCATCACAATTTAACTTCATCATCCTTTCCAACACCATTTTCTCCGATGGCGAAAGGAAAGAAAATCGTCAAGGGGCGAGCCTAGCGGTGTGTCTGAAATCCGTACCACCGATGACAACCAACTCGCTGGCGACCCGCCTCCACAAGTCTCTGCCACTCACATAGCGGCACATGCCGCTCATACAACAGTCGATTACGAGGTTTTTGTGGCGAAGCTCTGTGAGATGCGTGAGGCTTATGTTTGTTAGGCCACGACCAACGAAGTCTTGTAAAAGATGGTCCTAGATTTGATCCGAACAAAGTCCAACGCTCCTTTGGCAGATTCTAGATTTGATCCAAACAAAGTCTTAGATCTGGTCCTAGATCTGATATATCGGCGGATAACTGATTGAGGCGGGTTTCCAAATTTTTTAAACATGTTTGGATCGGTTCAATCTAAACACATTAGCTTAAAACACTTCTTTTCGATCATTTTGTAGCTTTAAGACACGATTTGGGTAATCTCTCTTCGCTTCATGAGAATTGCTTCATGAGAATTGCTGGTGATTTAGGGGGGTTTGGTGGGTTTCATCTTCGATCTTCCTCATTAATTTTTAGGTAAATCAAAAATAATTGTAAGCATCCCCGCTTGTTTTTACAGTTTTATGAATTTATTTGGGGATTTTTCATTGATTTTTTTCTTTTTTGATTTTCTTCTTCGTGCTCTTCTTCTTCTTCTGCCTTTTCTTCTTCCTCTTTGGCTGCAGCCGCATCTTCTACTGCTTTGCCTCTGCAGCTGCACTTCTTCTTTGCTTGAATGCGGCTGCAGCCACTCTTCTTCTCATCCTCCTCCTATGCGGCCGCTGCCGCTTAGTATTATTAATTTTCTTCTCTATGTATGCTGCCGCTCTTCTTGAGTAGGCATTAATCGTTTTTTCCGATGTTGGGTTGAGACTTGAGGCTTGAGAAATAATTTTTCAATGCCGAGATAAGAAAAAGTTACCGGTTTGAGACTTTGAGAAATATTGTTGTGTTGGAAATTTCCATTTCGATGATATTTTTTAAAAAATGTGGGATGTATATAGATGATTGTACAATTAAATTGATTCTAATTGAACTTTGTAGTCAATTATTGGGACATGCTTGGCGACCTATTGCTTTATTCTCCGATGGGGATATATCAATGTATCACTTGGATTAGTTGATGGTTGATGGTTGCATGCTGCATGCATGCACTTGTATACTTGGGTAACTTGGCTTAAATCCAATATTGGATAATGGATATTGACCCCCACAGGCTACTAGCCGGTGGTTACCACATATGCCCTATTCTTGGCTATATAGATTTATACGATGATATTGTCTTTGGGCTTCAAATATTGACGTTGGCTCAGACTCTTAGGAGTTCTGAATATATGATTGTACATGTAAATCTGATACGAACTAGGGTTTCATATCAATTAATTTCAGAATTTAAAGAGGAAAAATATAAAAAGGTGGAATTTTTGGACTTAAATTGCGAAGAACTAGGAAAATAGATTGATAAATGAGCCTCTTTCGAGAGGAGACTCGCTCTCCTAGCTTTGTTGCACGGAACAAAGCCTAAAACCTTCACAAATGACGCCTACAATTGTTCTTCACAAAATAAGCATAAAATAAAATAAAGACGGCTAGCCCTAATTTATAGAAAAGTGGGGAATTACTAATCTAGTCTAAAATGACTAGAATACCCCTAACTAACCCTCCTACGTGCTACCGCGCCTCCTACGGCGCACGTAAGTGACTAAAGGGGGTGGGTCCCCCTAGGTAGCCGCCGGCCTCAAGTGGGTGCGGGCTCGGGCTCGGGTCCGCATCAATACCCCCCTAAAAGAGCCACCTTGTCCTCAAGGTGGAAGTGGGGAAACTGCTCCTGGATCACTCGATAGGCCTCTCATGTCGCATCACAGTCTGGTAGCCCCGCCCAGTGTATCAGCACCTCCCTCTGCCCACGCGGTCCCTGACGAACAGCTCGAACCTCCAGTGGCTCCAGCATCATCTCCATCTCCTCAATAAGTGTAGGCGATAGGGTAGAGGACATCGTCTGCTCCCCGATGGCTCGCCGAAGCTGCGATACATGAAAAACCGGGTGTATCGTCGCAGTCGATGGCAACCTCAACCTGTAAGCCACCTGGCCAATCTTGGCCGCAATCTCAAAAGGCCCATAGAATCTCGCTGATAGCTTCTCGTTCCGGCTCCTCGCTAGCGATCTCTGTCGGTAAGGCCTCAGCTTCAGATAGACCATGTCACCCTCCTGGAAGTGCACATCCCACCGATGCCCATCCGCCCTAACCTTCATCACCTGCTGAGCTCGCAGCAAATGCTTCTTCAGCTCCTCCATAATGCTCTCCCGCTCCCTCATATAGTCCTCTACCTGGGAGACTGGTGTCTGTCGTTCCCCAAATCGCAGTAGCTCTGGTGGATCCCTACCATATAATACCCGAAAGGGGGTCGTACCCGCTGCTGAATGGTACGAAGTATTGTACCAATACTCCGCCCAGGCTAACCACCGATACCACTGTCGAGGTGTCTCCGACGCGAAGCACCGCAAATATGTCTAGATGCTGCGGTTTACTACCTCCGTCTGCCCGTCGGTCTGAGGGTGATATGCGGTACTCCTCTTCAGCACAGTACCCTGGACACGAAATATCTCCTGCCAGAACCCACTCAGGAAAACCTGATCTCTGTCTGTGACGATGGAGGCTGGGATTCCATGTAACCGTATGACTTCCATGGTGAAGGCTGCAGCCACTGAAACAGCCGTGTACAGATGTTTCAACGGTATAAAATGGGCGTACTTGCTCAGCCTATCCACCACAACAAAAATCACGGAGTACCCCTCCGACCTGGGTAGCCAGTCTATGAAATCCATCGTCAACTCCTCCCAGACCCGCTCCGGTAGTGCTAAGGGCTGCAAGAGTCCGGCTGGCGCCATGGCCATGTACTTGTGACGCTGACACACGTCACAAGCAGCCACCAAATGTGCTATCGCTCTCCGCATACCAGGCCAGTAAACCTCCCGGGGCATTCTCATATACGTCTGCTGCACCCCGGAATGTCCCCCAACCACCGAACTGTGGAACTCCTGAAATAATGCGGGTATGAAGGTGGACGCCCGCGGCAGTACCAACCGCCACTGATATAATAGTCTCCGACCCTCTAGTGAGTAACCATGCGGGGCCTCCCCGCCTCCCTGCAGCTGCTCACGGATCAGTCTCAACTCCGGATCGGCCTCGGCCTCGGCCTCCTGCAACATGGGCTCACTGTCTATCCAGACCGGCAACGAGAGTGCTCTCAGGTGCACCCCCTCCTCTCTGCGTGATAAGGCGTCGGCCGCCTTATTCTCCAATCCCGGTCTGTACTCAATGACGAATCTGTACCCCACCAGCTTGGATAGCCAGCGCTGGTGCTCCTCTGTCACCAACCTCTGCTCCAGTAGATACTTCAAACTGCGCTGGTCGGTCCTGACCACGAACTCCCTGCCCATCAGATACGGCCGCCACTTCTGTATCGCCAGCACAATAGCCATCAGCTCCCTCTCGTATACAGACTTCAGCCATGCTCTAGCGGAAAGCACCTGGCTGAAGTAGGCTATCGGCCTCCCTAGCTGCATAAGGACCGCCCCCAATCCTACTCCTGACGCATCAGTCTCCACCACGAATGTGATGCTGAAGTCAGGCAACGCCAAGACTGGTGCTGTGGTCATCGCCTCCTTTAAGGCCTCAAAGGCCTTGGCCGCTGCCTCTCCCCACTGGAACCCATCCTTCTTCAGCTGATCTGTCAGTGGCCCTGCAATGGTGCTGTACCCCCTCACGAATTTCCGGTAGTAACCTGTCAGCCCGAGAAATCCCCGTAGTGCCCTCAGAGTGGTGGGTACCGGCCAGTCTAACATCGCCTCTATCTTCGCCCGATCTGCTGCTACCCCGGCGGCCGACACCACATGTCCCAAGTACTCTATCTGCCTCTGATCGAAACTGCACTTCTTTCGGTTGGCATACAGCTGATGCCTCAGTAACTCTCGGAACACCACCTCCAAATGGCCCACGTGCTCTCCCATAGTCCGGCTGTAGACCAGAATGTCGTCGAAGAAGACGAGTATGAATCTCCTCAGGAATGGCCGGAAGACGTCGTTCATCAACGCCTGGAATGTAGAAGGAGCATTCGTCAAGCCAAACGGCATGACGAGAAACTCATAGTGGCCCTCGTGGGTACGAAATGCCGTCTTCGGCACATCCTCTGGCCTCATCAGGATCTGGTGATACTCCGCCTTCAGATCAATCTTGGAGAACACCACTGCTCCATGCAGCTCATCTAGCAGCTCGTCTATGACAGGGATAGGAAACCTGTCAGCCACTGTCTCCTTGTTCAGAGCCCGGTAGTCTACACAGAAGCGCCAACTCCCGTCCTTCTTTTTCACCAGAAGGACCGAGCTCGAAAATGGGCTAACGCTGGGCTGTATCACCCCCGCCTGTAACATGTCCCCGACCATCCGCTCAATCTCATCCTTCTGCACGTGGGGGTAGCTGTAAGGACGCACACTCACCGGTGCGGCGCCATCCCTCAGGACTATCGCATGCTCGTGCCCTCTCTCTGGCGGTAGCCCCCTGTGGGTCCTGAAAGACCTCCTGGTACTGTCCCAACACCTGCTCTACCTCCTCGGGAACCCCTGCCTGCGGCTCCTGCTCTGCCCCTGCTAATCGGCACTCCACCAAGTACCCCTCCCCCTCTCTCCGTAAGGCTCGAGTGATGGCCTTGAAGGCCACCATCGATAAACATAGGGTCGGGTCCCCAGTGAGCACCACTGTCCGCTCTCCCTCCTCGAACTCCATCTTGAGTCGCTTCCAATTCACCCGCATGTCCCCCAGTTTCTTCAGCCACTGTACGCCCAGGATGATGTCAACATTGCCCAGCTCCAGGGGTTGGAAATCCTCCATGATCTGTACTCCCTGCAAGGTCAGGCACAGACCCTTGCAGAGCCCCTTGCTCTCCTCCATCTTCCCTGTCCCCAGCAGCACGGTAAACTTCTCCTGAGTACTCAGCTGCAGCCCGTGTCTCTCCACTATCCGGTTGGAGATGAAGTTGTGGGTGGCCCCACTGTCGATCAGCACCGTCACCGCCGTGTCTCCTAGCTGTCCTGTCAACTTCATGGTGTGGTTCGGAGTGAACCCCACCACAGAGTTTAGGGACACCTCCGCGAAGTCTAGGTGGGACTTCTCCTCCTCTACTGGCGTCTCCTGCTCCAGCTCGAACTCCTCCTCATCACCCACGTACCCCTCCTCGTCGGGCACCATGGTGATCTGCAGTAGGCGGCTCGCACACCTGTGCCCAGGGGTGAACTTCTCGTCGCAACGGAAGCACAACCCCTTGGCTCTCTTCTCCCTCACCTCGGCCTCCGTCATCCGTCGCCCCAAGGTAGCTGGGCGACCCTCTCCTCGCGTCTCAGGAACGGCCGCAGGTGGTCTCGATGTCGTGGATGGTGGAGTAGGACGGGAACTCTGTGCCCCCCAAGCGCCCCGTATCCTCCGCTCCTCTGTGTGCTTCTCCTCCGCTTTATGTGCCAAGCGAAGGACGTCCTCCAAGGTAGCCGGGCTCTGCATCCGCAACTCAGCTCGTATCGACGGTTTTAGCCCCCTCACGAAGTTCCCGATCATCACCTCGTCGGTAACCCCCTTCACCCGGCTATTCAGCATCTCAAATCTCTCTACATAGTCTCTCACTGTCCCCTCCTGCCTCAGGGCCGACAGCTGCTCGTAGAAATCCCCCATGCCGTCTCCTGGAATCGATCCACGATCATTGCTGACAACTCCTCCCAGGTCCGAAAGGGGGACCGGGCTATCTTCCACCGGTACCAGGCCAGAGCCTTCCCCTCTAAGTAGATCCCGATGGCCTTCAGGACCTCCTGCTCTGTCAGACCCATCACCTGGAAATACCTCTCCGCTCGGTATATCCACCCATCAGGGTCGGTGCCGTCAAAGGTCGGCATCTTCAGCTTCATCAACCTCCGATCTGCGTTGATGTCGCCTAGCTGCCCCCTATCTCCGCCCCGGTCACCACCCCGGACCATCTCGCCACCCCGAGCCTCCCTCGGGCCTCCCCCGTCAGCTCCGTACAGCTCATCTGGCCATGCAGGTCTCTCCCACGCCTCGGGCTGGTAGTAGTGCCCCGGAAACTCTGGGGGTCGTGCCAAATTGGGCCTCGGCCCAGGCGCAAAGGTCTCTGCTCTCCAAAACTGGCCCGCCGGGGCCCCAATAGCTGCTCCCGAGGCCCATCCGCCTCCCGCCATTCCCGACGTTCCCCCGGAGTGGGGTACGATCCCCGCCACACCCCCAAAGGGCTGGCTGGAACGTCGTCATCGGGCCCCCGAATGGGCCGGCCCTACTCGTCGGCCCCCCAGATGGGCCTGTCGACCAAGCCGGGCCCCCGCCTGGGGTCGCCGAGCCTCCCGCACCCCCGAAAGGGGGTGCCGCCGCCTCTGCGAAGCCCCCAGGCCCTGTCGACGCTCGGAACAGGTCCCGCGGCCTGTTCGCACCCCCGGATGGGGGTGCCGATGATTCCCCGCCCCCGTAGGGGCCCGCCGGCAAGTCCAGACCCCCTCCGGGGTTCGCCAGGTGCTCCAAGCCCCCGGAGGGGTTCGCCGGTGGCCGCAGGGGGCCTGGCGGCCTCGCCCAGGCCTGGGAAGGGCCGGGCTGGGCCGCCGAGGCCCTGACAGGCCCAGGCGGGCCTGTCGATGTCTCCCCCGACCCGCGCGGGTCTGCCGACGCCCAGATGGACTCGCGCGACCCTAGGGTTGGCCCCACCGGCCCTCCTTGCTCCCTCGGGTGGTCGTCTTGTGTTGGAAATCCGCTGGGGGCTGATTCTAGGGTAGAATCCCCCCCTTCTTGGACCCCCTTGCCTCGATCTCCCCCTTTCGCCACCGTGAGGGCTTGAATCATCTCCTTCAATTCTCGGAGTTCCCGTCCTTGTTGCGCGGCATCCGTCCTCATCCCCCGAAGTTCGGTTTGGATGTCTTCTTGTGAATGTGCGTAATCCTTAAGTGAATCTCCCATCGTTTTCTTCAATCCTTCGAACCTCTCTTCGATCTCCCGATTGAGATCCTCCCGTAGCCCTTGAATCTTTTCTTCGACCGCATCCGCATTCGATCGAGTATTTGCCGCCATTTGGATCTAGTGCTCTGATACCAATTTGATACGAACTAGGGTTTCGTATCAATTAATTTCAGAATTTAAAGAGGAAAAATATAAAAAGGTGGAATTTTTGGATCTTAAATTGCGAAGAACTAGGAAAATAGATTGATAAATGAGCCTCTTTCGAGAGGAGACTCGCTCTCCTAGCTTTGTTGCACGGAACAAAGCCTAAAACCTTCACAAATGACGCCTACAATTGTTCTTTACAAAATAAGCATAAAATAAAATAAAGACGGCTAGCCCTAATTTATAGAAAAGTGGGGAATTACTAATCTAGTCTAAAATGACTAGAATACCCCTAACTAACCCTCCTACGTGCTACCGCGCCTCCTACGGCGCACGTAAGTGACTAAAGGGGGGTGGGTCCCCCCTAGGTAGCCGCTGGCCTCAAGTGGGTGCAGGCTCGGGCTCGGGTCCGCATCAAAATCCCACATGAGTCATGACATGTTTTAATTTTTATGATATGTTTTAATTTTAAATTTTTTAAAAAGTTTTTGCATCGTAAATTTTAATGTTTAAATTTTCTAATGTTTGTTCTCATTGATAGTAGATTTTGAAAATATCTTTTAAAGCATCTAGTAAGGTGTCATCCACCGGAAACAAATTTTTTGTTTCTAGAATCATGGGAAGTTGGGGACTAATAAAGTGAAGTGCAAGTTTTGTGAGCATGCGATGAGCGACGGTATTAGCTATTTCAAGAACCACCTTGTAGGAAGGAGAGAAAATGTAGCTTCTTGCACAAAATTTTCTGAGGAGGTTTGGTTCAAGGTTGCATTAGATGCCACACTGTCATCGAAAGAGTCGAAGGAATCAACGATTCAAGCACTTAGATATAATGTGGTTATTGAAGATGAGGATGTAAAAGTGGCATCTTCTAATTAAGCCAGCCAAGGTCTCGTAAGGTTCAGATGACAGATGGACAAGCATGTGGAGGCGGGTCGCCAGTGGGCTGGCTATCATCAGTGCTATGGATTTCAGACACACCGCTAGGCTCGCGCCCCCACGATCTTTCATTTCGTCATCGGAGTAGATGATGTTGGAAAGGATGCCGAAGTTAAACTATGATGCGAGCTTATGTAACAAGAGTTGTTACAAGGCCATTCCCCTCGCACCAGCCGTTGATGCCAAATCTTTGCAACAAAGGACCTAGGACCCCATGATGAGATAACTGAGAGGTATCTTCATAAGAAAATTACTTCTAATGAGTAGTTGAAAGCTTTTCTAGACAAATGTAGACAGCATGGATGGAGTCTGTTGATAGATCGTTTCCCTCCAAGAGGGGTAGGAGCATAATGAACATTGTCATTCATGCTTATGCTAGAACGGTGTTCTATGATTCTGAGAACACATCTATTGATGTGCATGATGGTAAATATATTTATGATCTATGAATGCAACAATTGAGAAGCCGAGAGAACACTCTGTAGTTCAAATTGTGATCGACAACGTATTGACCAATATGGCTACAGTGAAGTTGTCTGTGAGGTGTCAACTTCATGCGCTGCATACCCTGAACCTCTTATTGCAAGAGATTGGAAAGCTAAAACTTATCCACAATGCCATTGTAGATGCGAGGGTCGTTACAGTCTACATGTATGCACACATCTTCGTGCTTGATATGATGAGGGCAAAGATGGAGGGCTATCTTGTTAAGCTTGGTGTTATCTGCTTTGCTACCGCTTTTTTGTCATTGCAAAGCTTGCAGGAGAAGAAGTCCAGTTTGAAGTCATTTGTCAACTCCACTGCCTGGGAGTAGTTGAAGTCCATGTATGCACATGCAAAAAGGATATAAATCTAACATCTTATATCCAATTTCATTTCGTTATTTGGTTCATATATTTAAGAGTTAAATAACTAATTGATGTTTTGATTAAATTTGTCTTTTGTAGGTTTGCACCATCATCAATAATCGTTCATTTTGAAAGAACATGACAATTGCATTGAAAATTTTTGAGCCTATCGTCAACATTCTTCAAAGGACAGATAGTGAGACTCCATCAATAGGGTGGTTGTTCATTCTTATTGATAAGAGATGGAGCGACAAGCTAAAGACTCATTTGTACCTGACGGGTCATTTGTTGAACCCGTACTTTATTATCAAAGACGTGATGCTATCGATGGAGATGGTGCATGTGCAGATAGATTCACTGAGTGCATGTTCATGATGCTATGATAATGACATGCAAGACAAAATTAGCTCACAGCTATCTCTATATGAAAATGCAAGCGGATCTTTTGGTAGGGAGGTAATGCAAAGGCAAGCAAAAAATCCTGCACTTGATCCAAGTGTAGCCAAGAAACTATTATCAATTTCAAATTCCTATTATAGCAGTTTTTGATATTTTAAAGTTCAGATCAAAGAAATTTTAATATGGTTTTTTATTTTCATTAATTGGTGTCATTTGCATGGTGGCTTGACGCCTGAGTTGAAGATGGCCATGAGAATTTTTGGGAGTGATCACTAGCTCAAGTGGTTGGAAAAGAAATTGGAGTGTTTTTGAGATGGCAAAACTTTAAATAAATTCTATTTTATATCATCAACAGATAATCCTATACATATTTCTCCTGATGGCTAATTGGTTATTGTATTTTCATTAATAGATTCACACGAAGATAAGAAATAGACTAAATATTGATAAATTAAAAGATTTGGTTTATGTCAAATTCATTGCCCATCTGAAGAAAGATTTATGAGCATACACATCGATATCCTAGCTGCTCGTTCTATTTATGAGGGCAAGGTGGCCGAATGGATGTTTGAAAAAGCAACAGATACTTCTGTAGCTTCAGATGAGGATGCAGATGAAGTCTTTCCTGCGGAAAGGTTGACATAAGGCAAGTTGAAGGAGCGATGAGGGTTGATCCATTGCCACGAGCTAGTAAAAGATTGAAGACGGTACAGAAAGGCAAAGCCATCACATCATCATCTTAAGGGAAGGAGAGATGGAGGGGGAAGAAGCAAATGCTTGAGGAGATAGTTTTGATTCTGATGCGAAAGCAGCTGCATATGTCGAAACGTTCATGCCAGAAACTTGTGCCAACTGATCTTGTTACATGATGTGGGCGATACGTCATTCTGTCTGAAAATCTTTTAATTCATTTTTCATTCATGCGGTATTTTAAGCGTTAATATTGTGTTAATATGTAGAGTTGTGGCATTAGTTTATTACATGCTCGTATGTTAGTGTTAGATGTTATATTGATCGTAACTTTATATGATCATACTCATGATATTTTGGTAATATGAACAATCATGCGTATTTATGATATTATAATTGTATATTTATCCTACCCGATATGACCAACCTGATATTTGTGTGTATCCCCGATTTATCCCCCGATATCCGATAGCAGATACTGATATGGACATTCCAATAGGATACCGATATCCTATATTTAAAACCTTGGTTGGAAATGATTTAAACGTGCACCATACAACAAGGAGTACACTACTTGCGTGAGATCTAATACATGGAGAGACAATAGCCATCACAACAGGCCTTCTAGTTAATTTAAACATCCCGGGCAGTAGTGGCTCTACAATACTGGGTAAAAAGCACCTTGAAAGACTATGATTTTTGGGCATTTAGTGTTTTTTAATTCTTATTTTAAGGAATACATAGCCAGGCAGGCGTTCCTCATGATGTTGTAGCCATCATACTGCCTTGCTGATTGCATTAGCATATACATCAATGAACTGTTTTTTATCGCCCTGTTTTCTATTGTCCATGAAATTGCTACTGGATCAGAATCAGCATTTTACTTGTGTAAAGCAACTGAGGAATCATTTTGCGTTCGTAATTTTCTATCAATATTTACAAGAACCCACCCGGAAACATGAAATTCAAAAATTATATGCATTGTCAGGCTGATTGTTGCACTTAACCTCGTGCAGTAGATTGTGTTTGGTGAGCAATGTAGCTCAATAAATTAATAAATACTATTATCCAACAAACTGAAAAAGAAAAGAAAATAAGTATAAGAAATCTGAACCTTTTGATTTAATTTAGCTGTCAAATTACCTACCATTCGATGTACATTTTGACAGTCGGTACACCTCGTTCGCAATCAACTGCACACTTCCCTAATGTGTTGTTGTCTTTCTTTATTGGGTTTATAACAAAAATCAAAACCAGGATAGGGGGCGAGCACAAAGATTTTTTCTGATTGGAACTACCAACTATTAGCTCGTCCAGACAACTATAACTCATAAAGCTATTGGACCACCACATATTAAATTTTTAATGTAAATATGCTGTTTTGCATGTGCGAGAATTAGAAAACATTTTCAATCTTCGTTTACTAATAGATGCCTGAAAAGAGCTCATCTGGTATCTCCTTATATATGATATTACCACACGCCATGAAATGTTGTGTTCTGATAACATGCCCCGCAGGGATCATGGCTTCTCTAACGGGGGCTTGTTGATGCAAGCAGATGCAGGAGGTTGCTGGTGAACGTGGAGGATATCTGCATGGGCGAGGCGGTACTTGCTCCTTGTTTCCCTATTTTTAAACTACATCTTTTCACATTTGATCACCAATATGGTTAGTCTTTGTGTGAGCAGCCTTGGACAGTGATGACCTCCTCTACCTCAAGGAACAAATGGAAGCCGAGGAAGATGCAGAGCGGCTGTTACGTCGGACTGAAAAACGGGCTTTTGCGGCTTTCAAGATATCCTTTTGGTTTTAGACAATATATATTATTTTCAATTATAAATCAATATGAATCATAACCCTCTATTTTATTTGTTTTCTTTAACAAATTAATACAAAGCAGCCAGTTTAGCGGATTCTTCACCTGCATCTGTGCCGTTACCTCTGCGAGTTGAACCCAAGCCAAAGAGTGGGATTAGGTAATTTCCTCTCTCCGATTAGTTCCCATTATGATACGTCCAGGTTAGCGCAACCTTTCTTGTTGGAAACTAATCTGATGCACATAGGCAGCAGGATCTTTTGAAGAACATAGTTGAAATCAAACCAAAGCGACCAAAAGTCAGCAGTCCAAATGAACGCCAATCGAGTCCATCACCTCCTTCCCAAGCACCGGCTTTGAACACTGAGCGAACATCGACACGTACATCAGCGAACAAGACGGCCTCTTCAAATCCAAGCGGAGAGCAATTAAATATATCATCGCCAGCGAATTCTGAACAGAAGGTGGGGATGGACGCATCTTCAACAAGGTCAGCTGGAACTGAAACGGAGTCCAATCCAGAAAACGCCGCGAAAACTTTGCTCGGCTTGGCGTACGAGAGCTCAGACGAGGATTAATTGGGAACGCGTGAGTGAGTCTCTTGAATTAGCCCTGCTACTATGAAACCACTTGTCATCAAATGTCATGCACTGCCATTTGGTGGTGGCGACTAACTGCAGAATGTGAAATCATAGCACCTGTATTGATCTAGTAGAAACTTAATTGTATGAACTCTAACCTGGTTTTTTAAATTTTGGTGTAGAAATTGAGTTCTTGGAAATCAAGTGTATTCATTCCGTCGCGGTATCTCATGGTATGCATTCCTCTAGTTTGAATCCGAAGAAAACTCACGTCCTGAGAACTTCCTGTATCTTTCTGGTGTTTGTTGCTGTTGGGCCCGTTTTGATATCGGCAGAGAGATTTTGCAAAAATTTCAAAATGAGGTTGTTAATATTGACACATTGTTTGTATGGAAATATGGAATGATGCATTGTATCAATCATAATAATCCATAAACTTGCTTGCCAATTTTTGAACAGTTGGTCTATATGTAATGCTATGCCCTTCAGATGCCGTTAGAAACTCAAGTAATGCTGCTAGTACCAATGAAAATAATATAGAACATAGCAAGGAGAAAAGAAAATGCATGATGCCGGTTGCATCCCAAGGTTAACTAGTCGCGTCTGGACTTTTTAACAAGCATCAGGTATAACAAGAGCAACTCCAATCGTTCAAATAAATAAAGGGGACTGGACTTTTTAACAATAGCCAATGAGCGATTTCCTTGTTGATTAGTTGGCCTGTGTGCATCAGAGCAACAATCGCATGAAGTTCCACAGAACAGACCAGTATTTTAGACTTCACCATGAAACCAATATTAAGAGCTCTTGATCTCTCTGATGCAAAGTAGAATGCCCTAGAAAATTGCTTGTAGATTTCTGAAACTTATTGCGTCGTTCACTAATGCATATTTATATTAGGAAAATGCATCCCAATCTGCAATCTTTATTCATTCTTTGGGCTTAAAACGCCATTTCATACTACAAAAGCACTTGTCTCCATTTAAACTACATGCATTTGCTCGTACATTCACCAATTTATTCATAGCGTCCCAGATTTCACCTCCCGCAGACCACCCCACGGCCACTGCCCATCTTGCCACCGCAGTCCAACGCAGCCCCCTCGCCGGCGGCCTCGGCCGTCTCCTCCCCCGCCGCAGTCGGCGTGAAGATGCAGTACTTGCAGTCGGTCGACAGGATGGAGCCCGTCGCATATCTCTCCTCTCCGCCCATGACCGGCATCGGCACTCCCAGCTTCACCGGGTTCTTGAAATCAGGCCTGTAGGTCTGCCCCAAAACCCCCTCCACCCTGTCGGAGAGCCCGAGGAACTTGAACTGCACCTCTAGATGGGAGAAGGCGTCGCCGGCGGGGACGCCGTACTTGTGTATCCTGTCGTCCTCCGCGGTGACCGGAACCGCGGTCGCCATGATCTCGAACACCTTCGGCAACGTAACAGCGACGCTGTTGACCCTCGCTGTGCGCTCCACCTGCAGGGCCCCGGCCGCCCAGGCGGAGAGATGGCCCTCCTCGAGGCGGACCGGCCGGCTGTCGTAGGCGAACGAGAGGTGGTCGGCGGCGGGGTCCCAGTGCGTGGCGGGGTCGGCGGAGAGGGTGAAGGAGTGGGCCCCGAACACGATGCCGAGGGACTGGATCCAGGTGAAGTCGCGGCGGCGGTGGGGAGGGCGGAAGCCGATGAAGCGGGCATTGATGTGGAGGCCGGGGTCGGACACGAGGGCGAAGTGGGCGTTGGCCTTGCCGTGGAAGTAGAACATGATGCCGTCGCCGCCGACGAAGCGGGGGTCGTAGCAGGCCGCGCCGTGGCCTTCGCAGTCGGGCTTCCGGTCTGCACGCGGCATGCATGGCATCAAAGGCGAGTGCTTGTGTTAGATACCAGAGACTAAGGGCACCAAGAAACGCGATCGGGTGGGCTCCTAGGCATGTTGGGCAATGTGATCGTCCAACGCGACATGGACCATTCGATCAAAAAAATTTTGTTCTTTGTGGTCCCACCACCGGCCTCTTTTTCTTCTTTCGCCCTCCTCATTGCGTGGTGGGGCCCACAAAGAACAAAAACAAGGTTGATCGAACGGTCCACATCGAATTGAACGATCACATTGTCCTACTCCCGGGATAAAAGAGAACAAGTTGGATGGGAAGTGATACTCTACTGTCACCTTTGTCCTGATCAGTGATCCATGATTAGTAGTAAATCAGCTAATGTTTTGCAAAAAACAATACTTACGTTTGCAGATGCCCCCCTCGCAGGTGGGGTTATTGCAGTCGACGAAGCAACCCTTGGCGTGGGGGTCGGCAGGAGTGAACTGGGGGCACTGCCGGGGGCAAGAAAATTTCTTGCCGAAGCAGGTGGTGGTGGGGTCGTTGCAGAACATCGTGTCCGGCGTGAACTCCTTCCCCCTCACGGCGAACGGGGGCGGCGGGGCCGGCACGGTCGGCGCCGGAGCGGCGCCATAGCCAGCTTGAGCATTGCTCAGAGACAAGGAGGCAAGGAGCAGAGCCAGGATCAGAGGACCAGCCCTTTGGGTGTTCATGGCTCAAACTGTGATACACTG
Organism: Scilla litardierei; assembly: GCA_030789695.1. Classification (NCBI taxonomy): domain Eukaryota; kingdom Viridiplantae; phylum Streptophyta; class Magnoliopsida; order Asparagales; family Asparagaceae; genus Scilla; species Scilla litardierei. The sequence goes on along the minus strand of CM061140.1, from coordinate 9,311,518 downwards.
GGGTGAAGAGAGGCTGTTTTTATAAGCATTTTGCGCTAGCTAGTTGGAGTTGAGAGAGGCAAAAAGCAAAATCCAAGATCCAAGGTGAACCCAAAAAAAATAATGGTAGTTATGGGAGGATGGTTAATGGAACCATGTGAGATGTGGATCGTAACCAGATGCGAGCTCAAATGAGAAAAATACCAAGAGTACGTGCTTGCTACGCAGGATGCAATTCTCTGGTGGAAGTTTGTAAAGAAAGCAAGAAGAAGCATGGAGATTTGCACCTAACATAGACTTAATCGAAGATCTTAATCTTTGGAACTTTGTAGAACTTATTGTAGCTCGTAGAATCATGGCTTTGCCCTTCGCTGCACAATTTTTCAGGCATTTTATGAGCGTAGACAGCCTGCAGCCCACGTTCTTCGTTAATTTTCGTGAATTATCGTTAATTAAAACCATTCAACTTGAGAAGGGTAAGCTTACACACACATACACACATTCTCTCTCTCTGTGACATCCACCCATTAACAAATATAAGTTCACACGCCATAAATTCAGTATCCCATAGTAATTCACTCCATTTATTCATCACACACACAACCCCTTCCCCAGTTCCTCCCATAATTTCCAACGATCTCTCTCCCCGTTAACATCCCAAAACACAAAGGTTTTCTTTCCAAAAAATTTCAAAACTTTGTGTAGGGCCCATCTCTGAGGCAGTTCGCCTCTTTGAGGTAGTTTGCCTTTGTGCTTGTGTTACTGTTCGCCTTGTTTCCTTGTTTGTCTATGTGTGTGTATGCCCAGACGCTCTTCGAGAGAGCGGGGATAGATGGGGCGCCGTAACCGACCCGCATCTTTGCTCGCGGGTCTAGGTGGGCCGTAGCCAACCCCGCGTCTTTGAGAGGGCGGGTATTGGGCCGTCGCCTACCCCGCGTCCACTGTAATCGGACGGGTATTGGGCCGTCGCCTACTCTGCATATGTATGCTCCGAGTTGAGTGGTGAACTGCCCTGGAGGTCTTCAGGAGTGCGGGTATTGGGCCATCGCCTACCCCGCAACAGCTCTATTGACGGGCGGGTATTGGGCAGTCGCCTACCCCGCAGCAGCTCTATTGACGGGCGGGTATTGGGCCGTCGCCTACCCCGCATGTGTGCTCTGGTTTGAGTGGCGAACTGCTCCGGAGGTCTTCAAGAGGACTGGTTCGGATAGCGATCTTTCAGAGGCGAAGCGAAGCCTGCCCCAGACTTTCTTAGGGTAGGAGAATGCTTCGGAGGCAATCCGCAAAACCCTGGCAACCTATCGGAAGCGTAGCTTGGAAGCCTGATGCGGACTTTCTTAGGGCGTGGGACGCTTCGGAGGCAATCCCCAAACCCTAAGGGCTCTTGGCGACCTATCGGGGGGCAGCTCGGACGCCTGCCCCGGACTTCATTAGGATGGGTGCCACTTCGAAGGCAATCCCCAAACCCTAAGGGCTCTGGGCAACCGATCGGGGGTGCAGCTTGGACGCCTGCCCCGGACTTTTCGTTTGTGGCAAATCAGTTCGCCGGTGATCAAGCCGACATTGACATGGAATTTCTCACACACAAGAGAAACTCGAAGTGTGTGTAAGTCGAAACGTAGCGACATGTCGGGGATAGAATAAAACCTGTGTTTTTATTTATTAGGTCGTCACGTGGGAGCTCGAGCTCCAGGGCGCCTAGTCGGCCTACTCGGAGGAGCTCCAATTTCGGGTAGGAGCTGGAATTTTAGTTCGCATAATACATATGTACAAATGAAAACACAAGAGTTTACTTGTAGCGAGGTAGCCCGCTCCGGATGATTAAGACGACCTAATCTCTGGAGGCGGATCTTTGAGAAGCCCGCCTGTCTTGGCAACTGCCATCACTTCGACTAGGGGCATTGATCCTTTTATAAAGCGCCGCCCCCAGCGCTCTTTCAGGTCTGTTCCTCGGAGCAGGGTTACTTGGAGCGAAGAACCCCCTCAGAGGTCCAGGGCGATCTTGCTCTCGGGGGCCTCCATGGTCGCACCCTCGGGGGCGATCTCGATCTCGCCCTCGGGGGCGGTCATCCTGCCTTGGCCTAGGTAGAGGCAGGGGTTCAGCTCTGGTACGCTTGGTTGGGGTGACTACTTACTGAGCATGAACTTGTCCGCCCCCAATGACTCCTTTCTGAGCATGAACTTGTCCGCTCTGGAGAAGAGAGCGTCGAGGTCCATCGACGGGTCATGGAGCAAGGATTTGTGTAGACCGCGATTAGTGAGCCCCTTCTTGAAGGCCGCCATGGCGAGCTCATCTCCGCAGCTCGTTACGCTAAGACGCTCTTCATTGAAGCACCGTTGGAACCTCCGGAGGGTCTCCCCTTCCTCTTGGCGTGAACAAATAGTCAGGGGCCTTCTTTCTTCTTCGACCCGTTCGAAATTGTAGACGAAACTTATGGGACAGATCGCCAAAGGAGTCAATCAATCTGTCGGCAAATCGGTGTACCATTCCATGACAGACTTCAGAGTCGTCTGGAAGGCACGACAGAGGAGCCCATCGTCCGCTCCTTGGATCTCCATCATCCCCCGGTAGCGCTGCACGTGTTCAAGTGGATCGCCCGAACCGTCGTACAGTTCAAGCTGATGTAGCTTGAACCTATGCGGTATCGGGGTTGAGATCACCATCCGCGTCAGCGGGTTGACCTCTTCTGGGCATAAGGGAGGTGCTGGCGACCTTCGTGCGGTGTCCCGATCGCGTCGGAGCTCTTGCCTATAGTTGGAACCCCCGGATGAGCCACTTTGGCGCTCATGAGAGTCCCTTCTATGTGCCCTGGAAATCGGGCTTCGCTCGCGACTCTGCCCCCGTCGGTCATTTCACCTAGGAGAGAGGTGCTCACCCAGAGGGGGCTTCTGCCTTGATGGAGGCGTCCTTCGCGCCTAGGGCTTGGCGGTCTCCTGCGAGGGTGGCTCTCCACAGCTTGATCTCGCAGGATGCTCTCCTGCACTATCTGGATCGATGCATAGGGGACTCCCTGTTGGAGGATGTATGCTCTCAGATCATTTGTATCTGATGCAAATGATATTTTAAGCTTAGATAGGGGACTATTTTGCATGTGATGCAAAAGGAGTTAAATGTGTCTTAAATTGTTTAAGACCATATTTAATAAAATAAACGCGTTGAAAAGGTTACCTGGATGACGGGATCGTCCTGTTCTAAACGCATGTTCAAACCGCGTCAAAAACGGAGTCCAAATGCACAAGTTAGAGCCAAAACAAGTCAGCTCAAACTGTTGGGCTGAACCAAGCGAAAATGGAGGTCTACCAAGCCCCAATTTTCTGGTTAGGGTTTTTGAAAACCGGGATTTTTTTGACGGCTGGATTTTCCATCTTTGAATGGTTTTTGGCTAACTTTTAGACGACGTTTGAGGGGTCAAACGACGTCGGATTGACTTGCCGTTTTTTCCTACACGTTCACCGTTCAACCCTTTTCGATTTGATAGGCTGTATCAAAATTGAAGCTCAACGGTGAGAGAGTTAAAATTCATGGAAGTTTGGCCTTCATGAAAGGCAAACTAACTTGAATTATTAAACTCTAAAAACATAGTCCCACATAGGAAGTGGAGTAAATGGGAAGGGTCAGCCACCTATATAAATAGGGGCCTACCCCCTCCTCTAAACTCGTCCCAAGCTCTAGATTTGAGCAGCTCCCAAAAATGTTGGAGCACGCTCGGATCTAGGCTTAAATTAAATATTCTCTTCTCCCTATAATTTTTGCCTTACTCCTGAATGGCTCTAGCAAAGCCACAAAGGGGTTCGGATCCGATCCGAAATCTTGGCGAAGGTTCACACTCGGGTGAAACATTCTTCGGCACGTGGTTGGCTCGACGACAAGGGGATTGCTCGCCTTGGGACACTGAGCGGTTCGAGGATCGGTTCGGCACGTGAAAGGGAGCGACTCGGAAGACGGTGCGGTACACCTTGCCAGTACCAAGGCAAGGTTCCGGGTATGTATTTAGAAGCTTTATTTTAATTATGTCGCAGTAGCATAGATCCTTATTGGGGTGGTCAGATCCACCTCAAGTTGGCATAGATCCGGTCTAAGGGTCTTGATTTTTCCTAGGGCTTCGTTAAAAAGTTTAATGATTTTCTTCCGCTGTGCTTTCTTTTTCCTATTGTTCGTCCGACGTAGGACGGGCATAGAGATTTGTGCCCTAGGGTCCATCAAAACCCAACATTGGTATCAGAGCTTAGTCTGCATGATGATCTAGGACTGCGACATTTTAAAAATGAATGTCTTTTAAATGCATGCTAAAATTTTTAATTTTATGCGATATTGTTAAAAATGAAACCGTTTTCATTAGAGACGTTTTTTAAAAATTCTTTTATGCGATAAAATTATTTTTTGAAACATGGAAATTTTATGATGATTTTAAAACATAGTTTTTGTAATGAAAATTATATGATAATTTTCATGAAACTGTTTTAAGTTTTAAAATCATGCTTTTAAATTTAAGTGTTAAATTTAGTTGCACATTAGTTATTTATAGGATAAATTTTTTAATGTGTTGATGCATGTTTAATAATTATGTGATTATGTGATAATTGTTAAATAGTTATAAATCTTTTATGCGATATTTAGGTTTATAATTGCATGCTAATTTTATAGTTGATAAAGTTAGATTATGTTTTAATGGCCATGCTGTTAAAAGAGGATTAACCATGGCAAATAGCCATGGTACTATATTTATAAAACTCTCATGTTGAGTTGGGAGTCCAAGGGCCTCCCCACTAACTTAGTGGGGAGTAATGGAGAGTGATGAGGGGAGGGAGGCCAAAGGCCTCCCTCAACTCACAACACTCCCCCTCATCTCTCCATTACCTTGGGTTAAGCATATGAATACTTCAGGATTCAGTATGCCAATGGGGTGGATACTTCTGGATCCAGAGCCACTGTGGTTGCCTCGTTAAAACCTTAGCTGTGGAAAACCCAGTGGGAAAAACCAGCAGCTTAAGGGAAAAGAGTACAACTATCGAGGGACTCCCCCTGATATGTACAAGTTTCAGGCTTGCAGATCTCCTATGTATCTATACAATCATCTCCTATTCGTCTATACATCCATCATGTTCTGAAAGAAAATACAATTATCACTCATCTACACAAGTTTCACTCATCTAGCGGCTATTGGAAGGCAGCGTCGCTCTGGAGTGTAATGCTCTTCGAAGTTGGTAGATGACTCCACTAAAGTATTCTTTGAATCAGTCTTCAGTGTGTCTGCAAGGTACTGCTAGACCTGGCTGAGCGTTTTCAATACTTGCTTCTTGGATGATGAGCTTCTTAGAAGATGTAGACATTGGATGATGATGTGTATATATTTAGGAGGTGACCGGCCTATTGTGTTTCAGTCATCGCGATGATCTTTAAACCTGCATATGCAATATATATTCATTGACCCTTGGAAGTTGCGCAAAAGCATCTTATCCTTGGTCTAGTGTTGCTCTCCAGGACAACACTGTATCTGGTTAACAACTTTACTGGAGACGTTCTATCAAAGATACGTGCAGTTGGCCAGATAATACACTAGAGCTTGGCTCTTCGGGACCTAGGATGTCCTCCCCCTCTTTCAGCTACTGAAAGGTGTCATAAATAAGTATCCATTTTTAATAGGTTGCAAAAGGACATCATTCTTCATAAACTCCAGGTGTATGAAGAATATGAAAGGGTTCCACCACGAAGGTGTTTAATATGTAAGCCGAGACATCTTCGGCATGATTAATAATAGTTCATCTTCAGGATGATTAATGTCATCTTCAGGATGATAGTTCATCTCCAGGATGATAGTTCATCTTCAGGATGATTAATGTCATCTTCAGGATGATGGTTCATCTTCAGGCTGATAGTTCATCTTCAGGATGATTAATGTCATCTTCAGGATGATAGTTCATCTTCAGGATGATTATTGCCATCTTCAGGATGATTAATGTCATCGTCAGGATGATCGTTATACCTAGGTTTTTCATTTCCAAGGTACGCTTTAAAGCTAGCTGAAATCTCAATTGTCTCTGCTGGAGATCCTATTAGCTTTAAGTCGGCCATATGTAAGGCAAATATAACAAATCCTGTCAACGATCTTTCGAACAAGATACAAGGGCAGGATATTGCTTAAGATCAACTAATGATCTTTGTAGCCTTTATGGAGAAGACGTTTCTACGTTTCTCTTTCATCTCTGGGGGTAGAGTATACCCTTCTGGAAGTTTTATATAGATCTCTATATCTATATTACCGTATATATATGCAGTCACAACGTCCATGAGCTGCATGTATTGGCTTTTGCAGAGAAGTGTAGGCTTAGTAGGAAAATGATCACATTTCCTTCATTTCAATTTCTTTATGAAATTCGAATTATATTCCACAGGTTTTTACACATTCAGGTGTATGGACTACTGGTCCAAAGACTTTGCTTTTCAAGAGTGAGTCCAGCTCTACTCTTATTGCCTCGTCCCACTTTGGCCATTCTATGCGTTTACGCTATAGAAAAGTGGGTAGATGTCATCGTCGTATTCAGCGACGTGAATGGCAATAGGGAAAGCAAAACCGTCGTCGACGACTGTGTTATATCTGTCCAGTACCTCTCCAGTACGTACGTAATATAATGATGTTTCTCCTGTTGTTTCCTCTGCATGGGAAATTAGGAGGGGAGAGGTTGCTGGTCTGAGCTCAGCATCCTGTGGTTGGATCATCTTTATATATCCAGGAATCTTCCTATTATGAGGAAATTTTTATTTTGAACCTGGCCGGCGTCCTCTTTTCAAATGAGGTACATCCAATTCTGCTGCCGGTGGATTGCATCCATCTTTGGGAATGTCAATCCAAGCTGGCGTGTTGGCAGCAGGGACGTGTGAACGAACAATCTTCTGGTTGTCCGCAATTTTATCCGTCAATTTATGTACTTTATTCTGAATGTGAAGGATCTTCTGGATCTCAACGTCACACAGAAATAGTATGCGGATCATAACGAGATGAGGACTTATGTGTCCCATGATATGGTCTCAGAAGCTTCAGGCTTCTTTAGACTGCGTGCCTATTACAATGAGACTTTACTCATCAAATTCACATTTATCAAGACTTGGTGGTAAACCATAAGGAAGCGGCATCAGCAATAAGATATGGCCACAAGCGGGCCGTATCGTGATAAGCGATGCAGAGTGCAGCTTGTTGGTTCCTAAATATCAACAGTCAACTGGAATCTAACAATGGACGTGAAATCCATTGGAGTCTCTTTACCAGAGACTCTGATAACCCATTCTGAGTATGAACATGCTACAGGATGTTCAATTTCAATGCCAGTTGCTTAGCAAAAGTCTTGAGTGATATGAGTAGTGAATTCACCCTCATTATTAGCTTTGAGAAAGCTATGTTGCGAGCGAATATGAAGGCACACAGAAGACCATCTAGTAGATGCATATATCAGTACAGTAATGAAGTACCGAAAATGGTCCATTTGCGGAGTGAATAGGCCTGAAAATGTCACCATGTATTCTCTCAATGAAGCCAGGAGACTCTAAACCCACTTTCAGGAGGGAAGGTCTCTCTCTAAGTTTTCCCTTATGACAAAGGGGGACAAGGAAACTCAACCTTTTGAAGAATCTTCAGGTTCTCCAATGGATTCATTTGATGATGCGTCCATCATCGCTGATCCAGGATGACCAAGTCCATTTTGCCAGAGTTAAAAAGTATGGCAATGAAAGGCACTTCTGGTGCTTAGTCAAGTTGGCTTTCTATAGGATGAATATTTGTAATTATAGGGGCCCGACGGGGGTCCAATGAAATCGTAAGTAGATGGTCTTCTGGCCATTTTCTTGACGAGTTACATATTGATATTCAATATATATTATCCACAATTTTCAAGTTATTTTCTTTAAAAGAAATATCCTTGAAAATTGGAGATTTCCTATTTGTTTATGAGGAGAAATTGCATCTTATAGTCTCGTTGTATGTGGGAGCAATACCAATGCTACACCAGTGCAACGAGGCACTGTCCACAATATTCCATACTTCATCTATAATTAAAACGAAATTTTATTTAAGTCAATGAAAAAGACGAACTTAAGCAAATTAAAGATGAAGTAATATTGAATTTTAAATGCATAGATAAAAGATGAAGCTTAATCGAGCAGGTCGTCGTTGTCGAAGTCTATTGCAGTGAACATCATTGGTGGCTGAACAGCCGCCAAGTTTGTTTCAGGCAGAGACTTTTGGCTCGCCTGATATAGTTCCTGGAGGTGGCTAGGAGTGCGGCAGATTCTGGACCAATGGCCAGTTAGGCCGCATCTATGGCATTTATCCTCCCAGTTCTTCTTAGGAAGTGACACTTGGTCAGTGTTCTTTTGCTTCCATATGAAGTTACTCTTTCCTGTATTGTTGTTGTTGGACGGGGGTGCTGCTCCTCGTCCATTCTCTATCACAGCTTTCCCTTTGTTATTATTAGCCTTCTTCTTGTTTTTCCACTTCAGGGGAGAAACGTGGTGGGCTTCAGGGATAGGTGCAGTACCAGCTGGACGTAAGTTATGAGTGGCGAGCAGTAAATCTCGATTCTGCTCTGCCCTAAGTAGGCAAGAGATCAGATCAGAGAATTTCGTGAAGTTGCGTTCACGATACTGCTGCATGAGGATTGCATCTTTCTCGTGAAACGAGGTAAATGTCTTTTCCAACATGCGTTGTTCTGTCACTTCTTCACCGCACAACTTCAGGCGTTAGGTGATATTATGAAGTGCAGAATTATACTCAGCGACGGACTTATAGTCCTGAAGTCTGAGGTTTTTCCACTCATAACTGGCACACGGTAATATAACATCAATTTGATGTTTATACCGTGTCTCCAGCGCTGTCCACAGTTCCTTTGGGTCATATACCGTTAAGTATTCGGCCTTTAAGGTCCGATCTATATGTTTCCTAATGTAGATTATGGCTTTCGCCTTATCCACATCAGAGACAGTGATAGGAGTGCTGCTAGATGATTGGGCCGCTTCTGGGGCCTTACTAGCATAAGCATCGGCTGCTGCTGGGGCCGATGTAGGAGCTAAAATTGAGCCGAGGATGGCCATCGAACGCAAGTGGAACTTCAGGTCCACTCGCCAACTCAGGTAATTCATTCCTGCAGCATCAAGAACCTCGAAATCGACGCTTGCCAATTTTGTCATTTATCTATGCAATTTAAAATAAGCATGAATTAATTAAAATGTAAATTCATGCATAAAGAATAAAATAAGTAAAATGTGGGGATCGGCCAGATACCCAAAAACGTACAAAGTCCAAAGTCCGATTTACAGTTCATAAAAAGGAAAAAAAAATACAAGTTGGAAACCCAGAATGGGTCTCTATCTTTTGCAAATTCCACCTCCGTCTCCATATGTTGGTACACCGGTCTTTGGCATTTATACATACAATTCTCACTTACAAATTCTCAAAAGAAAATAAAAGTGCAAGGAAATTAAAGGTATCAAACTGGTCGATCCCAAAAACACATTTTAACTTATATCAACATCCACACAGTTTTAAATATGCTACAGGTACAAAGAAACAACCACGCATATAACTCAGGCATATATAATATGGACAATTTGATTAACTGGGCTTCTGGCCCAAATAATAAGGCAAAATAAATTATTATTCTGATTGGGACTGCATGCCCATAAGCAAAATAATAATCAATTTATTAGGCAATGTTATTAACTGGGCTTCTGGCCCCCAAAAAATAGCCAAACTAATTTAGTATTAATTTTTGGGCTGCAGGCCCATGTGCAAAAATTTAATTCATCACAAGCCCAAATTTTTTTTAGGGTTAATGAGTGCAAAAAGCCCTCCCAACCCCCTCATTTTACAGATTTTGTCCCCTCCTCTCCCCTTGTCTACTCAAAACAGCCCCAGCGGGGTCAAAGAGCCCCCCTATTGGGGGGCGGCGCAGAGAACCCCGGGGGGAGGGGGGGTCAGAGTACAGAGCCCCCGGGCTGGGGGGGCGTCGGACAGAACCCTCCCCCCTTCGGAATTTAACGTGCTCAAAATTTCTGATTTCCATTTTAAATAGCCTCCCCCCAGAATCAACAGTGCTCAAAATGGGTGAATTTCCATTTTCAGCTTATTCACACATCAATTTTTGAGACACTCTGATTTCCATTTTAACGGCTGAAATCAGAGGCCCCCCTTCAGGGGTGGTTGGGCGGCGCAGAGCCCCCTCCCCAACGGGGGGAGGGCGGGCCAGTCATACATATCTTTTGAGAATATCATTGTGGGAAATTAATATTTGATATCCAACCCTAAAATTACCGGAACACAATGATCTACCCATTCATCTGGTAACCATAACAGTGAGAATGTTATGATGAGATTCCCAATGGGCAACCAAACAGAGAGTGCCCACGTCAGAATAAAGCTACGGACTTTGAAATGCTAATGCATTTACGGTGTTGGTGAAATTTGAAGAATAAATTCACAAACTATGCCAAAAAAAACAATATTAATTTGACGCAAAAACGTAACCGTATACATAATTGAAAATGCCAATTGCATACGTGGTTTCACGAGCAAGCAGAGGCATGCCTGGCATTATGAACAATGAAAGTCGAAATACAGCCCGTTATTTTTTTATTTATTTATTTTTTGTTTTTATTGTTTTTGTTTGTATTTTAATCAGTATTAAACATGATATAGTAGATTTAAACAAGCCTAAAGAAAGGCTGTGAAAAATCATATCAAATTATTTGTTTGTAATTATCTACGGGATCGATAAGATTTTACCTCTAGATCAAAGATCTAGGGACGATCGTGATATAAAATCCGTATAAACTTCCCCGCTCCAGAACGCCTAGGAAACGCCGCAACGAAAAACCGCAACGGATCGCTGCAACCACAATTAGATTCCTTCGCGTAGGAGTTTGATTTAGAGGGGATTTGGAATAAATTTAGTGGCTCAAAATTTGGAGAAGACACGTGCTGATAACGTGTTAAAAGAGGATTAACCATGGCAAATAGCCATGGTACTATATTTATAAAACTCTCATGTTGAGTTGGGAGTCCAAGGGCCTCCCCACTAACTTAGTGGGGAGTAATGGAGAGTGATGAGGGGAGGGAGGCCAAAGGCCTCCCTCAACTCACAACACATGCTTCATTATGTGATAATTGTTGAAACCTTTTAGGTTAGCCATTAAAACCTATTTGAAATTTATAAGATAAATTTTAAATGACATGCTATGTTTTAATAATCATTACAACCTTTTAAAATCTAATTCATTAGGATATTCCTTTAACGACGATTATTATTTTAATCGTTATTATAATATTCTCATTAAAAGACTACACAATAAAGTGTTGTAAATGATTTATTAAAATCCTAATAACGATTAGGATAGCACGTGAACCTTATATTTGATATGGACTTAATAAAAGTCATTAAAAATCCTAAAATTTTGAATTTTAAGGATTCAACTAGCTGATAGGTTTAATTAGTTGTTAATAAAAGCCTTTTAGTCTATGACACGCATATAAAAATGACAAGCTACATTCAATAGACCATGATCCGGTCAATGTGCTTGGCTAAGTTTGTTGGATCACCCTAGCTAGTCTAAGGGATAAGTGATCCTGGCTTAGTCAATTCCTTGTCCGTGTTCCGCTGAACCTCAATGACGCGAATCATGATTATATGACACCCTGGACTATATCTAGTCAAATACGTTAATAATCTTTTTCAAGGTTAGCCGTAGCCCTCCTTGTTTTAGAGGTTGGCAACTATAGGTTCTTTCATATAGTTGTTGAGTCAACTCAATCTATGTCATAGACACTTTACGAAAACCAACTTCTCAATACATGAGATGTAGTCTACACTTGACCGAAACCGTCGTGTCGTGAATATGTAAGGATCGCCTTACCCTTGCAATACTAACAACAACACACTAGAGGGGGGTGAATAGTGTAATGGAAATAAATTGTCCAATTGAAATTAAACTTGCAAATGGGGAATAATAAATGCAAGAGGAATTAATCGACACAATCAATCCAAACGCAAACACAAGATATTACTCTGGTTCCCCAAACTTGGGTATGTCCAGCCACACCAATATTCACTATAATTCCCACAAAGAGAAGTGAATACAAATCCCACAAAGAGATACCTCACTAAGAGGATTTTACCCTACACAAGGACCCAACCACCCCTACACAAGGGTCAAATTCCCACCTAGAGAATTGCTAATTCCTACTCAGAGAATTAGGGTTAGTTCTACACTAGGACACTAAACTCTCACAAAGAGAGTCACTCCCACAAAGAGAGCTATTCTCACTATGAGAATATCATATTCCCACTAAGAGAAATTCTCACACAGAGAGAGGGACTAATTCCCACAAAGAGAATTAGTGTTACAAGAAAACACCAAGTAAAACAAATACTCTTACATATGCCTTGAGATGTACTTACTCATATATGAATGCAAGGCATGGAAGAGGATCTCCAAGTGTTGAGTTTAGCTTGAAAGCACTTGGATGATTTCCCTTGAGCTTGACTTCAATGCATGAAGAGGAGAATTAGCTCTAGGAGGGAAATGAGAGAGTTTGAGAGTGGCTTATTTTATCTCAAAAGATTTTCAATAGCATCAAGAAGTTCCAATGAACTCAGCCCTCTCATATATATGAACCCTGTATCAACTCTCAAAACCCAAGGAAACAAACAAAAACAAAAAGCTGCAACGGCTAGATTCTGGGCAGAAACGTCACTGACAGTCGACTGATGAACAAATAACAGTCGACTGTCCAACGGCTAGAAAATATCCAACGGCTATAATCTGAGCCACGACAGTCACTGATGAAGACAATACAGTCGACTGTAAACAGGACAGGCGCCTGTAAAACCTTCAGCAGGCGACTACTGCAGGGGATGGAATAAAACATAGAGTTGCACTCGTTCTTCCAAAAAGCATACATGCGACTGATGACAAGAATACAGTCGACTGTAAAATAGACAGGCGATTGTAAATCCTTCATCAGTCGACTGCTGCAGGAGATGGAGAAAAGAAGAAAGAAGCAGTATATGCACTTATGCCTCTCAGACGACTGTTGACCGTTTCACAGGCGACTGTAAATATACATGCGACTGTAAATTGATCATCAGTCGATTGATGCGAAAAGCTCAAGTAGAGTCAATCAAAGGATGACTTAAGCAGTGCACCACAGTCAACTGTAGAAGGTTCGACAGGCGACTGGAATCACCCAGTCGACTGTGAATCCTTCAGCAGGCGACTGTAGGGAAGCCAGAGACTCCAAATGAGTCTTTGGATAAGATGAACCTATTGGGTTGGATTCTATGATAATCCTAAGGCTCACTAAGATGGTTAAATGCATATGCATGAATGAGTAGACCATCTATCAAGGCATTACATTAAACCTAGACTCAAACGAGAGAGAAAGCAATAAAGGAAATATTACATAGATTATAATGCTTTTCTTAGAGTCTATGGCTTCAATCTTGATGCCTTGATGCTCCCCATCATCTTCAAGCTTTTGCACCCCTTGAGTCCAAGCTTTGGCCCTTCTCCACTTGATGTCCATCCTTGCACCAAGTGTTTAGTTTCCAAAAATGATATTATTGAAATGTTAAATATGAGACTAAAACAAGAGAGTCATTAGCAACAACATAATGTTGTGATCATCATCAAAATAACATTGTTATGAAACACCACTACTCAACAATCTCCCCTTTTTGATGATGACACATTATGTAAAACATAAAGAAATAAAGCACAAATGCTAATGAGCTCCCCCTACTTATATGCACCAATTGTAAAATAAGATACACAATTGTAAATACTCATTATACCAAATGAAACAATGAGACATCATGGTGACATATAATAGGTATGGATTACATAAACCAATTGCAATAGAAAATAATCATGCACACATGAATGGTTTATATAATCCCACATATCTCTCCTCATAGATATATATCTCTCCCCAAATACATATGTATGAAATACAAGATTTATATAATGCATATATCTCTCCCCTTTGACATCGTCAAAAAGGTGGACATCAAATATATCTCCCTTTACATTTTAATCAAAGATGCGACAATATGTAAGAGTAAAGAAATGTATGATACCTAATTGTAAAAATTTAGTGGGTATCAATCACTATCCCATGCTCCCCCTAGATCATAGAAATGGTCAAATTTTGACTTCTAGGATCTAATACCAATTGTAAAGTAGGAGATAAACAATCTCTAACAATTGAGAAAATACCAATTGTAGAAAAAGAATCTTGAAAGATAATCCTCTTTACCAATTATAAACATTAATTGAAGCCATGGGCCTAAAGTGTATCAAAGCAATAGAAATGAAAAAATCAAGCTACATTGATACACAACGACATTGCCAAAAAGGAAATAAAACATGAAACATGTTGGCAATATCAATGGGTCAAGATCAAGACCATAATAACCAATTGTAAATAATGATCTTTATCAAAAGCCCAAAATGAGAGTCAAAATATGTTTTAAAATATTTTAAACATATTAGATATAATAACTCTCCCATTGTCATACAAATGATTAATAAACTTGCATGTATGTCAATGTATTCCATAAGGTCCCTATTTTCATGAAAAATAAATTTGAAAATAATTTCAAAATCATGAAACACACACAAACAATGGGTATGCTAAAAATAAACATTTAAGCACAATACCCATCCAATATGCATATGTGTGAGGAACCTAAACATTAGGGAACCAAACCCAAGAGGAGTTTGATTTCCTTATGTAATCACATGAGGTGATTACATCCCCAACTAGAGAGTTAATGTAACTATACCTCTCTTGCACACTAACCTTAGTGGGAATCCATAAACTCAAGGATTTCCTAGGCAAGGGTTTTGCCTTTGCAAGGGGGTGGATGTGGCATGCTGATTCGGGTTCAATATTACATATTTAACCCCCCATTTAGCCCTATTTTGTGCTCATGTGATGCTAAATTGTTCTCTCATGCATTCGTATTTTGTACACCATCGTTTATTAGAGAAAACACCTTATTTGAGCACAAAACAGCAATTAACGAAGTATTTCTGCATTTTTTTATATTTTTCCTAGCTTCGTCTCGATCTCACGATTCCAACGACTATTTATTTGTATTTTTCTGAGATTTGTGCTAATTACTGTGTATTTTTGAATGCAGGATACCAAAAATGAGAAGTGCACGAATCTTGGCGGCCACGTGGCCGCATCCCGCTTATTCCCGCCAGATCCGACGACGCAAAACAATGGGCGACGTGGCATTCTGGTGACCGTTGGATGCTAATCCAACGGACGCAAATGAAACGAAGCGCAGCGTAAGGCGGGGACACGTGGCGTTATCTGGCCCGTTCTGCTCCGATTGAACGGACGAGATCGAAGCAGCGATCGAAACTGATGCGAGCGACGTAGTCGGTTGCCGAGCGTTCGATTGCCATCCAACGGTCCGATTTCACCCCGCACTCAGCGAAACGATCGCCGATTAAAGGACACGCGGCGATCATCGGAGTCGTTCCTGCACGATCCAACGGCGCTGAAGCGATCCAATTCAAACTTAAACGAGCGAAGAGGCGGGTGATTTGCAGCCGCCCGATCGAAGATCCAACGGCCTATATCGAGGCTACGAACAAGAAGGCGGCATTTTTTCTCCGAGCAGCGGGGCGACGTGGCTCGCGGATAACCGTCCGATCTCTCGATCGAACGGTCGGAAATTCACCCAGATGTGAATGCGGATTCAATAAAGCGGATGCGGGCGAGATGCGAAGTCGGACCCGATAGAAAGACCACGTGTCAAGCTATTGGGCGATCCCGCTTTAGATGAGCGGCTATTGTTTGATCCGGTTGTTGGGTTCAGGTTTAATCGCAAATGGATGCGGGTTTTGACCCGTTAACCCTATTAAACCCGCAATGCCTCTATATAAGGTATTCCAAAGGTTTTTAGGCGTATTCAAGCAGATTTTGGCGTATTTTGGGCGTATTAGAGGCTCTAGGAGCCGTATTTCCCCTCTGTAAAATTCTGTAAAATTCCAGAGGCTGTTCTTAGTATTTCCAGAGAGTTTTGGAGCCTAATTTGGAGATTTGGTGATAGAATTCTAAACTTCTACTCCGTATTTTGGTGTTTTTCATCGTATTTTGCTATTAGATCAATGTATTTTGCTATGAAACTTGTTTATTCTTGCACCATGAGTAGCTAAATTGTAATTGTGTATGGTATGGCGTAGTTAGGGGATATGATGCGTGTTTATTTGGTTGTATTTCTTGTGCTAAATCGTTAAACGTCGTTAAAGTTGTAATCTTTGTTTGTAAATCGTCTTTTTCATCTTCCAAAAGAAGTGATTGAGTTGATGATCGCCCCAAAAGGGTGAGTTTTGATCTCCACAAAAGGGAATTTCATACCGTAGTTTTGATCTCTCCAAAAGAGAGTTTCATATCGTATTATAACTTTAGCGACGATCTTATTGAATATTGTGCTTGAACCCCCAAAAGGGCATCTTCCGATGAGTTGCTCCCAAAAGGAGAATTCATTGAGTTATATTGGATATTTTCCGGTGAATTGCTCCCAAAAGGAGAATTCATTGTGTTATATTCATCAACCAAATTAATACGAATCATTGATCCTAACGAACCCATACCATGTGCATACTTTTTATAGATATTTCCATACACGACTTTTCTTTGTTTGTATTCTTCGCACATCACCCTCACGCACTTTCACACCATCACCATCATTGTTGAAGTGGTTAGTTTCTCTTCGTAGGATTTCTATTTGATTTGAGCTGTGGTTGCAACAGATTTCCTCCCGAGGATTCGACATCTGGACTCCTAGATTATATTACTTGTACGGACTCTTGCACTTGAGAGAGAGCACCTTTTCGGTCAACCAAGTTTTTGGCGCCGTTGCTGTGATTCGGGTTCAATATTACATATTTAACCCCCCATTTAGCCCTTTTTTGTACTCATGTGCTAAATTGTTCTCTCATGCATTCGTATTTTATACACCATCGTTTATTAGAGAAAACACCTTATTTGAGCACAAAGCAGAAATTAATGGAGTATTTCTACTCTTTTTATATTTTTCCTAGCTTCGTCTCGATCTCACGATTCCAACGAATATTTATTTGTATTTTTCTGAGACTTGTGCTAATTACTGTGTATTTTTGAATGCAGAATACCAATTAATTGGAGATATACACTCAAAATACGAAATACGGACGATGGCCAATCAGCGCTCGACACGTGGATGCATCTCCGTCGTCCGCTGCTTCATCCAACGGCTCGGATCGAAGCCGCACGGAATCGCGAAGCGGGCGATGTGGCGCATTAGGGAGCGTTGGATCACTATCCAACGGTTGTAAGTCGGCCACCCAAAGTCATGCGGAGGACGCAGATCAAGGGACACGTGGCGTCCATCTGACTAACCCCGCCATATTGGACGCTCAGCGTAAAGTGGCGACGCGGCATATTGAGAGCCGTTGGATTCTCATCCAATGGACTGGAACGAGGCGGATTCGAATTCGCGGAGCGGGCACGTGGCGAAATCCTGAGCGTTGATCGACGATCCAACGGCGAGAATCGATCTCCGAAGCGAATGCGGAGAGCGCATCATCTGGGAGCGACGTGGCGTTATGTCATCCGTGCGATGTTAATCGAACGGTTGATAACCCGGGTAATCGAATCCCCGGAGCGCGAAATTTGAAGGCCACGCGGCGACACGAGGTTGAAACTCGCTTGATCGGACGGCCACGATTTGCTCCGATGATTCTAAATGGGTGCGGGCGCAAACTTGAAGCGGGTTTTGACCCGTTAACCCTATTCAACCCGCAATCTCTCTATTTAAGGTATTCCTAGGGGTTTTGAGCGTAATCCAAGCAGATTTTGGCGTATTGTGAGCGTATTGGAGGCTCTAGGAGCCGTTTTTTGCCACCACAAAATTCTGTAAAATTCCAGAGGCTATTTTCTTATTTCCAGAGAGTTTTGGTGTCTAAACTTGAAGATTTGGTGATAGAATTCTAAACTTCTACTCCGTATTTTGGTGTTTTTCATCGTATTTTGCCATTAGATTGATGTATTTTGTCATGAAACTTGTTTATTCTTGCACCATGAGTAGCTAAATTGTTATTGTGCATGGTATGGCGTAGTTAGGGGATATGATACGTGTTTATTTGGTTGTATTCCTTGTGCTAAATCGTTTAACGGCGTTAAAGTTGTAATCTTTGTTCGTAAATCGTCTTTTTCATCTTCCAAAAGAAGTGATTGAGTTGATGATCGCCCCAAAAGGGTGAGCTTTGATCTCTCTAAAAGAGAGTTTCATATCGTAGTTTTGATCTCTCCAAAAGAGAGTTTCATATCGTATTATAACTTTAACGACAATCTTATTGAATATTGTGCTTGAACCCTCAAAAGGGTATCTTCCGATGAATTGCTCCCAAAAGGAGAATTCATTGAGTTATATTGGGTATTTTCTGGTGAATTGCTCCCAAAAGGAGAATTCATTGCGTTATACTTGTCAACCAAATTAATACGAATTATTGATCCTAACGAACCCATACCATGTGCAAACTTTTTGTCGATACTTTCATACACTTTTCTTTGTTCGTATTGTTTGCACGTCACCATCACGTGTTCACATCACTATCACCTTCATCATTGTTGAAGTGGTTAGTTTCTTTTCGTAGGATTTCTATTTGATTTGAATCATGGTTGCAACAGATTTCCTCCTAAGGATTCGACATCTGGACTCCCAGATTATATTACTTGTACGGACTCTTGCACTTGAGAGAGAGCACCTTTCCGGTCCCACCAAGTTTTTACGGATTCTTGCACTTGGCGACGTTGCCGGGGAGGAATGCTTTGTGACTATGGTTTATTTCATTTAGAGGACCTTCGGTGAGATCTTTCCACTTTACTGTATATAAATTTTTGTTTAATTTTTGTACATAAACTTTTGATTTTTTAAATGGAGTACATGAATTTCTATTGCACGAACAATCTGTATGATGCACGGTATGCTAATGCACACAAACATAGGATGGAAAAGCTCAAGATTGTAAATTTTAATCAAACTGATTGTGAAACTTTCTTTAGGCCTAGAGGAGGTTCACAAACATAATATCGAGCTATCCGCAGCATGGGTGAGGGTAATATTGCCCACCAAGATTATATTACTTGTACTATAGGCATGTGAAGTTATACATTTTTTCTGTGAATGTTGCTTGATGCACGTTACGCAGAACTAATAAAAGAAAAGAATGGTGAATATACTAGGCAACTTCAATACCCATGATTTGAATGATTGTTTTGATAGGCCACGTCCTTGGAAACAAGAAAACTAGAGAAAAACGACGTGTTACACTTTCGCTTGTGCAAAACGATGCTTGTATGTTATTTATTCATACTAAATTAGAGAAAATATCATGTGATTGATTTTGTTCATGGATGTGTATATTGATGGTCAAGATCATGTTGGAATGCGTATTATTGAGCCATGCCATGAGCAATTTGAAAGAACTTATTGTTTTATTACTCATCCGTATGTATCGCTCTTTCTGCTAGAGACTAGCAAATCGCTAGTTGGGGGTGTGATTCGGGTTTAATATTACATATTTAACCCCCCATTTAGCCCTATTTTGTGCTCATGTGATGCTATATTGATCTCTAATATATTCGTATTTTCTACACAATTATTTATTAGAGAAAACTCTCTATTTGAGCACAAAACAGCAATTAACGAAGTATTTCTGCACTTTTTATATTTTTCATGGCTTGGTCTTGATCTCACGATTCCAACGACTATTTATTTGTATTTTTCTGAGATCTGTGCTAATTACTGTGTATTTTTGAATGCAGAATACCAATTAAATGGAGAAATACGGAAGAAAATACGCTTAAATACGTATATACGTCGGCACACGATTTTTGGTGCGCCACGCGGCACAATCATGACCATCCGATCTCAATCCAACGGCGTTGCTTCAACAATCGGACGCTGGCGACGCAGCTAAAGAGGGGTCGTTCGATCGAGATCGAACGGATGTCGACAGCCCATTTCGCAGCAGCGTGCACGATTCTTGGTGGATACGTGGCACGATCCCACGCGGTTGCCGCTCAATCCGACGGCCCGATGCAGCGATCAGCGGAGCGGCGACGCGGCGACTTTTCGACCGAGCGATCAAGATTGGACTGACCAGATCCGGGTGGATTCGAATTCGAATTCGAATCAGCGGAGCGGCGACGTGGGTGAATATAGACCACTTGATTACGATCCAACGGCTGAAGACAACCCCGTGTTTGAACTCAAATTCACGAGCGGGCGAGATCTCGACCGTTCGATCTCTAGATCGAACGGTCCATGTTCATTCCGCATCGAATTCGAAGGGTCGAAGGCGGATCGGGCGTGCGCGAATCTTGGAGCACACGTGGCTCATATCTACGCAATCCTACTTGCGATGTGCGGCCGAGATCAATGGCGGCTGGCGGATCGGGTTTAAAGTGATTTTGGAGCGGGTTTTGGAACCCGTTAAGCCCCCAAACCCACAATGCCTATTATATAAGCGTATTCTAGGGTTTTTGGGTGTATCCAAGCAGATTTTGGCGTATTTTGATCGTATTGGAGGCTCTAGGAGCCGTATTTCGCCACCACAAAATTCTGTAAAATTCCAGAGGCTATTTTCTTATTTCCAGAGAGTTTTGGTGTCTAAACTTGAAGATTTGGTGATAGAATTCTAAACTTCTACTCCGTATTTTGGTGTTTTTCATCGTATTTTGCCATTAGATTGATGTATTTTGTTATGAAACTTGTTTATTCTTGCACCATGAGTAGCTAAATTGTTATTGTGCATGGTATGGCGTAGTTAGGGGATATGATGCGTGTTTATTTGGTTGTATTCCTTGTGCTAAATCGTTTAACGTCGTTAAAGTTGTAATCTTTGTTCGTAAATCGTCTTTTTCATCTTCCAAAAGAAGTGATTGAGTTGATGATCACCCCAAAAGGATGAGCTTTGATCTCTCCAAAAGAGAGTTTCATATCGTAGTTTTGATCTCTCCAAAAGAGAGTTTCATATCGTATTATAACTTTAGCGACAATCTTATTGAATATTGTGCTTGAACCCCCAAAAGGGTATCTTCCGATGAATTGCTCCCAAAAGGAGAATTCATTGAGTTATATTGGGTATTTTCCGGTGAATTGCTCCCAAAAGGAGAATTCATTGCGTTATACTTGTCAACCAAATTAATACGAATTATTGATCCTAACGAACCCATACCATGTGCAAACTTTTTGTCGATACTTTCATACCCTTTTCGTTGTTCGTATTGTTCGCACGTCACCATCACGTGTTCACATCACTATCACCGTCATCATTGTTGAAGTGGTTAGTTTCTTTTCGTAGGATTTCTATTTGATTTGAATCGTGGTTGCAACAGATTTCCTCCTAAGGATTCGACATCTGGACTCCCAGATTATATTACTTGTACGGACTCTTGCACTTGAGAGAGAGCACATTTCCGGTCCCACCAAGTTTTTGGCGCCGTTGCCGGGGAGGCATGGTTTGTTACCACGGTTTATTTCATTTAGAGGACCTTCGGTGAGATCTTTCCACTTTACTGTACATAAACTTTTTTTTGCTTTATTTTATTTTATTTTAAAATGGATTATATGAATTTCTATTGCACGAACAATCTGTATGATGCACGGTATGCTAATGCACACAAACATAGGATGGAAAAGCTCAAGATTGTAAATTTTAATCAAACTGATTGTGAAACTTTCTTTCAGGCCTGGAGGAGGTTCACAAACATACTATCGAGCTAGCCGCAGCATGGGTACACAAATGAAGAGCTTATGGTGTCCTTCCTGGATGGACTACGACCACAGCTGCAGGAATTATTGGGAGGCATGACGCCGACAGAGGCGTGGGAATACATGGAGTCTCTGCAAGAAAATGAAGAAACCATGAAAGAGACTTCAGAGAGCGATTCAACGAAGCCTTCATGCCTTGATCAAGAAGAGCAAAGCATAGACGTACCTTTGCAATCCTTGAAAGAGGAAGTTTACTTGACTATTCAGACACAGGGGGCCACATCCCATCAATTCCAAGAGAATTTCCTTGCTCGGAGTCGGCAGATTCAGAAATCCTTTGAGAATCTTAATTTGATTGCCGCTTGCTTAGAAGAAAATAATTCTTTTGATATTCAACTTAAAGAATCTAATACGAGTTTATCTTCTATTGCAGGTATATCGAGCGAGCCATGTCACGTTGATGACACGAGTAAAAAAATCTACATGGCAGAAAGTGTGTGCAAAAGAGAGGACGAGCTAGCAATTTTGGATGAACGAGAGGAGGAGACAGCTAGGGACAAGGGTTTTGAGATTATCACCATGGAGTCAGAACCATGCCCTCCTCCAGTTTTGTCCCAAAATCAATTACCCCTCCCCCCATTGATCGAGCATCATACCGAGAGTAGTGCAAATGTTGCTGTAAACTTGGAGATTTGGTGAAAATGCATGAGGGTGATGTGCGAAATGCATCATATTTATCCAACGGTCCGATTTCACCTCGCACTCAGCGAAGCGATCGCCGATTAAAGGACACACGACGATCATCGGAGTCATTCCGCACGATCCAACGGCGCTGAAGCGATCCAATTCAAACTTAAACGAGCGAAGAGGCGGGTGATTTGCAGCCGCCCGATCGAAGATCCAACGGCCTATATCGAGGCTACGAACGAGAAGGCGGCATTTTTTCTCCGAGCAGCGGGGCGTCGTGGCTCGCGGATAACCGTCCGATCTCTCGATCAAACGGTCGGAAATTCACCCCGATGTGAATGCGGATTCAATGAAGCAGATGCGGGCGAGATGCGAAGTCGGAACCGATAGAAAGGCCACGTGTCAAGCTATTGGGCGATCCCGCTTTAGATGAGCGGCTATTGTTTGATCCGGCTGTTGGGTTCGGGTTTAAGCGCAAATGGATGCGGGTTTTGACCCGTTAACCCTATTAAACCCGCAATGCCTCTATATAAGGTATTCCAAGGGGTTTTAGGCGTATTCAAGCAGATTTTGGCGTATTTTGGGCGTATTAGAGGCTCTAGGAGCCGTATTTCCCCTCTGTAAAATTCTGTAAAATTTCAGAGGCTGTTCTTAGTATTTCCAGAGAGTTTTGGAGCCTAACTTGGAGATTTGGTGATAGAATTCTAAACTTCTACTCCGTATTTTGGTGTTTTTCATCGTATTTTGCTATTAGATCAATGTAATTTGCTATGAAACTTGTTTATTCTTGCACCATGAGTAGCTAAATTGTTATTGTGTATGGTATGGCGTAGTTAGGGGATATGATGCGTGTTTATTTAGTTGTATTCCTTATGCTAAATCGTTAAACGTCGTTAAAGTTGTAATCTTTGTTCGTAAATCGTCTTTTTCATCTTCCAAAAGAAGTGATTGAGTTGATGATCGCCCCAAAAGGGTGAGTTTTGATTTCCCCAAAAGGGAATTTCATACCGTAGTTTTGATCTCTCCAAAAGAGAGTTTCATATCGTATTATAACTTTAGCGACGATCTTATTGAATATTGTGCTTGAACCCCCAAAAGGGCATCTTCCGATGAGTTGCTCCCAAAAGGAGAATTCATTGAGTTATATTGGATATTTTCCGGTGAATTGCTCCCAAAAGGAGAATTCATTGTGTTATATTCATCAACCAAATTAATATGAATCATTGATCCTAACGAACCCATACCATGTGCATACTTTTTATAGATATTTTCATACACGACTTTTCTTTGTTCGTATTGTTCGCACATCACCCTCACGCACTTTCACACCATCGCCATCATTGTTGAAATGGTTAGTTTCTCTTCGTAGGATTTCTATTTGATTTGAGCTGTGGTTGCAACGGATTTCCTCCCGAGGATTCGACATCTGGACTCCCAGATTATATTACTTGTACGAACTCTTGCACTGAGAGAGAGCACCTTTCCGATCAACCACATGCTTAGGTGTAGAAAAGAATTTCTTGGCATGCATAGAATGAGGATTTTGCTTCTTAGCAAAAAACTAAGAGTTTTCATTCTTCCTCATTACCTTGTGATTTACATGCTTCTTGTTGATGTTATTGTTATACAAGAAAGCATGGTGATTCTTCTTAGGTGCTTTAGCAATATTTCTTGTATTTGCACCATAAGAGGAATTAGAGGTGAGTTTGGGTACCACATCTTGAATATATCCCAAGCATCCTTTATGGTTTGCCGGATGTTGTTTTTCAAGCAAACCGTGGAGTGAATCCCTAAAATACACAGCTTTTGAGCTTACGGGATTCCTCTTCACATTTCAACGTAAGTTGTTAAATGCGAGTTTCTAAGCTAAGGTTTTGAGTAACAAGATAATCATTAGACAGACTCAATTCCTTAACATGAGAAAGGAGTGTGTCTCTCTCACGAGTGTCACAAATATGCATATCATCATTGTTTACACTAGCTAGTTTCAGTTCATGCAATCTACTCTTAGCAATCTTATATTTAGCTTTTAATCTATTGTAAGCATTGATGCACTTACTAGCTTCTTCGGAGACCATATCAAGCTGATATTCAAGCTCCTCGTATGAGATCTTCTCCTCAATCTTATCATCGTTTTCTTACTCTCTAGAACTTGACGATGACTCCTCCTCGATAGCCATGAGGCCCAGTTCCCCACAGGAGTTGAGCCAAGCTTCTAACTCTTCTTCATTTGAGCCAGAGGGGATTGGTGTAGAAACATCAATTGCCGCAAAGCACGTGTGAGCTTTCTCCTCGTCATCCTCTTCTTTGTTACTTGATGTATCCTCACTCGAGTAATCAAATGTCCCGACTAGACCCTTCTTGTGGTTTTTGGACTTGGACTTCCCTTTCCAATGCTTCTTCCCTTTACCCTTGTAAGTCTCTTTGTTGGGTTTGGAAGGGCATTCGGTGGATAGCTGACCTTTTCCACTGCAAGTGTAACAAGTAGGAACTTGTTAGAATTGGAGGCAAACTTTGACAAAGATTTACCTTGCTTGCACTTGAGGAATGCCTTGAATTGCTCGGCAAGATCCTCAATTTCTTCTCCACTTGCCTCTTCTAGCTCATCTTCTTCACTAGGAGCTTCTCGATGGAATTTCTTCCTCCATTTGATTGGATCCTCCTTGGCATGGAATGCAACCCCATTTTGCTTCTTCGGCTTCTCAGGCTTCGAAGGTTGAATTTCCTTTTTGTGTTGAAGCTTCACTTCATACACCATAAGATTTCCAATGCACTCCTCAACGGTGTATTTGGACATGTCATATGACTCCAAAATACCATTGGCCTTTGACTCCCAATGAGATGTGAGAGAGTCAAGGATCTTCTCTACACGATCCTCTTGGGAAATCATCTTCCCAGGTCCCTCCAATGCGTTCACGATATCTGTAAACCTTGTGAACATCTCTGAAATGCTTTCTCCTTCCTGCATCTAAAACATTTCATATTTATATCTAAACACAGTTTGTTTAGATTTCTTTACCTTTGTAGTCCCTTCATGACATATCTCCAAAGTATACCAAATTTTGTTGGCCGTTTTGCACATGAAGATGCGGTTGAACTCACTTGCTGAGAGGGCACAATGGAATGCATTCATAGCCCTCGCATTGAATTTGATTGAGTCCTTCTTCGCCTTTGTCCTTGAAGCCGCAGGTGTAGTGAGCTTCTCAAATGGCACTTCCGTGATGTCCCATAGGTCTTGACCCTCCATGTAGATTATCATCCTGATCTTCCAACTTGGGTCGTTGGTTCCGTTGAAGAGCGGGGGTCGAACGGTAGAATGACCTTCTTCATGAGACGCAGATGTAGCGTTGAATGCCATCGTTGCAGTATACTATAACCTCGCTCTGATACCAATTGTAAGGATCGCCTTACCCTTGCAATACTACCAACAACACACTAGGGGGTGAAATAGTGTAATGGCAATAAATTGTCCAATTAAAATTAAACTTGCAAATGCGGAATAATAAATGCAAGAGGAATTAATCGACACAATCAATCCAAACGAAAACACATAATATTACCCTGATTTCCCAAACTTGGGTACGTCCAGCCACACCAATATTAACTATAATTCCCACAAAGAGAAGTAAATACAAATCCCACAAAGAGATACCTCACCAAGAGGATTTTGTCCTACACAAGGACCCAACCAACCCTACACAATGGTCAAATTCCCACCTAGAGAATTGCTAACTCCCACTTAGAGAATTAGGGTTAGTCCTATACTAGGACACTAAACTCTCACAAAGAGAGTCACTCCCACAAAGAGAGTTATTCTCGAGAATACCCTATTCTCACTAAGAGAAATTCTCCCACAAAGAGAGAGACTAATTCCCACAAAGAGAATTAGTGTTACAAGAAAACACCAAGTAAAACAAATACTCTTATGCCTTGAGATGTACTTACTCATATATGAATGCAAGGCATGGAAGAGGATCTTCAAGTATTGAGTTTAGCTTGAAAGCACTTGGATGATTTCCCTTGAGCTTGACTTCAATGCATGAGAGGAGAATTAGCTCTAGGAGGGAAATGAGAGAGTTTGAGAGTGGCTTATTTTATCTCAAAAGATTTTCAATAGCATCAAGAAGTTCCAATGAACTCAGCCCTCTCATATATATAGGAACCATATATCAACTCTCAAAACCCAAGGAAACAGCCAAAAACAAAAAGCTGCAACGACTAGTTTCTGGGCAGAAACGTCACTGACAGGCGACTGATGAACAAATGATAGTCGACTGTCCAACGGCTAGAAAATATCCAATGGCTATAATCTGAGCCACGACAGTCGACTGATGAAGACAATACAGTCGACTGTAAACAGGACATGCGCCTGTAAAACCTTCAGCAGGCGACTGCTGCAGTGGATTGAATAAAACATAGAGTTACACTCGTTCTCCCAAAAAGCATACAGGCGACTGATGACAAGAATTCAGTCGACTGTAAAATAGACATGCGACTGTAAATCCTTCATCAGTCGACTGCTGCAGGAGATGGAGAAAAACAGAAAGAAGCAGTATATGCACTTATGCCTCTTAGACGACTGTTGACCATTTCACAGGCGACTGTAAATATACAGGCGACTGTACATTGATCATCAGTCGACTGATGCAAAAAGCTCAAGTAGAGTCAATCAAAGGATGACTTGAGCAGTTCACCACAGTCGACTGTAGAAGGTTCGACAGGCGACTGGAATCATCCAGTCGACTGTGAATCCTTTAGCAGGCGACTGTAGGGAAGCTAGAGACTCCAATTGAGTCTTTGGACAAGATGAACCTATTGGGTTAGATTCTATGATAATCCTAAGGCTCACTAAGATGGTTAAATACGTATGCATGAATGAGTAGACCATCTATCAAGGCATTACATAAACCTAGACTCAGACGAAAGAGAAAGCAATAAAGGAAATATTACATGGATTACAATGCTTTCCTTAGAGTCTATGGCTTCAATCTTGATGCCTTGATGCTCTCCATCATCTCCAAGCTTTGGCACCCCTTGAGTCTAAGCTTTGGCCCTTCTCCACTTGATGTCCATCCTTGCACCATGTATTTAGTTTCCAAAAATGATATTCTTGAAATGTTAACTATGAGACTAAAACATGTGTGTCATTAGCAACAACATAATGTTGTGATCATCATCAAAGTAACATTGGTATGAAACACCAATATTCAACAGAATAAACCGAGCACCGGCGTAAGTTAGGCTAGACACGAAAATAAGGATCCGACTAGACTAGTCTTTATGATTTGTTGAGTCAGCTCAAGGGCATACGTGATTAGGGGTAAAAACCGATAAGGGAATCACATTCGATGTGATTGATGAAGAGTTGTTTACCGATCACAGAGTTAAGCAACTTGTTGAGTCAACTGAAGGTTGTGAGACTCAGGGTGGTCGGGGTCCCTTTCCCATTATATTTAATTTTAATTAAATCGTTCATTAATTGTTTTAAAATGATCGTGAAAATAGTGGGAGGATATAGATTGATAAAAACCATTCTATCTATATTTGATATTGAACATATGCTAAACTAGGGTAAGTTCTAGGTTTACCAATGAAATCAAAATATAATATTTTAAGAGAATAAGTTAACTGGTCAAAAAAGTCCGTTTAATGGAATATCAAGTTAAATTCTAATTGATAGAATAAACTATATTCTCGTTGACATTAAAGTGACCTTCTAAAGGACGGACTTAAGGAATATGATTTCATTAAGTTCTGAGTCCAACAAAATAAATGCACGCTACATGCACTCGCCTCTATATGGGGCAGCTAAAACATATTGATGTTCAAAAACAAGTTTCTCCATACAATTTTTTGAGTCCACTCAAGGTTGTATAGAAAACAGTTTCGATACGCAAGGTTCGAAATTTCAATCAAATTGTTTGATTCGAAGATGAGTGCATGAGCGGTACAAAACCATGTATCCAAATTAGATCTTGAGTCAAGCAACTTGTTGAGTCAACTCAAGGTTGTGAAGCTCAAGTGTTTGGACACGTTAGGTGTTTGTACAGCTTGTAATTTTGTTGTGACATTTAATATCTAAATAAGATTTAGAAAAGGAAGAAGGCACTAAGGAAATGTCAAATTGAGAAAGATAGTTTTATTTATCATTAGTAAAGGCATAAGTAGGAGGGACTGAAAATGTGACCTATTTGATGTCATGATTTCTAAATAATTGTTATACAAAATACGTCTAACACATTTTTGACGAATGTTGTCACCTTGCTTCTGAAGCAATGTTTTGTGTTAGTAATTTGTAATAACTACAATATATTAAATGTTAATATATGAATACACAAGATAGTAATAAACTTATATGGCAAAATAAACTAGGCCGTATCAAAGAGACTAAGCTTCACAAGTCACACAATGAGGGATCCGACCTCTTGTATTATGATGTCTACAGACACTTGTGAATCTTATTCTCAAAGGTATGATGGCCGAAACCAGTCTGTAAAACAGTGGGAGAATGAGTTGTTGAACTCACAGTCTCGTACATACTGATATACACGGACCCAAGTCTAAGTTATCCAGGATAAGTTGTTCTTATTTTATTGAGACACATGTTCTTGATGAAACACAAGTCTGATAACATAGAGAACAAAATGACAGAAGTATTTGAACTGATTCGATAAGATCGAAAAGTCGAATATTTAGCTGTGTAAATCTTGCGTAAATAAAAGAAAATGTGATTTTCTCTCAATTCAAGTGTCTTAACATATTGGATGTGCTTGAGAGCATGAATCGCATTTTGTTAGACATAGTGCGATTCATGGCAAGTTGACTCTGAGTTACGATCCTCCCTTTGGGTTAAGTCCCAGATTATAATGCCTTAGTTCTTGATAAAGTTCTGTGAGGATATTATCAATAAGATATTCATTAAATCGATCTTTAGGAAGTTAAAGATTACTCGAGTCTCGTGAGACGAAGGCATCATAGTTGATGATGGCTTAGTCAACTTCCAGGATGGACTTCGGAGTATTGACTCTGATTAACAACTTGATGCAGTAGGTCCTTGCACGTAAATAAAGTATGGACTTTAGTTTACGTGCCCAAAGAAATTGTTTCTTAATGTCTGCAAGCAAATCTTCGAGTTTAGAAGATTGGTGCAGAAAGAATGTAGTGAAGTACAGCTTACGTTGGTT
Organism: Scilla litardierei; assembly: GCA_030789695.1. Lineage (NCBI taxonomy): Eukaryota > Viridiplantae > Streptophyta > Magnoliopsida > Asparagales > Asparagaceae > Scilla > Scilla litardierei. The sequence goes on along the minus strand of CM061140.1, from coordinate 9,281,843 downwards.
GAGAACGTTTTCACCTAATTCCTATAAATGGATTATGATGAAACTGGCTTGCCAGCAGATGCGTACATATCTACTCGGACTGAACTCGATGTAAATGCTCATGATAACCATGAAAACTAGAGCATTCATTTATAGTTCGTTTTCTAAATATGATTTAGAAATACGAACATATATGAATTAGCCAGAGAGTTTTCAAAGTCAATGGGAGCAAATAAAACACATGCGAGGCATCAAGGGGATGGAACATATTTTGATAAAGTGTTCAAAATAGCTTGACAGTTTTAAATATGAACCATCTAAAATGATCAATAACTTATTAAAATTATTGTCGTAAAGTACGATGAGCTGGATAAGATCCAAGAATACTAAATGGATTCCGAAGGACCAAAAGAATTATTTGGATAAGATTCAAATGGTTGGTCTAAAAGGAATATTGAAAAACCTCTTAAGTCTATACATTAGACGGTTTAGCAGATCCACTCACGAAGGCTCTACCACATGAAGTCTGAAAATATTTATATGTAAATACGGTATGGAATACCGGGATAAATGGGCCTGGGTGCAAGTGGGAGATGTTTAGAGACGTATGCCCTCGAGGCATACATCTCTGTGTAATTGTACAAACATCTTGTTCAAAATAACAGTAAGCTGTTTGGTATAAATTTATCTAAGTTAATCATAATGTAGTTATATTAGATATTAACTTAGGTAAAGTCCTGAGACTTAATGCAAGGACAAACATGTATCGAGATAAGTATCTCGATCATGGAGAAATACTTGACTGTCTGTAGCATAAGTATAAAAGGGTTCGTGGTCATAGATGTTCTGAGAAAAGGATATCAAAACATCGGATAGACCATTGTGTCTTAGTCTTCACCGTATAGCGTTGACGATGATCTCATGATCGTTTGACTTTGCGAAGACGAAGACAAGACACATGTGATCATTGGAGAATGAGTTCACTGAACGACCCACAAGAGTTATCATATGGTTATGATTGACAAATCTGTCAATGATAACTCTTAGTAATGATAGGCAAGTTGGTCTTTGACTTGAGGTTATTGTACGAACCTGTATGTGAATGGTGTCACTTAGATCTCTGACCTAGCTTCGAGGCAAGGCCTGTCGAAAGGTCTTTAGTTGGGTGACACTTGAAGCATACAAGGAGAGTAATGACCAAGAGAGTATTCGTCTCTCCCGGTCAATGGGAGTTAGTGTCATAGAGTTGGTTCATTCTTTAGTGAAAAATCTGGCCAATGTATGTTTGAAGAAGTCCAACATTATTCGACTAAAGATCGATGGAAACTAACCGGATTCGAGTTATTGGGGTTGACAGTTTGACCGTACCCTAGTCTTGATCTAGACGACATAGTTTAGACGAAGAGACTAAAACTGCAGAATTCATCATAGACACAGTCAGGGTGGTCCCGACAATACTCATGTCAATGAGTTAACCACATAAGTACAATATTGAAACAGGGACGGTAACTGCTACTCGTGGTCACTGCCGTATGGGGCTTCGAGCCCAACCTGTAGTAGGGTCAGGCTGTAGGGTCTCACACAGAGTGCAACATTCGTCTAGTAATAGGTAGAAACAATAGGGAGAATATGCATTTGATGCAAAGGATAGAACACTGCAAAGAGTTTGTAGTTATCTTCTGCATTCGGGATAAATGATCCTGAGTGCAAGTGGGAGATGGTGGGGGATGTATGCCCTCAGATCATTTGTATCTGATGCAAATGCTATTTTAAGCTTAGATAGGGGACTATTTTGCATGTGATGCAAAAGGAGTTAAATGTGTCTTAAATTGTTTAAGACCATATTTAATAAAATAAACGCGTTGAAAAGGTTACCTGGATGACGGGATCGTTCCGTTCTAAACGCAGGTTTAAACCGCATCAAAAAGGGAGTCCAAATGCACAAGTTAGAGCTAAAACAAGTCAGCCCAAACTGTTGGGCTGAACCCAGCGAAAATGGAGGCCTACCAAGCCCGAATTTTCGGGTTAGGGTTTTTGAAACCCGGGATTTTTTTACGACTGGATTTTTCATCCTTGAATGGTTTTTGGCTGACTTTTAGACGACGTTTAAGGGGTCAAACGACGTCGGATTGACTCACCGTTTTTTTCCTTCGGTTCACCGTTCAACCCTCTTCGATTTGATAGGTTGTATCAAGATTGAAGCTCCACTGTGAATGAGTTAAAATTCATGTAAGTTTGGCATTCATAAAAGGCAAAGTAACTTGAACTATTAAACTCTAAAAACATAGTCCCACATAGGAAGTGGAGTAAATGGGAAGGGTCAGCCACCTATATAACTAGGGGCCTACCCCCTCCTCTAAACTCGTCCCAAGCTCTAGATTGAGCGGCTCCCAAAAATGTTGGAGCACGCTTGGATCTAGGCTTAAATTAAATATTCTCTTCTCCCTATAATTTCTGCCTTACTCCTGAAGGGCTCTAGCAAAGCCACGAAGGGGTTTGGATCCGATCCGAAATCTTGGCGAAGGTTCACACTCGGGCGAAACGTTCTTCGGTGCATTGTTGGCTCGGCGACAAGGGGATTGCTCGCCTCGGGACACTGAGCAGTTCGAGGATCGGTTCGGCACGGGACGAGGAGTGGCTCGGAAGACGATGCGGTACACCTTGCCTGTACCAAGGCAAGGTTCCGGGTATGTAATTTAGAAGCGTTATTTTAATTATGTCGCAGTAGCATAGATCCTTCTTGGGGTGGTCAAATCCACCTCAAGTTGGCATAGATCCTGGCTAAGGGTCTTGATTTTCCTTAGGGCTTCGTTAAAAAGTATAATGATTTTATTCCGCTGTGTTTTCTTTTGCCTCTATTGTTCATCCGACTTAGGACATGCATAGAGATTTGTGCCCTGAGAGTCCATCAAAACCCAACACTCCCAGGCTCCCCTGCTGGATCCTCCCCCTCGCGGCGGAGATGCAAGTCGTTGACGATCGGCTGCTTCTTCACCAAGCCATCTTTGTATTGCGGCCTCCTCCTCGTCGAACCGTCTCTGCCGAGCAGCCGCCTCTTCATCATCGAGACACCTCTACAGAGCGGCTAACTCATCTTCATCGAAGCTCCTCCTTCGAGCGGCCGCTTCTTCATCAAATTCGGGGAGGAGGTTCCGCCTCAAATTGAGGGGTGCTGGTGGCTGTCTTGTGGACTTTGAAGCAGCCATGTCCTTCATTACTTTGTCGAAGATCTCAAAGTTTTGATAGACTCCAAGGGCAGTGGCCTCGATGGTAGCTTCTGGCCCGTCAAAGGGCGCGTCTCTCTGGGGGGACTCCTAGGGGAGGGGGTCTCCTCGAGCATTGGCTGTTTACTGCTATGATGACTGCGGTGACTTTGTGTAGGGTTTGTCATGGATGTAACCCTGCTTTCCACAAACAGTGCCAAATGTTTCAGGGTAAAATCCGCTAACAATGAATTTGTATTAAAATGGAAATCGCGGTGATTACAAGTGTTTGGAGTGTAGACGAGGTTAATCACGCATTCGAGAGCACTTTGAGGAGGAAGATCTCAAGGTCGCCCTTTGTTTGGTGACGATCACACATCAATTGGTGAGGTCGCCGCGGGTCGCTTTGACCGCCGGTAGCTGAGGTGAGCTTTCTGCAAGAAGAACAACTCGTCAGAAAGGCTCGGTTGGCTACCAACCGAGAGCCTCTCCGATGCTTAAGTTAATTAATGACTATTTGGAGAACGTCGGACATGCTGGGCGATCTCAGAGGTAGATCGGCACCCGCGTAGCGGACTTATATGGAAGGCCTGCCTATATGGAGGATATTCGACCTTAAATATAAATAGAAGTGTTAGGATTTCTTACTTATTAACCAACCCCTTTGTCGATGGAGGAGAGAGGGTATTTATAGGCTGTTGGAGTCGGTTACTTTAGTTGAGCTGGCGGTGTCAGGATGTCAGAAGTTCAGCGGAAGACGTCAGAGCCGAAACTGTCAGGCGTGTAATTGTCAGGCTGTCAGAGCTGAAACTGTCAGGCGCACAATTGTTAGGCTGTCAAGCGTGAGACTATCAGAGATATTTGTGGTTGGTCGCCTCCATCTTGAAGTCTTAAGTCCTTTCTTGGGCGCGCTTCTTCTCGGCGAAGAGTTAGGCGAGTTACTTTTGGGGTGAGCTAGCGTAGATCGTGTGCGATCATCCAGATTGCTCTTCTCTTTGGTTCGGTTTATAAGTTTGCTGCTCTGCAGGCGCGGACTGCTCTGAGCCTCGGCAAGCTTTTTCTCGGAGCTAGTTCTCATTAAGGAGATTCAACGGGCTATTTACTTGGGCTTTGAACATATGGGCCAAGATTAACTGGCCAATCTTGAGGTCGTAACAACATTAGTACATGCCCGTGTCCGAAGATCACATGGACAAGCGGTATCTGGGCGCAAAGCGCAAATTAAGACAGCCAGCATCCTGACGCAAAATGCAAAATGGGGGTAAAAATGCGAAAAGTAGGGTATACAAATGAGAAAATGCAAAAAGCAGGGGTCTAAGAGTAAAAACCCCCAGCGGCAAAGTGCAAAAACGTCAATGTCAAAGTTGTAAATAGTGTAGAGAGAGGGGACTTCTTTGGTTACATGAAAAAGGAATGGCAAGAATGATATTAAAGGAAAATGGGAGGACTTTTGTTTTATGTCTCTACATCCACACCCCAAATTACACACATACCCTCATCTCCATGTTGGGGGAGGGAACACTCCTCCACTTGCCACATATGACAAACCTTTATCCTAGTGGGACACAGGTTTGTAAACATTCCTCTTTTGTATAATAGATATATATAGACACACACACACACACACACACACACACACACACACACATGAGAAAAATGGGAATCATGTGGCCATTGGAGTGGAGAAGTGCACACACACACATGTATATATATGTGTGTGTGTGTATATACATACATATATGTGTTGACGGGTTACTTTCGGTCAACAGTGAGGTGGACCTGCGTGAACGCCTTTGGTGATGTGGACATATGTCAGCTGATGATTGGGACTCGTGGCAATGGTGACCTGAGTCGGGCGGAGCCGAGGCCGAGCTATTAGGTTGAGTCCCAACCTAGCTCCGGGGTGCTTCGAGCTATTTGAGCTACTTGATTAGTCATCTTCCGGGCTATCTGCAGCACAAACCATAGTTAGGGGGTCGAATCTGGGTTTCGACCCAAATCCTCTCCAATGCTTAAGTTAGTAGGGAAGTTAAGGAGACTCAGGGCAGCATGATGAACCTAAAGGAGATCGTCTGTGGTGTTGTCACGCCGAGTGAAGGAGGAAGAAATATAAGTGGAAGTAAAGAGAATAAGTTATCGGAGTATCTAGTACTTAGTATCTCTGAGATATGTCCCTCTCTCCTGTTGTCGTTTAGTTCTTTTATAAGTGGAGGCATCCCTTCAGTACCGTTGATGAATAACAGCCTTGCAATAATGGTGTCACGTTTGTCCCTTAAGAATAGGCATAACGGATGTCCACCCATCCATCCACTATGGAGCCCATTACTGACCGCATCCTCAAGACTTGGGAGCTCAACGGGCATAACATGGACTGCCTTTAACTGGGCAAACTACCATGCATCCACGTGGGCTTCATGGACCCGATGGGTCGCCTTGTCTCTATTTGTAGGCTTCGCTACTCAAGTATGAATCTTCTTCCTAACTTCGGGGGTCGGTCTGTTGCTGTAATAATATGTATATATCTATTATACAAACAAGAGATGTCCACCTAGGATTGTCCTAGGTGGCACCCTTTGTCCCCGTCACAAGCTGACTGGGACAAACCCCCCTAGAAACCCCCAAGCCACTTTTTTATATAGTTACCATCCCCCCAAAAACTCAAAAAAAAAACATCACCACAAACCACTTATTTACGTGTTTTCCTTTTGCTCCTTTTACCCCCGACGATACCAGCACATCCACCTACACTTCTCGCTTCTTTACAGTTGCGTGCATGCACCACATCCTGTTCGTGGATTTTTTTTCCGTGCTGTGCACTTTGTGCCCGGGTTATTTCTAGTCCTTATTACAATTGAAGAGGTTTGTCCTAGGTGACAGATTTGTCCCACGTAGCAATGTCACATCGCTACATGGGATGCCACTTAGGACAAACATCCCCGATCCCCTCACTTATTTACATGTTTGCCATTCCATCATCATCCCAAAAATCACCCCCATCTCAATTATTTACATTTTTGCCATTCCCTCATCCCAAAAAATCACCCACATCTCAATTATTTTCATTTTTACTCTAGGTGTTGTGAGTAGGGGGAGGCCTTTGGCCTCCCCACCACTTATCCACCCATTACTCCACCACTCATAATGTGGTGGAGACCTTTGGTATCCAAGGCTCTTGAAATACCTATGGAATTTTATAAATAAAGTACCATGGCTATTTGCCATGGTTAATCTTCTCAATAATCCTTCAACACGTTATTAGCACGTACGCTCTTATTTTTGGATCTTTTTCATCCCGTCTCCCCTCAAAAATCCATCCCATACGCGCGAAGGAATCTCTTGTTGCGGCTACGTTGCGGCGTTCCTCTTGTGCGTATTCGGAGCGTGGATTTTTCTCTCTACGGATATTCTATTTTTCAATCGTCCCTAGATTTTTAATCTAGAGGTAATGCTTTTCGATCCCGTAGATAGTTACAAACAAAAATTTGATTTAGCTATGATTTTTCACAACCTATTTTCGGCTTGTTTCAAATCTGCTATAAATAATATAAAAAATTAATTTAAAAAACAAAAAATCCCAACTGTTCGGCTCCCCCTGAAGGGGGGCTCTGTCGCCGTCCGCTACCCCCCGACAGGGGGGTGTCCCTGTCCCGCAACCCCCCGGCGGCGGGAATTTGCCTGGCGCCGCCCCCCAGGCGGGGAGGGGGGGATTTACGAGGGGTGGCTTTCCCGTCGCAGCCCCCCAGGGGGGTTTTCTGACCTCCGCCCCCCCAGACGGGGGGTCCCTCCCCGGTACCGCCACCCAGGCAGGGGGGGTCTCTGACCGCCGCCCCCCCCAGACAGGGGGGGGGTGCCCTCCCCAGTTCCGCCCCCTAGGCGAGGGGGGGGGGGTCTCTGACCGCCGCCCCCCCAGACGGGGGGGGGGGGGCACTTCCCGTCGTCGCCCCCCAGGGCGGGGGGGTTCTGAACACCCCCCCCGACGGGGGGGGCTTCCTGGCGCCGTCCCCCAAGGCAGGGGGGTTTTCTGTCCGCCGCCCCTCAGACGGGGGGCCCTAGGCCTGATGATTTTCCCCGACGGCGGGAGGGGGGATTCTTGCTATGCTCTCTGTGAAAAGGAGTTGAGTGGATAGACTTAGGGTTGGGTTTTTGGCTTTCCACGGCCCAAAAATGGATTTAAGGGATATATTCTGTTTAGATAGCCTGCTTAATGGGCCTGCAGCCACATTTCCCTTGATAATTAATTTTCGACTACCAAAATTGGGCATAAAGCCCGGTAACTCCAAGTGCAAACTTAACAAGTTAAATAAAAATTTACCAATGGGCCTGAAGCCAAAATATTAACAATATTTTAAATTAGACTTATTGGGCCTGAAGCCAAGTTAATTCAATTGCTATAATTAATTTGTTAATTTTTGGCAAATGGGCCTGAAGCCCAAATATAAATAATATATTAAAATTATTAATATTTATGGGCCTGCAGCCCCATTCAAAATATTACTTCTTTGTTATGAGCCTGTCGCGTCATATTGCTAAAATTATAACACTCTTGCATTATTATCAATTTATGGAATATTAGGATTTTTTTCAAAATATAATTATCTTAAGGATCCTACGACCGCTCTGTCGTTATTCAACTAACCTAACGGTGTATGACGTCTCCCCGTGGTACGAGAGATTATTATATTTTATGGTCTCTTTTTCCATATTTTATATGCCTGTGTTATATAAACTGCGTGGTTGTTTCTTTTGTGCCTGTAGCATATTATAAACTGCGTGGATGTTTATATAAGCTAAAATGTGATTTTTGGGATTGGCCAGTTTGATACCTTTTATATTCCTTGCAATAGTATTTTCTTTTTTGAGAGAATTTGTAAGTGAGGATTAAATGTATTAATGCCAAAGACCGGTGTACCGAGATATGAAGACGGAGTTTATATTTTCAATTGACTGGGACCACTTCTTGGTTTCCAAATTGTATTTTTCTTTTCTTTATGGACTGTGTATTCGGACTTTGGACTTTGTATGTTTTTGGGTATCTGGCCAATCCCCACATTTTACCTATTTTATTTTTTACACGTGAATTTCAATTTTAATTAATTCATGCTTGTTTTAAATTGCATAGATAAATGGCAAAATTGGCAAGCGTCGATTTCGAAATCCTTGATGCTGCAGGAAAAAATTACTTGAGTTGGTGAGTGGACCTGAAGTTCCACTTGCGTTCGATGGCCCTCCTTGGCTCAATTTTGGCTCCTTCATCGGCCCCAGCAGCGACCGATGCTTCTGCTACATCTAGCAGCAGCAGTCCTCCCACTGTTTCCGATGTGGATAAGGCGAAAGCCATTATCTACATTAGGATACATATAGATCGGGCCTTAAAGGCCGAATACCTAACGGTAGAGGACCCAATGGAGCTATGGACGGCACTGGAGGCACGGTATAAACATCAAATTGATGTGATATTACCGCGTGCCATTTATGAGTGGGAAAACCTCAGACTTCAGGACTATAAGTCCACCGCTGAGTATAATTCTGCACTTCATAATATCACCTCACGCCTAAAGTTGTGCGGTGAAGAAGTGACAGAACACCGCATGCTGGAAAAGACATTTACCTCGTTTCACGAGAAAGATGCAATCCTCATGCAGCAGTATCATGAACGCAACACGAAATTCTCTGATTTGATCTCTTGCCTCCTTAGGGCAGAGCAGAATCGAGATTTACTGATCGCTACTCATAATTTACGTCCAGTTGGCACTGCTCCTATCTCTGAAGCCCACCACGTTTCTCTCCAGAAGTGGAAAAACAAGAAGAATGCTAAAAATAACAAAGAAAAAGCTATGATGAAGAATGGACGAGGAGCAGCACCCTCGTCCAACAACAACAATAAAGGAAAGAGGAACTTCTCGTGGAAGCGTAAAGACACTGGTCAAGTGTCAATTCCTAAGAAGAACTGGGAGGATAAATGCCATAGATGTGGCATGACTGGACATTGGTCCAGAAACTGTCGCACTCCTCGCCACCTTCAGGAACTATTTCAGGCGAGCCAGAAGTCTCTACCTGCAACAAACTTGGTGGCTGTTCAGCCGCCAACTGTTTTCACTGCAAAAGACTTCGAGAACGACGACCTGCTCGATTGAGCTCCTTTTATTTATGCATTTAAAATTCCATGTAGCTTCATCTTTTGTTTGCTTTAGTACGAAATTTTATTTTTGAATGTCATTTACATTTACTCAAATAAAATTTCGTTTTTGCTTATATAGATGAAGTATGAGTGCCTAGTGGACAATGCCTCGACGCACACAATTCTTCGCGAAAATTTCTATTTTAATAGCATAAATAAATATGACGGTCCTGTTACCACAATTTCAGGACTGTCCCAAATAATCAAAGGATCTGGTGAAGCAATTATATTGCTCCAAAATAACACAAGACTTCAAATAAAAATGCATTTTTCTCTCCTAAATCAAATAGAAATCTCGTAAGTTTCAAGTACTTTCGTTTAAACGGATATCACTTAGAAACCAGAGATGAAAATAAGGTTGAATATCTATATGTAACTCGTCAAAAAGATGACCAGAAGATCATCTGCGAGCGATTCAAGGGACTCCCGTCGGGTCTCTACCATACATACATTCAACTAATAGAAGCCAATATGACTGAGCACCAGACGTGCCCATCACTGCCAGAGTTCCAACTCTGGCACAACAGACTTGGTCACCCTGGATCAGCAATGATGCGACGCATCATCACTGAATCCCGTGGACATAAATTGAAGAACATGAAGATTCTTCATAAGGGTGAATTTCCTTGTCCCCCTTGTTTCAAGGGAAAACTTATAACGAGACCCTCCCTCCTGAAAGTGGGATTAGAGTCTTCTGGCTTCCTTGAGAGAATTCATGGTGACATTTGCGGGCATATTCACCCCGCAAGGGCCCATTTCAGTACTTTATGGTACTGATTGATACATCAACTAAATGGTCTTACGTGTGCCTCTTGTCCACCTGTAACCTAGATTTTCCAAAGCTATTGGCACAAATAATAAGGTTGCGTGCTCATTTTCCCGATAACCATATCAAGAAACTACGTCTTGATAATGCGGGCGAATTTACTTCACAAGTCTTCGAAGACTATTGCCGGGCAACGGGTATTGAAGTTGAACATCCTCTAGCACAAGTTCACACTCAGAACGGATTAGCTGAGTCCCTTATAAAGAGACTACAATGGATTGCACGTCCATTGCTTATGCAATCCCAGTTGCCGGTGGATGCTTGGGGCATGCTATTTTACATGCCGCATCACTTATTAGGATAAGACCCTCTGGAGGTCATACATTATCCCCGATGCAACTTGCATATGGTGCACCTCCGGATATCTCTCATTTGAGAGTGTTTGGTTGTGCGGTATATGTCCCAATAGCACCACCTCAGAGGACCAAAATGGGTCCTCAGTATCGTCTAGGTATCTATATTGGGTTTGATTCGCCCTCTATTATCAGATGCCTTGAACCCCTAACAGGGAACGCATTCAAGGCACGTTTTGCTGACTGTGAATTTGATAAGAAAATCTTTCCTAAAATAGGCACATAGTCTAAGAAGCCTGAAGCTACTGAGACCATTAGTTAGGACCAGAAGTCTTTGTCCCTATATGATCCACGTACTAATCTGTGTGAAGATGAGATCCTGAAGATCCTTCACATTCAGAATACAGTACATCTTTTACCGGATAAATTCACGGACAACCAGAAGATTGTCCGGTCACACGTCACTGCTGCTAATACGCCAGCTAGGATTGACATCCCCATAGATGGATGCAATCCACTAGCAGCAGAATTGGCTGTACCTCATTTGAAAAGAGAACGCCCACCAGGTTCAAAAGATAAAATTCCTCGAAAGAGGAAGACACCTGGAGATAATAAGATTATCCCTCCACAGGATGCTGAGCTCAGACCAGTTACTTCTCCCCTCCTTATTTCCCCTGCAGAGGAAACAATAGGAGAAACATCATTAAATTTTGTACGTACTGGAGAGGTACTGGACAGACATAGCACAGTCGTCGTCGATGATTTTGCGTTCGATATTGCTGTTCACGTCATTGAATATAACGATGACGTCGAACCACGATCTCTAGCGGAATGTAAACGCAGTATGATTGGCCAAAGTAGGACGAGGTAATAAGAGTAGAGCTGGACTCACTCTTGAAACACAAAGTCTTTAGACCAGTAGTCTAAACACCAGTAGGTGTAAAGCCTGTGGGATATAAGTGGGGTTTCATAAGAAAAAGAAATGAAAATAATGTGATCGTTCGTTACAAGGCACACCTTGTAGCCCAGGATTTTTCCCAAAGACCGCGAATTGATTACGAAGATACATATTCCTCGGTCATGGATTCGATCACATTCCGATTTTTAATAAGCCTAACTTCTCTGGAAAGCCTAGAAATGTAGCTCATGGACGTTGTGACTGCATATCTATATGGCGATATAGATAAAAATATCTATATGAGACTTCCTGATGGGTTTAAACTACCCTTAGAGATGAAAGAAATACCTTGGGACGTATTCTATGTAAGGCTGCATAGATCATTATATGGTCTAAAGCAATCGGGCAAAATGTAGTATAACAGACTTAGTGATTTCCTTGCACAGCAAGGATTCACGAATAATGAAGTCTGCCCATGCTTCTTTATCAAAAGAACAGGAACAGGATTCGTCATCATAGCAGTATATGTTGATGACTTAAATATCATAGGATCTCCTGCAGAGATCAATGAGATATCTGAAAGCCTAAAACATACTTTTGAAATGAAAGACCTAGGCAAAACAAAGTATTGTCTTGGCTTACAGATTGAACACCTAAGAGGTGGAATCCTATTACACCAATCTAATTATACAAAGGAACTTCTACGTAAGTTTCATATGGATAAATGTCATCCTTTGGGTACTCCTATGGTCGTCAGATCACTAGATGTACATAAGGACCCCTTCCGGCCTCTAGAAGAGGGGGAGGAGATACTGGGTCCTGAAGTACCCTACCTCAGTGTCATTGGAGCACTTCTATATCTGGCTAACTGTACGCGTCTCGATATAGCATTTATAGTTAATCTCCTAGCCAGACACAGTGCAGCGCCTACAAAGCGCCATTGAAACGGAGTTAAAACATTTTCTGCGATACCTCCAGGGTCATTTGACCTGGAACTTTACTACCAGAGAGGTGCATCCCCCCAATTGTTTGGTTATGCCGATGCAGGTTATCTTTCAGATCTGCACACGACAAAATCACAGACAGGTTTTGTGTTTACCTACGGAGGTACTGCTATCTCCTGGAGATCGGTAAAGCAAACCACAACAGCTACGTCATCCAACCATTCGAACTCATTGCGATCCATGAAGCAATCAGAGAGTGTTATTGGCTACGATCCGTCGTCCACCATATTCTTCAATCCACTGGCCTGAAGACCGGTGATTTGGAGCCTACTGTCCTGTTTGAAGACAACGTTGTGTGCATTGCTCAACTTCAAAAGGGCTACATTAATGGCGACAGGACGAAGCACATATCTCTCAAGTTTTTCTGGACACGTGAGCTAAAAGAGGACAAGCAAATTGAAGTTCTGCAGATCCAGTCCTGCAACAACTTAGCTGATCTTTTTACCAAATCTTTACCAAAATGTATTTTTGTAAAACTTGTAAAAGGAATCGGTATGAGACAACTGAAAGACCTACAAGCCTGAAGCTTGTACGGATGAGGGGGAGTAACTTGTGTGTTGCACTCTTTTCCCTTAAGCTGTTGGTTTTTTCCACTCGGTTTTCCGCAGCTAAGGTTTTAACGAGGCAAACACGATTACTCAGGAGCCAGAAGTATCCACCCCTTTTTAGCCTTATACGCTAAGACCAAAGTAATGGATGGATAAGAGGGAGTGTTGTGAGTTGGGGGAGGCCTTTGGCCTCCCACCACTTATCCACCCATTACTCCACCACTCTTAATGTGGTGGAGACCTTTGGTATCCAATGCTCTTGGAATACCTATGGAATTTTATAAATAAAGCACCATGGCTATTTGCCATAGTTAATCTTCTCAATAATCCTTCAACACTAGGGTATTTTTCCAATATAATCCTCAAGGTTTTTACGTTTACCTTTTTACCCCCGACGATGCCGGCACATACATTCACAATTCTCACTCCTTTTCGTTTGCGCGCGTGCACCACATCCTGTTCGTGTGGAGTTTTTTCGGCCCCGTACACTGTGTGCACGGGTTATTTCTAGCACATATATATAACGGAAGTAGAACAAAACAACGTTTGCAAGGTTCAAATCATCTAAAGTACACCACAAATTTTGTATTTTAGGTTTAGAATGTTCAATAAACCTAACGGAGTATAATTTTTTAAAAAATAAAGCAAAATATGATTAATTTATTTTTAATCAACCGCATCAAGTGGTTGGTGAGATCCGACTACACCAGAAACTTCACACACAGGTCCAAGCCTCTTCAAAAATTCCACGCGTTTAATGTGAATAATCAGACGCCCCACATGAAGGCACAACAAGAAGGATGTTGCCGCGCTGCTGCTTGCTTGCTGTTAACCTAGCCGATTCAATTCTCCATTGATTTACCTTCATCTTTCATTTTTCCAATCTTTTTTCATAAAAAATAAGTTGGATCATCCAGATCTAAATCTGAGACTTAAAGCTACAAATACGCTACTCGTTAAATACGATTACGAATTAACGAAATACATTAACTAGCGATTATTCTCAAAGAACTAGGGACATAAAGAAAATCCTAATACAATTGATCTAAGGAATAATAGAGAATAATAAACTAAGAAATTTTTATGAACGAGAAACAGATTTGGAGAAGGGTTGAGGCTAGGAAACCCATAGCCTCCTTTATATAGTATTCATAATGGGTACTCATATGGGTGGATACCCAATAGGCCCAATGGGTCCTATTCATAACACTTCCCCTTATCCAACCAACGTGGTATACTCGACTTTATGAATACTGAATGATTCATTAGTACTACTGAGTATCTTAAAGGGTGGATACTTCTGGATCCAAGTTAAGGGTAACTGCCTCGTTAAAAACCCTTAGCTATGGAAATCCCTGTGGGAAAAACCAATAGTGAAGGAAAAAGAGTACATCACTCCATAACTTCCCCTGATTTGGGGATGTGTCAAGGGGTGGATACTTCTGGATCCAGAGTCAATGTGGTTGCCTCATTAAAACCTTGACTATGGAAAACCCTGTGGGAAAAACCACTAGCCAATGAAAAAGAGTACAACTCTACAATTGACTCCCCCTAATCTGATCAAGCTTCATGCTTGCAGATCTCCTATATATCTATACATTTATCTCCTATGTGTCTATACATCCATCTCATCTGTAACATTCCGAAAGCAAAAGTAAAGTACAAGCATCACTCATCTATACAAGTTTCACTCATATAAGGCATTAGCTGAAACTAAAGGAGCGCTAGCAAACTTGGTAGACAGCTCCACGTCTCAATCGTCATTGTCTGCGAGGTACTTCAGGACCTGGCATTGTATGTTCTTGAACTGCTCCTTGGGTGATGAGCTTCTCGGGATGGTGGAAGGATGTATACTTGGAAGGATTTTGTGTAAATCTTCAGGAGGTGGACGTCCCTTTTATGACATTCATCGCGATGGTCTGTAACCTGCATATGCAAATACATTTAACATAGAGGATTTTTCCTCGACCCTTGGAGATAGCGCAGAAGCTACATATCTCTGGTCCAGTGGCGCGCTGGGGGCACTGTACTGTACCTGGCTAATAGCTATACTGCTAACGCTCAAAAGAGACGCATGCAGTTGGCCAGGTAAAAGAGTGTTTCAAAGACACTTGAGGTAATTCTGGACCATATATATTCTTCCCCTCTTCCAGCTAACGGAAAGGGGTCTTTTAATGTATATCCATACAACCAAATAGGTGTATTTGGTGGAGAATGAAATTAATGTTTCTTCATCAATCATCATTGTATGAAGTTTACATCTTCGGGATGATTTATTAACGTCATCTTCAGGATGATAGTTCATTTCCAGGATAATAGTTCATCTTCAGGATGATGGTTCATCTTCAGGATGATTAATGTTCTGTAAGCCTAGAATTTATGCCTAGCTAGGGCTTTCATATCATATCATATCTGATAGATAGGCTTTAACAGATATTTCGGTAATTTTCTCTTCAGGAGATCCGATAATATTTTGAGTTATTAAAATAATCTCAATTCTCTTAATTTGCTCTCTTAAGAACAATACTATTTTTAAGAGGTGCAAACAACAACCTTTTAGTATGAGTCCTTTAAGGATCTTTGTCTAGGTTGTCTTTCCTTTAATCATATTATTAATATGTGTCCCAAAAATAAAGGAAAGTAAAGAAAAAATTTGTACATGCAGTTGAAGAAATTTTATATCGGTGATGTTGTCACATCCAATAGCAACATCAACCAAAAATTCCCTCTTTTTTGCCATTCGTTGGGTTATGCCTTGACATAAACCAGTTGATGCATCAGATTCATCTTGTAAGTGAGTTCAGCTCATCTTACTTGATTACTTCCTGGTTTGAGCGATTTATACCTCTAAGAACTATAGCAAATTAAAATGCTTATAGCTAACGATTTTATTTTAATTCTCTTTCAATACTCAGTTATCCCACAGGATTTGATATCATTTTTGATACCAGGACTTCAGGTCCAACACCTCATATTCCATAAGTGAGTCCAGCTCACCTTATTATTGCCTCATTCCACATTATTATAATTTGGCCAAATCTCTATATTTGCTTTAGGCAAAGCAAAGTTGTGGAATCGATTTTATATATAACTGGCAAAGTGAAATATGAGAGAATTTGTCGACAAAATGTGTTCTTTCTTGTCCAAAACTCACCCCGTACGTACTATAATCATTTGATTTCTCCCAGAGGTGTCTCCTTCACGACACGTTAAAGAAGTGAAGGTTCTGGGACGGGTAAAGAATATGGACAGATCCAGAATTGGTCATTAGCAACCAAGTTGCAATAAGGTTCTGGATTTGAGCTCACTTTCATGTGGTGGTATTGCTTTTTCGGTCTCCAGGAGTAGATCTCTCTTTTTGGAGCCTAGTGGTATGTCCTCTCATCCATTGAGGATATCCACTTCTGCTAATGGTGGATTGCATCCAATATGTTTGGTATGTCAATCCTAGCTGGATTTTTAGTAGCATGGATGTGAAAGTTTTGACAATATCTATATTGTCAGTAACTATGTCTGATAACTGTTTTAACAGTTTCATAAGTGTGGATCTTCAGGATCTCATCACAATTCATGATAACCAGAGAATAGGTATTAATGATTTAAATAGTCATTTGAGCTTCAGGCTCATGGATGATTGTAGTATTTCTGTTGAAACTGATGCTGGGACATTAAAGTTGTGAGGGATCTTCAGGATCTCATCAAATCTTTAAAATAGGGTCATCAATGCACGTCTTAGGGGAAGTGAATTTAAAAGCTTCCCCTGTTCAGAGTGCTCAGACTCTATTTATCTGGGATATTTACTTCCGATAAATAGTTCTGCATTTTGATAGTCTATAGTGGTGATATGGGGGTGTCTACTCATCATGGCACAATCTATAAGATGTGCTCTAAACGCTTCCCCCGTCCGGGGTTTTCGGAAACTGTTTATATGAGGTGATCAGACTCATATAAATAGGTTCTAAGGAGGCGTTTTGATGGTTTGCAATGTAATTGCATGTTCCCATGTGGTCACCTACAACTGGACTTTTAATGGATAAGAAATCCATTTTAATCATTTTAATGATTTATATTACCCATATTTGGGTGTGAACACAAGCTTCAGGGTGTTAGATATTTTTCCAGTTGCAAAAACATTTAAATTTCCCAGTGTTATACAAAGTTACCATCATTTTATAAAAGAATGTGGTTGGATAATGACCATTTATTTAGAGGATATATTGATGAGTACACCAAGGGTACATCATCAGTCCTATTAAGGGAGTGGGCGAAGCCTATTTATATCCCTTAAATACTCTCAAGAGACCTAAAGGTCTTCATTATCTTTAATGATGATAGTATATCATCTTAAATTCCTTTGAGGAAGTGGGGAGAGTCAATGTCCATGTGAATGGAGATGATCTCATTATCATTTTTCCTTTTTGAATAGGACAATGAAAGTTTCACCATTTTTGAAGAATCTTTGGGTTCGTCTGGTTGATGATGTCTTGCATCATTAATCCAGGGTGATATCGATCCAAAGTTGGTCGATTCTGGACACTTCTGGTGTTCCAAAATAATTCCTCCTTTTGAATTTATGTGGGACTTTTGAAAAATCCATTAAAATGCTCAAGTTAATTTTGTCCGGTAATAGTTGAACTGTGTTCAAACTGTGAAGGATTACATCTTCACATTGACTATTGTGCGGATCATTTTGGGACAAAGCTTCAGGCTTCATTTATTTCTTGAGTCATTAGGGATTTCGTTTTGACGAATATCCTTTTTGAAACTGTATAAGTTTCAGAGAGTATATGGCATCCTCATTTTATTTTTAGGGGTATTCAAGATAGCAAAACATTCGCAGTAAAATAAAATGTATTAAAACTACAAAAGAATAATACTAATGATAAGTCAACAAGTGACACAGTGTGATGTGTGCTCTTGAAAACATACAACAATAATTATGCTCATTAAGACTTATGTTATGACAACAGATTATATTTGATTTCAAAATTTATTTGTCCTCGGGGAGTAGCTAAATATACATAAGGTCAATTAGACTTTCGTCGTTTTGACTATATATGTATGTATTTTTATATGGCATAAGTTAATGCACATTCATGTTTGCAAAAACATTATGGCTCTTATCAGAACTTCCGGTCTGATTTTGGCTTGCCATTGCTTACTTCATGTCGAGGTATATCGTATCTTCCCTTTCCCATTTAATCCAAGACTTCCCCTGTTTTGAGTTTTCCTTATTTTTATTTCAGGTCATGTTTGATCCTGAACTTCCCCTGATTTCAATATTCCTTATTTATAAAGGACAATGAAAATTAGTCTTGCTAAGGAGACATAAGCAGGGGGTTTAAGCAAATTATTTATACTTCCACTTTTCTAATTAATAAGGAACTTTTAAAAAGTCTATTTGAATGCTCGAGTATAGCTTCAGGCCTTTTACTTGAGTCGTTCAAATTTTATGTGGATAGTTTACCATGCTCAGAGGGGAACAAATACGTGGGTGCGTAATATATTTCTCACTTATTCATTAAGCCACGACTTCAGGCGTATGCTTATATTCAAGGCTAGAAAAAAATCTTTCCTTGTAAAAATAAAGGAGAGTACTCTTTTAAAGAGTTTAGCGGTATTATGGAAAACTTCTGGTGTCCATATTGGATTATATAGATCATAGATCTTATATATCTATTTACCGCAAAGTGTGCATCTTTTATAAAGATAGCAATTATAATTTTCGCATAAACCATCATATTTATTTTATTAGGGAGAGAGAGTGTTGACTTTTGATTTGATTTTGAACTTCAGGTTTATTTTGTCAAAGTGGATATGATATTAAACTTTTTGAAATCATTATTGTCTTATTGTCATAAATATCGTCATATCATGAGCCCATCATACATATAATGTAAAGCTTGTAAACTAAAGATTATGTTCAATTAAATTGAATTGAAACAAGTATGATGTACACATGCTATTTATATGCTGCATGCATTTTAAAAAAAAATCTTATCGCAGGTATATAGTCTAGCAATAGGCGTTGAACTATATTAAAGTGATTTTAGCATGCTTTTTAACAGTTTCATTGTAACATTAACATAGCATGAAAATAGTTAACATCCACGCATTTAATGTATAAGCAATGAAAAAATAACTTAGGATTATGGGGATCAGCCAGCCGACACCGAAAAGAAAAAGACAGTCCGAAAATTACATCAAAAAGTTGCATGAAAGAATAAGTACAACTCGGGAACTTCAGAGAGAAGCCCCTTTCATATTTGTGCATACGCCTTCAGCTCCTTTTTGGTGTCCGCCGGTCTTCTTTTTACATTTATATCCTCACTTACAAATTTCACTCAAAAAGAGAAAAATTGCAGGAAATTAAAAAGTGTCGGAAACCTGGCTGATCCCTAAAAACATAGCCTAATTTGCACATCCACGCAGATAATATATTGAAAACATACAACCATGCAGATAATCATATCACAGGCATGTAAAGATTAAATTAAATAATCTAAATTGAGTGTGACGTGCTAAAAAATTTATTTTGAAAAAAACTTTTACCTTTGATCCATATTTTTATGTTTTGTTTACCGCTTTAAAACCCTTTAAAGTTTCTTTTAATTATTTTGGGCTTTTTTAGGGCCAAAAATAAAAGAAGAAAAATTATTTATGTAAATGGGCTAATTTTCTGGCCTTTTGGGCCATGAAAACAACCCATTATGGTTAATTGGGCCTCCCCCGAAAAATTGGCCCGTTTAGGGTTAGGGTTTCGGAAAACCCTAGGGGGGCCCGCGGCGTGTCGCCCCCACGGCTGGCCGCGCAGAACGCGGCCGCCGTGGCGGCGGCGGGCCGCGGCATCAGGCCGCGGCCGCAGTCCGTGGCCTGAGGCCGCGGCTGCTTGCCGCGGCTTCATGCCGCGGCGTTTATTTGCCGCCGGCAGCGCTTGTGAGGCGCCGCCGTTTCACCTTACGGCGTGCGGAGATTTTGGATCAAAGGGGGGTAAAAATCGGATTTTTCAAGGATTTAGATCGCTAAAAAACAGATTTTTATTGTTTTTAGGCATGCGGATCTAAAAAAAATGTGATTTTTACCGTGTTTTTAAACTTTTTGATCCTAAAACATGCAGATCTACATGAAACGCAAGTTTAGATCTAAAAAGTTTTGATATTTACCTCTAGATTCGACGAGGGAATCTAGACGACGGTTGGTGAAGGATGCTCTTTTCGCTCCCCGTTGAGAAGATTACGATCTTCTTAGACTGAGTGGTTGATGGATCTCCTTCCTCTCGCGTCGCCGCCTTTTCCAACGAGCGTGATCATGCTGATAACGTGTTGTGAACGAGAAACAGATTTGGAGAAGGGTTGAGGCTAGGAAACCCCTAGCCTACTTTATATAGTATTCATAATGGGTACTCATGTGGGTGGATACCCAATAGGCCCAATGGGTCCTATTCATAACAAAAATAACGTTCTTTCACATTTTTTCGATCCACATAATCAAGAGCCGGCTGGCCTCTTATAACCACGACTGTAGTGTGGAAAGCAATTCTCTCACAGCTTGTTATATGCATAGCAATTTCCCTCTAAATATCAGCTGCGAGAACGAGCATGACCAAACCCCGATTGGGCGTCCATTGCATCATAAGAACGTTTAAGACTCCCCATTATCTAAATCCCATGTGATATTCGAAACTGGCAACACGATACAGTATCCACTGCGACACTGTCTGTAGAGCTGGAAATAAGCTAGATAATGGGAATCATCTTCAAATAATATCAATTCTATATCCTTCAGGAAGGAGTTGAAGTATAAAAGTACCAAGAATGTCGAATACTTTTATTCTGATTTCGCCCATACAACTCCTAACAAAAATACACATCATTAAATATCATCTACAACATAAAAACCATGGGAAGATAAAGTTTCAAATGATTCCAACATCCTTGGCTCATACATTCAAGCAAAAAACCAGGGCCTTCCGAGTAGCCTTACTCAACAAAGTTTCAAACGGTTTTACTTAAAAACATGGAGTCTTTCCTCTCTCACTAGCAGCGTGGCCCGAGCTTGGGAAATCTGCAGATGTGAAGAAGATAAAACTTGCTCCAAAAGAGGGATGAGTAGCCTCCTATCGAATTCTTGTGACCGATGAATCAATCACTTGACGATGCATATCTTGATGACCGAAGCGATGCCGATCCTGTGCATCGCGACAATAGAATCGCCGGGCTTGCACAGCTTCTTCGCCACTGCCGATTTTAGCGCAGCATCCAATATCACCTCCGTCGACTCTGCATCCGTGGCCTTCGCAGAACCCTCGGCCAGCAGCGGGATCAGCCCCCTGTGGATGAGGCTGTGCCTCGCCGGCGATTCATCGCTCACCTTCCAGTCAAACGATTCAATCGTCAGCACCGGGACGATCACCGACAGGATGGGGACCGGCGGCCGGTACTTCGCCACGAGCTTGGCGGTTGTTCCACCGCGTGTCAGCACAACGATCAGCGACGCCCTTGCCTTGTTGGCGGTACGCACGGCTGTTGATGCCAGGCTCTCGAGGGGGCTCATTGGGAGAGGCGCGCACCTCATCATCTCCTTGAAGACGGCGTCGTAGTCGAGGGAGGACTCGGCCTCGATGCATATCTTGGCCATGACCTTGACAGCGATCTCGGGGTAAGCCCCAGCAGCGCTCTCGCCGCTAAGCATGACACAGTCGGTGCCATCCAGAACGGCGTTGGCCACGTCGGTGGCCTCAGCCCGAGTTGGCCTGGGGGACTTGATCATCGACTCGAGCATTTGGGTGGCGGTCACCACGGGTTTGCCCGCAAGGTTGCATTTGTAGATCATCATCTTCTGGGCAAGGAAGATCTTCTCGACCGGAATCTCCATGCCGAGATCACCTCGGGCAACCATGAAGGCGTCTGTCTCCTTCAGGATTTCATCGAAGTTTATAACACCTTCCTGGTTCTCAACCTACAACACAAGATCAAACAACAAGATAAAAATAGTAATATTTCAATTTCTAAAGATAGCTTGTTCAAATAAACTTTTCCGGTGGATATACAAGATCATATGACATATAAGATTAAGCCTCATATGCTACCTCCAAAACTACACCAACCACTATATGTTTAGAGGATTGGAACCGTCCATTTTGATGGTTATATTCTAAAACCCCAAAACACCAAATTTTGGGTGAATACAGGGAGTTCGCCCGTTCATCTACCCGTCGCAAAAGTTCTTCAAAACTGTTAAATTTGTGTCTAGTGGATGAATGTGCAAAACCCATTAGATTCATAATACGTTCTTAGGTTCTTCTGATACTCAGTGTTTTGGGGTTTTAAAATATGTAGATCAAAATAAATAGTTTCGATCCTAAAAAAAATAGCAAAAATAGCGAAGTGTGATGTTTTGGATGTGTATATGCGACTTAGCCGCATATGCGATAACATTGACAATAACATTGATGTTAACTTTCCTACCTGTATGAACATAACATTGACAATAGTCAACAACCGAAGCATAATGGAACCAGCATAATATTGTAAGATATAACATCAAAGTACAATATGGTAAGCAAGAGAAATGGTACCTTTGACATCAGCTTGATACGCTTCGCATGAGGGCCAAGGATCTGTCGGACATTAACGAGATCAGAGCCCTTTCGAACAAACGAGAGAGCAATGATATCAATGTTGTTGGGAACGCCCCATTCCAATATGTCTTCCTTGTCTTTCTCAGTCAGTGTGGGCAGATCCACCACCACACCAGGCAGATTAACATTTTTCCTCTCACCTAGCATCGCAGTGTTCTGGCAACGGCATTTGACAGTTCCAGCAGCCGGATCACATGAAATAACAGACAGGGTTATAGTTCCATCGGCACACAAGATGACGTTTCCAGGCTTCAAGTCCACTGGAAGTTTCTTGTAACTCATGGTGATCGTTTTCCCATCCCCCTTGAGGTCGTAATCCGTGCTCACTGTGATCTCGTCACCCTCCTTCAGTTGGACTGGTTTCCCATCCTTCAGGAAGCCTGTGCGGATCTCAGGTCCCTGCAATATACATGTTAAGGACAAGATCGTAAAACAGCAACATCGGCTAAAAAACAAACCACAGCACGTTATGACAACAAAAGGATTTTTCTAGTCGAAATCACAATGTGGCTTGTTCTGAAGCAAGACAGGATCAGTTTTATCAAGAAAATTGTTTATTCGAGTGTAAAAATACTCAGTGGCCTCTATATTCTTTTGCAACGCAATACATACCATTGAGTAATGATGCAAGCCACACCTAAATGGCTACCGGTTCAAATCCTTTCTTTCTGAGGCAGGAACTTAAGTTACTTAAAATAGGAGCTTTAATCGATCAATATTTCAGTTCACGCCACGGCCAAATTTTTTAGTCAAACATCACTCTGAAATGTGCCTTAAAATATTTCACATACAACTTGTTAATGCATTACACTACGTAATCACCCATTAGGAGATCCGAGGAATGAAATTACTTTCTTTTTCATCCCAAAAGCGCATTGTTCCTTGTGTTTTACACTACGTAATGATCCGAGGAATGCATTACACTACGTAATCATGCATTACGTAATGATGCAAGCCACGTAATCACCCATTAGGAGAAGGTGTTCCCATTTACGCCCTCCCATCTTCTTCTCAAGCAGAAAGAGTGAGAAAAAGAGAAGAAAACTAAAAACAGCGACGAGCAATTCCCATGGTCAAAGGACAACATAATTTGATAATAGAATCAACTTTGAAGAACCTTAATTATCTTCAGGTTTCAGATCAACAAGAAGCTGTTGTCGTGATTGAGTCAAGAAATCAAAAGGTGTGCCTCAAGGTTCAAACAATTTAATGGAAGTAGAGAGTAAGACAGAGAAATAGACTCCTATAGATATTTCAAACACCAGAGGAATTCCTCCAAAGCCCGGTAGGAAGAAATTATACCAATGAGAACTAGCGCGCGTGCATGAAAGAAGAAACAAAAGAACACTCAGCCACACATCACACGATCTCCAAGCAAGAAAAACACAAGCAATTCATAAGATTCAGACATCGGAGGTGTGGTTCTACACTGGGCAACAAAGTCAGGGACATCAACAACCTGCACCACTTTCTATACCATGCTACTGCTTCATGGATCTCCATGAACGAGCCTGAAAGTATTTAACATCAAACCCAGAAAGATATGTGCACACATGTACCATCACCAACCAAAATGGTCATCCCTCGTGTAGATTGCTTGAAGAATGGAACAAGACTCTCTTGTCTCTGACCAACACTCCATCTTTCTGTCAAAATCTCTAGCAAAAATGAGAACCACTGGATGTCAATGCAGATCCAACATATACCTCATCTAACAAACTCCAGCATCTAAACAAGAACAGGTTATAATACTTTCACTAAATTGAGAAGTATCATGGTAACTGCATAATGGATGATTTTCTGACAAGCTGACAAAAGGATCAGAAATGATGGCAAGTGAAATGGTAAAACAAAGAAGATGATGGATGGCTGCTTTTGGAAAGATTTTCCAAATGGCTATGCCTTTGAGAGAGCAGCAGCCTTGTACCCTTCAGAGGAGTTAGATGACCACATGGTAACCACCTTCTAACCTCTGCTTTTTTTTCCGCAGAGGAATTAGATGGCACACGCTATAACCGTAGCTAGTCAAAAGAAATTAATGAAATGCCTCTTAACATATGGTTTTTCTCTGTTTTAAGTGACGATGGAGAGGCCCTCAAAAACTCTCAAACAACTTCAGTTCACTTGGCCAATAAACTAAACCATCCTTGAAGAAATTTAAATAGCTAACCACTGTCAAAATGATGAAAGGTGTTTGATAACCGAGAAGATTACCAAAATGAGATGATAAGAAGATTACCAAATGAGATGATTTAAATGGCACAGATGAAATGAATTATGCAGCTGTTAGGATTCGGGTTTGTGACCATACAATGGCAAATGTGTAATTTCTGGACACATGGACAAAACTGTAATTTCGGGAGGGGATCCAGTGGCAGATCTGTAATTTTGGACTGAAACACCTAGGTTGGGAATATTTTAGTAATTTCGAGGCGACGGCTCAGTAGGTGTTGAATTATAAATAAGAATGGAGATTAGAGAGATGGTTTATGGAGTGTTGTGAGGAATTGATTGAGAAAGGGAATAGATACTTTAGATCTTGGGAGATTTTAGGCTTTTATCTCGAATCAAAAGCTAGGAGAGCAGTTTTCTCTCGAAAGAAACCGACCTATCTTTGTACTGCAGTTTTATTATCAATAAAAATATCAACTTCCCCCCAAATCCTCTTCATAGCCCTAAAAATCTCTCCTTTATCATAAAAATCATATTATTCACCCCAAAATCCACTAAAAACATATTTTTATCCCAAATTCTGATCCGGATCACACCAGCAGCATGGACTCTCCCATCATTTAAGAGACACTTTGACCATTATGAAATAGTGTTATCTCAACATTAAAGTTTTCCAGCTTCAGAAGTTGCATAAAGGGGCAAGAAAATTTCATTTTGATAACTGCTACCCTAAACTTGAGATACAATCCAATAGGATGAAATATTTTATGTTCTACTATCTGGATTTTATTTTCATGTAATAGTTCTATAAATTATTTTACTCTGTCTTTAACAACTCAATAACCGACTCAATTTTTGGATGAAGGCTAAGATGATGATGATCTTTAACTAATGAATCAAACACATATAATTATATAATATATAGTGCACATAATCCAAAGAAAACACATCTATAACCATTTGAACTTAGAGTCAAGAACCAATGCATCAGCGCCACATAAACATGTTGAAAAACATAACTCGTCTACGTGACAAATCATAGGTTTCATAATAATGCTAGAGAAAGGATGCCAAGCACCCAAAAGAAAAGGCAATGCAAATGATAAAAGATTCTTCTCTGTGATCATTCGACCACATCAATACCAGCATCCTCAAAGTTTTACTGCACAGTTATATACCAACTTCTAGGAATAACCTATACAGAAAATTGAAGACAGCGTTGCTACTGCACATTGACTATGCATCCTATTACTTGCATATACAGCAGCAGCCGCAGGAGTATGAGTAGGAAGATAAGCAAGGAGTAGTAGGAGGAGCAGTAGCAGGAGTGACAGTGGCAAAGTGGCAGGGGCAGGGGCAGGGGCACTCAACTAAGTGTTTATTCTAGAAACAACTAAGTGTTTATTCTAGAGAAAATAATCTGGGGAATATGACCTTATATCATATAGGTAATCTGTAGAGAGAGAGTAATGACTCCATGGACAGAGGTTAGTTTTTTGCTTTACAGGTAGAGTATGTTCTAGACCATGAAATGCATAGACTTTGACCACTGTAGATGTATTAGTACCAAATGTGGAGCCTAGTTTTACTTTAAAACCTTCAAGTGAAAGGCCAATGTAATCGGTGGTAAAAATTGCAATACGAAGCCAACCCTTCTAGGAAATTTATCCGGGAAAGGTCATCTCATAACCCAGCATCTGTCATTTACCTGATTTACCCGCCTTTCCCGAGGTTGGAACAAGAAGTGTGAGACAGGAAACATTAAACACATGGTGAATTAAAACTGAACCAGATAATAAGGCAAAGCTCAATGACAATGACCTGATCCAAGCTAATCAAAGTCATCTGCCTATTGCATTCTACAAGTAATTCTGTAATAAATTCTGGGTTCCCAATTAGCTACTGCTACAAAGTCCAAATTAGATTGATTCTTGACATCAGTAAGACCCTCATTCATATATTCATTGCTCTAATAATATGAGGAGGCAAAAAAAAGGAATATGAGCTCATTTCTCTATCAATAACTACTTCATATAGCAGTTGTACCTACATAACATTATTAATATAATCCACATCACTAATGTAAACAAGATCAGAGGAATCTAGCATGTTTCCATGGCAAAAGATGGATCACCGAAGGAAAATGCACATCTTGGTGCGAGTGAAAACTGATGAAAATTAAACCTTATAAGCAATTGCATTCTTAAAATGCTAATCAACACAATAAAATAATGTGCTGCATTTACCTTGACCAGAAAAAGTTGATTAAAGAAAATGAGAGTCAATAACAAAAACATATGTTTCTCTAGAGAGCGAGTTAGAAAGCTTCATGCATCATTAAAAATTGTGATAAACTCTAGTAGCTAGAAAACATTACAGGACCGGTGAGAAACCAGGAAACAGAGTAGAGCATGCTCAGAAAACAGGGCATATAAGCTCGTATATTAAGCAGATCATAAACATTAAAAACTACCCCACTTCATTGCCTCCTGAATCGTCCATTTATCTTATAAATATTTGTATTTTATATGCTGATTTATGTCCTAGTAAGGTTCTACATATCTAACAAACATAGTTGTAAAAGATGATAAAATTTTATTCATGTAAATAGAAGTGTTAGAATGGGATAATTACATGATTTGGAAGGAAGCAGTTGTTTGAGGTTTGCATTGGGAGTCAAGTTGGTAAGGACAAAATTTTGGCTTATACATTCTAACTCAACTTAAAAGATAAAGCTATTAAATAGAAGCCTAACTTCATTTTTATATTCTTCATTTTTATATTCCTCATTTTATTTTCAATTTTTTCTAATATGGGACTATTTTTCTTAACACTCACGCTCAAATTCAAGGTGGATTCACATTTGAGTTTGCAAACTACTATTATAACATAACAACATAATTAGCAATTACTATAACAAGACATTTTTTTTCAAAGCTCTGATAACATGGTACCATGATAAGATTGGATAATGACAAGATGGGGGCACATGGTGAGTGAGTCAAACTGGTAAGGACATAATTTTAGCTAGGCCACTCTAATCTAAAAACTTAAACTATTAGATATATGCCTAACTTCAATTTTATATTCCTCATTATTATTATTTTTTCAATATTGGAAACTACATAAGAATGCCATTAGGCAGCGCAATCTACACACACACACACACCCACCCACACACCCAC
Source organism: Scilla litardierei (assembly GCA_030789695.1). Classification (NCBI taxonomy): domain Eukaryota; kingdom Viridiplantae; phylum Streptophyta; class Magnoliopsida; order Asparagales; family Asparagaceae; genus Scilla; species Scilla litardierei. The sequence goes on along the minus strand of CM061140.1, from coordinate 9,253,917 downwards.
CCACCCACCCACCCACACAGAGAGAGAGAGAGAGAGAATATTAGCTATGCATATAGCTTATATATGCGAGGATATAGGCATAAGCTAGCCAAAAAGAAAATCCATACATGCCTTGTTAAAAAAACTCCACTCTCCATCGTTTCTTCGAACGTTCGGAACCGTTTATTTTGATTTGCATATTCTAAAATCTCAAAACACCATAATGAACCAATAAGTTTTACTCGTTTATCCATTCTTCATAAATTTAACGGTTTCGTTGTAATAAAAATTTTTGCAATGGCTAAATGGACAAGCAACCCCCCTTGGGTTTACTATATATCAAAAATTCAGGTTTCAACCAAAACCGTTTCGTTTCGGTTTCGTTTCGGTTTCGAAGAGGAAAGATGCGAAATTATAGCGGCTTCTCAGTTTCTACTAGTTTCGAGTAGTTTTGACAATGTCGCGGGAAGTTTTAATCGCTTTTGGGGCCTTTTCAATCGAAAACAAGCACCAACATAAAAATGAACGTCAGAAAACAAGTAGCACCAACAAAAAAGCAGCAACATCACTAAAAAATTAAGGACTTCTTTGGTCTCAATCTCACCTTGATCCCGCAGAATAAGCTGTAGCAACAAAAAAGTAATGTCCTACATATATCGCCTCGGTCTTGCCTCAAACAACTTTCAATGCCATCCAAGAACTTGTAAAAAAATCAAGCAAGAGATCAAGAAAGAGCATGCCGCTATTAAATGGGCTCACTATCATTGATCACCCACGGCATCAATCGGGCGAGCAAGTAAGAGATCGAGAGGTGAGAACATGCCGCTATTAAATGGGCTTGGGCTAAGGTTTTTATTGGGTGGGCTGAGTTATTAAAATGGTTTGGGCTGAATTATGAAAAGGTTACGGGCCGAGTACTTGAAAACTTGAAACACGTACTCCTACGACATTTGGATTTTAAAATATCATAGTTTAAGTAGATATGAATTGGGTTTCATCTCAGCCCAACCCTGCAATATCAAAGTTTAAATATATCCAAATGATTTAACTATCACAAACAAATATAAAAACAAATACGTACGCAACTATATGCAAAACTGAAACCGGAACTTAAAATGAAAGCAACAAAACTATTGAAACCATAGTTTTAGGTTTCGGCCGAAACCGACCGGTTTCGGCCGTTTCGGATCGGTTTCGGAGGGGACCGGTCCGAAACCACACGTCAGTTCTCGGTTTCGGCCGTTTCGGCCGTATCGGCCGGGGTTTCGTCGGTATCGGCCGGGGTTTCGGCCGTATCGGTCGGGGTTTCGGCCGTATCGGCCAGGGTTTCGGCCGTATTGGCCAATACCGGCCGAAACTTGTCCGATACCGACTGAAACTTAAAAAAATGAAAACAAAAAGAAAGAGGAGGAGGAAACATCACCAAAATCCAAAAAAGAAGAAGAAACGAAGAGATGGACGTACCTCATGGCCACTAAAGGCTTTCCATTTAATTACAAGCTTGACATTCAGCCACTAAAGGTTTTCCATTTATTTACAAAGTTATCATTTTCAGCCACCAAACCCTTCCATTTATTCAAAAGCTTGCCATTCTCATTTATTTTCAATCATGTTGATCAAAAAAATGTAATATATTTAGCATAATACTTGTAACAAAATGTGTAACTAGTAAAAAAGTATTTGTGCTAATATTTGATAATATTTGATAGTATTTAATAGAGTTTTAAGTATCTGAAATTACCGATACCGATGAAACGAAACCACCGTCCGAAACCACCGAAACGGACGATACCGATACCGAAACCTAAATTTTGGGAAGAGCGATACCGAGACCGAAACCGAGACCTAAAACCTTGATTGAAACTTGGCAAAACCTAAAAAACTTTAAGGGATCGAAACCAAAACTAACACCGAGTTAACAAACCTTGCTAGACATTTAGTGTTTTGGGATTTTAGAATATGAAAATTAATTAAAATGAAGTTGACTTTTTAATTAAAATGAACGGTTCCAATTGACCAAAAAAATGAAGTTGACTTTTTAACGATAGCCAACGATGAATTTTCTCAACTAGCCGATATGCCCATATTCACATATATATAGCTAATATCTCGAAAAATATTAGCGGTCATGCTATGTTAACAAAGAAATCATGCATAGCAGGGAAATGTTGGAATTACTCAAAACACTAGACGAGCATTAATATGTTGCTTTTGGTCTTAACTATCAGTTCTCTCTCACAATCTGTATGTTCATTCCAATCAAACTGGGCTCTGTGATTAAGACATACCATGCCAACTGTGAACCTAAGCATTATAAACATCCTTTCTATCCAAATTAGATTTACAATTTACTCGGACTTATTGTTAAGAATAGTTATTTTATTTTCATTATAGCATATCTCTTCATTTTTTCATATGACATCGCTACTCAACTCGGACGTTAGAGCATCCCACTTGTAATGTGATGGTCATCGGTTCGATTCCAGTTGTTTAATTTTTGGATTATGGTTAGCGCTAAGATTATGGTCAAATTCCAAGATTAGGGTTAAGGATAAGCTCTGATACCATGTGAATTGGAAAATAGAGAGAATTTGAAAGAAGGGATAGAAATTTACTTACCCTCTCTCTAACTATATATTGTTATACATACTATTAGCATTTTAACAAATATAACCCATACATATGAATATTTCATATTCTCACAGCTAAGACTGCATATAACATCTGGTATGTACAGAAAAAGTCCCTAAGCTCTGAAAATATGACAAACATGCAGCCATATTAGAAAAGAGTATGAAAAGTGGACTGTAAGATACTTTGAATTGTCAATGGGCATGTCCCTACTAAAACAAATACAATGAACACATTTGGACCTTCTGCCTAAAGCTGAGTGATCAGTTTTTGTTATGATCATGCCCAAATAATTTTCTTGTGCATAATTGTCAAAAATAAGACAATGGAAATACAATTATAACAAACATCAACCACAATGATTTTCCCCTATTAACAATTAAAGATATTCATCATAAGAGAATGGATCGGTATCTAATATTGTTCTATAATAAAAATAGGGGGACAGTCAATCTGTACAGAGCCATGAATGATTCCAAGAACATAGAGATTGGTTTTTGCTCTACAAATATGATATATTTCGGGAATATGATATGAAAAGAGCGACCACCACTCAAGATGTCAAAGATTAGTTTTATATTAGCATCAAAAACTGAGTCAATTTTTAAAATACATTGGGGTAAAAGGCCAAAGTGATTAGTGGGTATGCTTACAACAAGAATTCGTGGCTACGCTAAAAAGGAAGATTCTGTTTAGTATCTGTTCGCTACCCAGTGTCATAAAAAGCACTAAACAGTGCCAACACAATTACTAAAGCAAAACAACAGCCATGGGTCGCTTCGCTCGGGCCAAAGCAGGCCCAAAAAGTGGCCGGCCACTATAGGCTCGCAAAAGGAACAAAAGCATGTGAAGTGGGCCACAAGCGGCACCTTCGCTCAAGTCGGCTTTCTTTGTTTTTATACGGGTTTTGGATTAACATTTTAGCTGGATTTGAACTAAAAACCGCACACCCAACAGAAAACACAACTTATTAAGTTAGAGAGTGGAAATTAATGTCCGGTCTCCACCATCACCGCTTCTCTCCTCTCCTCTACCCGATCCGTCATTTTGGATGCAACTTTGGTGATCTCATGCCATCTTCAATGCAAATCCGGCAAAGCTCTCGCTGCTCGCTTCATAATTCTAAAAGCAACTCTCGTGATATCCAATCGTATGTCAACTCTGCAAGCTCTTGATTCTCTGTTGAACTTCGGTCATCTTCAAGTCAACAATGGCAAGCTATTGCTGCATCATGTATTTTTTTATTTTATTTTTATTTTTAATTCTGCAATTTAGGACCTTTTCATTTCACTTTTGAACTCTTCTTCAGATTTCTTCTTCTCTAATTGTTGGTTGTTGGTGTCCCTATGTTTGCACATGTTGTTGCCTTTTTTTTCTTCTTTTCATCCAATTGTTGTTGATGCTGGTTGTCGGGGTGTTGCTCCTTCGATTGCTGATGATATCATCGGTTGCAGCTGCTACTAAGGGGGGTGCTTCTTCCCCAATTGTCACTACTATTCAACTAGATTATATTCAAGTCTATTGTTGCATTAGAAATTGCGCTTGTGTATCACTTAATCTCTTAAAATTCAACTTGAGTATCATTTTTCACAATTTTTCTGTTTTTTATTTTTGCCAATATTTTATTATTTATTTATTTTTTAAAAATGCATTAGCTCTTTTTTTTCCATTGATCCCGCATAAGCCCCCTAAAAGCAAAGCGGTGCCTCATCGACTCATCCTGATTTTTCGTTGCATTGCTTTCGCTTTCCACAACATTGGCGCTACCTAATGCGCTATACTTTATATTAAGGTCGGGTCAAGCAGAACGATATAGAAGACCTTGAACATAACATGTATGATGAAATGAACCAGCAGTAAATAATAAAATACAGCTCCACCAAAATGACAGGGATCAGACTTTTATTTTTTACTGTTACTTTATTTTTTGAGTTTTATTTATTTAAGTGTCTTTTATTTATTTGAGTTTAAGTCTTTTTGGACGAGTTTAGTACACATCGGGTGGAATAGGAAATGTCTTGATGTGTAAGCCTATAAAAGGCTAGACTTGTTTTATATTTAATCCATAAAAGAATTAATGAAAAGAAATCAATGAGAAATTTTCTCAAAAACATGTAAAAGGTTCCCATTCCTTAGTGCAAAGCCGTGGAATCTTTGGTGCAAAGCCAAAAAAACTCTAGTTATCTACTTTTTCCCCAAATCTCTAAAATCTTTCCAAAATCCTCCACTAAAATATCTAAATCCCGTCACGTCCTACATCAAATTACGTCCTATATCAATTTGGTATCAGAGCCGAAGCTTCTATCTTCACTCTTCCCAATTTCCAAAGCAAAAAACAAAAAAATCACCAAAACCCTAATTTTCATTTAGCCGCCGCTTCCTCCACCCAAAATAATCCAAAAAAAATTATGTTCAAAAAAACTCGAACACTAATCTTTCCCATCGCCATCTTCCACTGCCGGAAAACTTTCCCACTACCACCACGACCTACATTAATTTGGTAGCAGAACCGAAGATCATATCATCGTTCTTTCCGATCTCAGCTTTTCCCAAAAAACCAAATTTAGCAAAACCCAAAAAAACCTAACCCTAACATCTCTGTAGCCCACCATTGACATCCAGAGCTTCCAAACTTCTACCAGCCCTCTCAGCGGCCATCACGAGCCCCAGCGACGTCGACGACCTCGTTCGCAGCCTAGAACACCACTACCGACTTCAAAGTGTCGATGTGTTGCTTTTGTTTGCTTCGAAGCTTAATGGTGTCACCACCGGCGACGGCAAACACCGAAGACCCCTGAGAAGATTCCACGTTCTTTGCCAATGCTACAGGATCAAGCGAGACGGTCAATAGCTGCCAGATTTGTCGGATTCAACGCCACAAGAAGTTTTGACACTTGCTGACGCCAACGATGGCCGAGGTTGCCGACCCATCCAAAAGTCCACCAGGTCAATGCGCACATATAACATGAAAGAGACGAGAACACTGGCAAAATCGCCGAAAAAACGTGTCGGTGCCAACCGAGCCGACACCGAGCTGACGCCGCTACAGCGTCGGCTCGATCGAGCCAAACACGTGCACGAGCCGAGTCGGCAATGTTCATCGACTGGGACGAGCCGACACTAAGCCGACTGGGAGCCGGCTCGAGTCTACTGAGTCGGCCAGCCGATCCCCGGGCTGGCTCAGCCGAGCCGGGTGATCGGTCAACAGCTCAGTCGAGCTGGTTGACCAGTCAACGGCTCAACAGTGAGCCGTGCTATTTATCAGCCATTTTCGGCTGATTTTCTAGGAATTTCTGTGTAGTTCTTCTATTTTGAAGATTCTAAATTTGTTTGGAGCCCAAATTCAGTGCCATTTTTGCACATGTGGATAGCTGAATCAGTCATCTACGCACAAGTACTCTACATACACGAGGATTTGCTCTAAATTATGGGATACCACACTGATTACTACGATAAAGACTACAAGAGATACTCTCTTCAGACAATGTATGATCGTGTCACATATTTTATGGATTCGAAGACATGTATGAATATGACGATTGGGAATCACATCTAGATTATTCCTTCTCCCATTTTGATTTTTCAATAGAAAAGAAATATATATGTGCATCACACATTCAAAGGAGAAGTGGCATCTTGGTATAGGCGACTTTCACGTCATAGTCGTTGATAGTCAGTGTTTAAATTCCGTCTTCAAGATCGAAATTCTTTCAAATATCAATATACACCACAGTCACCCCAACAATCAAGCCCAAAGGTACAGATGTGGTCAGAAGAAGAGTTAAGCGAGAGCAACAATGAATTCTTCAAGCAATTAAACAATAAGAAAAGGAACAACAGAGTAAACTCAAATAAAATCCTAACCCAGAGATTGAGACACAGCTTGAGCCTAAATCTGAATTGAAGCCTGAGCCTGAATTGATGTCTAAGCCCACGGCAGATATTGATCTAACACCTGAGACATGGTTTGAACATGAGCCTGAAGTAAATTTTAAGCACAAATTGATGCCCAAGCCTGATTTGGAAGCTGCGCCAGTATTGGAGCCACAGTGAGAGCACGAGCCCAAACCAGAGTTAGAGCCTAAACCAGAGATTGATCATGTATCACAGTCAGAATCAGAACCAGAGTTTGATCTTGTGTCATATTTCAAACCTGAGCCAAAGTCTTATACCGAGCCATCAGTTGAACCTGCTTCAGAACTGCCAAAAGAAGTTTTACTGGAACCGATTGAGCACCTTGAGTTTGACATTCCAGATCCTCCTTCCCTAACCAATAAACATGTACTGAATGCTTTTTTATCTTTTATCAATTGGAAGAAACTTTCAGAAGATGTGATTCTATCAACATGCATACTGTTACACTTTAGAATTCGTGGACGTGTGAATGTTGATTTCTGCCCAGCTGTGTTACATTTCATCCTTCATCAGAAGGTGAAGTTCTCAAACCGGAAAGAATGATAGGGATCAGAATTTTATTCTATATTTTATTTTATTTTGAGTTTTGGCTATTTAAATGTCGTTTATTTATTTTAAGAGTTTTAGTCTTTCTGGGTGAGTTTAGTACCATATCGGGTGGAATAGGAAAAGTCTTGGTTTGTAAGCCAATACAAAGGCTAGACTTGTTTTATTTTGAATCAATGAACGAATTTATGAAAAAAATCAAAGGAAATTTTCCTTAAACATGTGAAAGGTTCCCCTCTCCCTTGGTGTGAAGCTTTGGAATCCTTGGTGTGAAGCCAAGAAACACTAGTTATCCAATTTCTTCCCCCAAATCTACCACCAAATCCCTAAATTCCATCCTGTCCGACATCATCAATGAGACAAGTGTACGCTGATCCAAACCAATCAAGGTCATCAGCCTATTGTCGTTCTTCAAGAAGTAACTGTGTACATAAGTTCTGACTCCCCGTGTAGCCACTACTACAAATTACAATAAGTTGTTTACGGAACCTTGAAATCAGTGAAAGCATAATTCATTTATTTATTGTTTTAATAACATGATTAGAGCAGGGGGAAAGAGAAGAATACGATATTATTTCTTTGTTGGTAAAAATTTCATATAGCCCCTATACCTACATACAAAATTATTAATGCAATCATAACCGTAAACAAACTCTGAGAAATCTAGCCTATTTTATATAGAGGTATAACTTAAGGAAAATCATGTTGGTGCAGAGTGGCAACTGATTATAACTAAGAACTGCCACCCAAAACATGAAAATCACTACTATTACCTAATGTGTACCAATTATTTTGACCAGTGAAATTTAATCAATAGCTATTGGAAGACCATAAGAAAACACTGTGTTTCTGCGAACATGGTATAAGAAAGATAATTGCAGAAAATAAAAAAAAGTAAGACTCGGAGCAAGTCAAAATAGCTAGAAAATATGAAAGGACACATGAGGTACCAGGGAAGAGTTCAGAGCATGCTCAAAACCAAGGCCTATAACATGTAGGTGATGGAAATTGAATTCCACCCCCAAGTGATTTTGATGATGAGCACACCAAATGAAGCTTAGTGTACTAACTACACCACTATTAAGTGTGCAGTTTATACGACAAATGGAAAGCGTTATATATACTCTGAAGAAGCGCAATCTACAAAGACAAGGACGAACGTTGCTAGCTCGATGCTCAAATGGAACAGAAGCTCAAGAGAAGCTCACATCTACATCATCATCTGGTCAAGCTTCCGAAGACGTGTCCTAAGTCTTAGTGTGTGACTTGTGTCCTTCTTAGGCTTATGTTAAAACCAAACGTATAGACAACACACACGCACAAATGATTTCGAAGTTAAACATTTTAAATACTTTTAAAATCATTTTCAAATTTATTGAGAGCTTTTGCTAGTCACTTTTCATTTTGGTAGTGAAACTCCATTACACCCTGGAGCTAACTACATGTCTTACTAGCCGTGCCTCAGAAGAAACTCTTCTGGGAGTTGACTACTAAGGAGTGGGAGTCGACTACCAGCTGAGAATTAATTTCTCCTGAAACACACTGGAAGTCTACTACCAATCCTAGGGAGTCGACTACCAGCTGTCGAAATTCGACGTTTGACCTGACTTTTGATATCTATCTCATTTATTGCTTCCATGATTCTCGGGACAAAAGTCAAACGAATTTAAATTTTGAATTATTCATTTTTCACCTATAAATAGAGGGTTATTTCTTTGAGAGAAAACACAATACATGAAATTAAAATTCTCTTGCGCAAAAGTTCTAAACGTTCTAAAGTTCTCAGCTCTCATTTTCTCTTAAGCCAAATCTGTCTTTACATTCTTGATCTTGTATTTCTTTGAGATATTATTTTCTGAAGATCAATTTTCATTTGGCTATTTGTTTTCAAAATCCATACTCTTTACTCTCTGATTTTATTTTGAAAGGATTTTTGAAAAACACTGATTTAGATCACAAAGACTTTATTCGTATCTTTGTGTGATCTAAAATCTCATTCTATCAGCCACAATTACACATAGTTGTCTATTACTATTGGCTATAAAATTTGGGTGTAAATCCAAGCTCCACCAAACATTGTGGTGAGTTGGATATCGATTTTATTTTGTGTTAGCCCTTTGTCGAGAGGGTGTTGGAAACCCTAGACAAGTCTAGGTGTTGTGATTGGAAATCCTGGTTAAGGCTAGGTGTGTGGAAAAATCCTAACAAGTGTTATCAAATGGCGGCGCCATGGGCGCTATGGCGGAATGGCCTGGCGGTTTTTGGGCTCATCGCTATTCGCCATCCGCTTTTCAGCATGATATGGCCCCGTCCGCTATTTCCGTCATGGCACCCGCTATTTCCGCCATAACGCCCGCCATGTGGTGGTTTATGGCGCACATGGCGAACGTTCAATTATTTTTTTGATTATTTATGTTGTTTTTATTTATTTTTACAGTTTTTTAGTTTTTATACACACACATACAGATACACACAGATACACACACGCACACATGCACACACAGAGAGAGAACGTACACATACATACATACAGATACATACAGACACATGCACACACGCACGCACGCACACACGCACACACACACACACAGAGAACGTACACATACATACATACAGATACATACAGACACATGCACACACATATACACAATCACACAATCACACACACACATAATTACATATACACACACGCGTGCACACACACACAAAATCACACACACAGCCACAATCTCACACACACATACACACCCACATACACACCCACATATATACACACATACACAGTTACATACACTCACATATTCATACATACACACACACAGAGAGAGAGAGAGAACACACACATACACACATAGGCCGTCCGCCATTGGCCGTCCGCCATAGGCCGCTATTTCATCCGCTATATGTTTATGGCGGATTTTTGGCTCACCGCCTTAGGCCGCCATTCGCCATTGATAACACTGGTGAAGTTATGTGCTTGTATTTGCTAAGGCAGATAGTGAAAATCTCGTACTGGATTGATCGGGGACTGGACGTACCCAAGTTTGGAGAACTAGGATAAAAATCGCTTGTGTTTGCGTTTGCACTCTCTGTGATTGTTTATTTGTTTGTTATTACTCTTGTAACTCATTTATAATATATTGCAAAGATCAATTTGTGTATCTGCTTTTCTCTTATACTTCTGTGCATTCTTATATATCTTCATTAAGTATTTCATTAACTGAGCGGTGCTTAAATTCCCTCTGGGAGTCGACTACTGTTCATATGGAGTCAACTACCAGAAGATTTTTATCTCTGATTTGATTTTGAAGATTGATTAAGTTGATTAAGAACCAAGCGTAGATCACTCTACTTGGTTTCTTAGGCAACATTAGAAGGCTTTGAATTGTGCCAATCTATTAAGAACGAAAAAGTTTATTTATACAACACTATGCAACCCCCTTTAGTGTTGTTTACCATCCACATGATCCAACATTTGGTATCAGAGCGAGGCTATAAAGGTGATGGCGTTAACATCATTCCATTTTGAAGGACTCAATACCATGCGACCACCGTTGTTCAACGAAACGAACTACGATAGCTGGAAGATCCGAATGAAGACTCACCTGGAATCATTGGACATCGAAGCATGGACCGTCACTAAAGTTCCGTACATCGCACCCACCAAAGTTGAATTTGGGAAGTGGTCAGCCGACGACAAGAAGAGAGCAAATCTTAATGCAAAGGCAATGAATGCACTATTTTTACGCTGTAACAGGAAATGAGTTCAATCGAGTCTCCCAATGCGAGACAGCACATCTAATATGGCACACCCTTCAGGTAAGTCACGAGGGAACTGAAAAGGTAAAGGAATCCCGCAAAAATGTTTTACATTCTAAATTCGAATCTTTTAAAATGGAAGGAGAGAGTAGCACCGATGTGAATACTCGTTTTACTAACATTACAAATGAGCTCGCAGGATTAGGAAAGAAACTTTCTGAATACGAGCATGTGATGAAAATACTGAGATCTCTCCGACCCGAATGGAAGGGAAAAACAATGGCCATTAGAGAAGCTCATAACATAACGGATCTTACCATCGAAGAACTAATGGAAAATCTCATGGCATATGAGATTGAACTTGAAGAAGATAAGAAGATCGAAGAAAAGCCAAAGAAAAAGAATATCGCTTTTAAAGCTTAAGAAGAAGATTCCGACTACACAGCAAAGAAGACCATATTGCCTTCATCTCAAAGAACTTCAAAGAGTTCATCACAAGTAAGTATGGTAAACGCTCTTTTAGACCCACTAACGATATTATCTGCTTTGGTTGCAATAAACCAGGACATGTCAAAAGAGACTGTCCGTTGGAAAGAAACAACCGTGATTCCAGAGATCGTGGAAAGAACCGAGAAAGCAATGAAAAGAGAAACATTGGAAGAAACAAATTCCGACGACCAAAGAAGGAAGCCTATGCAGCTTTCGACCAGAGCGACGATTCCTCGTCCGATGAATCCTCAGCAGACGACAATGATGAAAGAAACGAAACAGCACACATGTGCTTCATGGCTTCCACATCTTCTAAGGTAAACTCGCATCATGATTCATCTAGTGATAATGACTCGTCATCAAGTGATGATGAAGACATGGAGTATAGGGGAGCATATAAGGAGCTATGCAAAATGCATGAAAAGCTCATAAAAGAACATAGAAGAACACTTGGGAATATTAAAAAGGATGTTAAAGCAAAAGGAGAAGCTATTAAGGAAAATAGTCTTCTTAAAGAAAAGAATGATTCTTTGCAAAAAAGACCTTTCCGTAAATGAAAAGGTTGAAAATTTGAATAATCTTCTCGTATCTGTCAAAGATAAATACGACGATACGATGAAAATTATTGCAAATTTCAACAAATGAAAAAGAAAAGCTAGATAGTTTAATAGATAACCAAAAAGCCTCATCTAGCAAAACCGGACTTGGATATGATTCACATCATACCAAGAAACGGGTTAAGCATACTAAGATGCATCATTCTAACAATAATTTTCTAAGCATCTGAATACCAAAGAACTTGTCCGATCAAAGAAAGAAAAGGTACGCTACAAACTTTGTTTATCAAGTTCATTTAAGCAAAAATTATAAATATATCTTTCATGAAGGAACTAAACCATACTGGGTTTGGTTTCCTAAAGACTAACCATCTGGACTCAAAAGTAAAGAGTACCATAAACGTCTATCTTTCAGGTACTCTAAGGAAACGAAGAGGAGTAACAAGATCAAACGCTTGATAATAAGATCAGTATCAAAAGTTTTTTTGCGACAAAAATCGCTTCGCAAAATCTTATGTATAACATGTCTAAATAATTAAATGGATGCTAAAAATTTTTATATGATTATAAATGCTTGTGTTATAGTTATAAAGCATTTTTTCAGAAACGCACTCAGCCTTGGACCAAAAACCCCTAGCGATGAGAAAACGACTCAGCCCAGTAGGGAGCCGACTACCTACATGAGGGAGTCGACTACCAGCATGCTGTGCAGATTTTTGGGTTTGATTTTTTGTGTTTTTTAACTCCTATTGGGTTTCCATTGAGTTAATGGGTTCATATCCAAGGGTAACTTAAACCCAATAAGCCAAACTTGATCCCAACCACTCATCTCTTGATCCAAAGGCCTCTATTCTTCATCCCCTTTCATCCCTTTGTTAAAAACCCTCACGGTAAAACCCTAAGGTAGCCGACTACCCATTCTCTCATCCTCTTGAAAAATTTCTCTTGGCTCTTGGTGATCTCTTGGTTATTTAACTTCTACCTTCACTTGGTTTCATCATTCTCTCAAGTTTACTCAAGGTAAAATCTCTTCTCATCAACTCTTATCTTTTGTTGATGGTCGTATATATCTAGTTGTGTAAATAGTTTTTACTCTATCTAGATGCCTATCAAGAAATTGGCTTCAAAGAAGAGGAATGTCACAACTGAATCCATCTCTGAGAAAGAAACCATATTGCCTTATCTCTTTAGAACCACCACCTATGATCACTTTGTTAAAATTTCCAAAAAGCCTATTCTTCATGAAAGATTTGTAAAACTTGATCATGTAGAAAACTATGGCATTGACAGCATTTTGGAATTTCAGAACTTGGCAAACTTATTTTCTGCTGAAAATATGAATTTCTGCTATCCCAGACTTGTGCATCTCTTTTATGCCAATATGGATGGATTATGACCTTGCCAAAAGCAGATTTATCACCAAAGTGCTTGATACTAAACTTGCCATAACCATAAAATCTCTAGGAGAAGCCCTAGGAATCTCGTATACTGGTGTGTTATTGAATAATATAGAGATGACTGATGAAAGCATTTTGGAGAGAATGTATTTGCCTGGAAAATATTTCCAAACAAAACTTCCTTGTAGCGATCTTCGCTATCCAGGAAGAATCCTTGCAAATATATTGTCTTACAACATAACTCAAAAATCTGGAAGTCACTCTGTACTATCTGAGAAACAAGCCAAGTGCATCTATGCAATGCTAGGGAATATTCGTGTCAATTGGGCCAAAGTCATCATGGATCCCATCCTTGCATCCGCCTCTTCCGATCGACCTTCGTCTACCCTTGCCCACGGCCATTACCTCACCATTTTGTTCATTGGTTATAATGTGCCCCTGGATAATGAAACCACAATTCTGGATCCGGCACGCATCTTTGATGTTCATGCTCTCGGTAGGATAAACCTCCATAGAGATCTTGATCAAAACATCCCTGAAGAGAAGCTTGCTGCTGAAGGAGGATCGTCATCCTCAAGGAGAGGTAAGAAACTCATTGTTTCAGATTCTGATGAAGAAGAAGAAAAAGGAAGCAAAGAAGAAGACAACGAGGAGACACCATCCTACATCACTAAACTTCAAGATATGCTCTTGAAGAAAATTAGAAAGCTGAAGTTATCCCAAGAGAGAGGTTTTGAATACCTCAACAAGAAAGTAGACGATCTCAAGGAATTCGTGGCAAAGAGCAACAAGATGACGGAAGAGACACTTGGCATGATCCTTGGTGAGATCAAGGAATTAGGGAAGAACTGCGGTCATCCTTGATTTTATAAACAATGATTTCAAAACTTTTGGTCTGTAATAACCAAAGTTTTAAAACGCGAAGGCACGACGCGAGGCGTTTTTTAGGTCCGTGAGGCGAGGCGTAAGCCTCAAGGCATAAGGCGTAAGCCTTCTGCGTGTTGAGACGTAACAATTTATAACCATATAATTATAAAATAGGGTAAGTTACATGAAAGTTTAAACGTTATACCCATTTCAATTATTCCGTCAAAAATGCTGGGCACGTCGAGGCACGTGATAAGAAGTGGACGAAAATACCCTCCCTCAACAACTAATTATACCCACGGTTCGGCACTAAAGTTCCCGACAGTTCACTTTCTCCTTTGTCTCTTATGGCAGGGGAGCAGCGAGGGGTGAGGGAGAAGGAGCTTGGAGCAACGGCAGGAGAGCAAAACGGCCGGAGAAGAAGAAGATGCTAGGAGCAACAATGGTGGGAGTGGAAGCAGAGTACTAGTAAACATGAATTTATTACGCCTTTTGAGCCTTTTTACGCCTTTTACACCTTTTACGCCTTTAAGAGCAACGCCTTTTACGCCTCACCCTCGCCTTTTTGCGCTTCCGGTGAATGGCCGCCTCCGGAGGCACGCCTCAGGGCGCTGAGGGTGCGCCTCGCCCTGAGGCGCGCCTCACGGCGTAAGCCTTTACAGCCTTTCAAAACTTTGGTAATAACTATACTATGGTGTGATACTCTTACATTACTATGCTTATGGATGAACTTATCTGATATACTCTGCTAAACATTGGTTGATCATATGTTAACATATTTTTTGCAGGTAATTGAATTCCTCTCTGTCAAAATTCTTATTCATTTGGATGATTCATTTGTTGGATGATTCATTTGTTGAAATGATATGTCATTGTTTTGTTGATGACAAGGGAAAGAAAGTATATAAATGCAAAAATGAATGTATTGTTTTGCCAACGGCTTCGATGCAGGGGGAGAACCACATCAAAGCAGTGGGAGTAAGTTTTATCTTCATGTCATATTAATGTCAACTTACTTCATTTTTTTCATTTGGGTGTCATCATCAAAAAGAGGGAGAGTGATGGAAATTGAATTCCACCCCCAAGTGATTTTGATGATGAGCACACCAAATGAAGCTTAGTATACTAACTACACCACTATTAAGTGTGCAGTTTATACGACAAATGGAAAGCGTTATATACACTCTGAAGAAGCGTAATCTACAAAAGACAAGGACGAATGTTGCTAGCTTGATGCTCAAATGGAACAGAAGCTCAAGAGAAGCTCACATCTACATCATCTGGTCAAGCTTCCGAAGACGTGTCATAAGTCTTAGTGTGTGACTTGTGTCCTTCTTATGGTTATGTTAAAACCAAACGTATAGACAACACACACACAAATGATTTCGAAGTTAAACATTTTAAATACTTTTAAAATCATTTTCAAATTTATTGAGAGCTTTTGCTAGTCATTTTTCATTTTGGTCGTGAAACTCCATTACACCCTGGAGCTAACTACATGTCTTACTAGCTGTGTCTCAGAAGAAACTCTTCTGAGAGTCGACTACCAGCTGAGAATTAATTTCTCCTGAAACACACTGGAAGTCTACTACCAATCCTAGGGAGTCGACTACCAGCTGTCGAAATTCGACGTTTGACCTGACTTTTGACATCTATCTCATTTATTGCTTCCATGATTCTCGGGGCAAAAATCAAACGAATTTGAATTTTGAATTCTTCATTTTCACCTATAAATAGAGGATTATTTCTTTAAGAGAAAACACAATACTTGAAATTAAAATTCTCTTGTGCAAAAGTTCTAAACGTTCTAAAGTTCTCAGCTCTCATTTTCTCTTAGCCAAATCTGTCTTTACATTCTTGATCTTGTATTTCTTTGAGATATTATTTTCTGAAGATCAGTTTTCATTTGGCTATTTGTTTTCAAAATCCATACTCTTTACTCTCTGATTTTATTTTGAAAGGATTTTTGAAAAACACTGATTTAGATCACAAAGACTTTATTCGTATCTTTGTGTGATCTAAAATCTCATTCTATCAGCCACAATTACACATAGTTGTCTATTACTATTGGCTATAGAATTTGGGTGTAAATCCAATCTCCACCAAACATTGTGGTGAGTTGGATATCGATTTTATTTTATGTTAGCCCTTTGTTGAGAGGGTGTTGGAAACCCTAGACAAGTCTAGGTGTTGTGATTGGAAATCCTGGTTAAGGCTAGGTGTGTGGGAAAATCCTAACAAATAAAGTTAGATGCTTATATTGCTAAGACAGATAGTGGAAATCTCGTACCGGATTGGTCGAGGACTGGACGTACCCAAGTTTGAGAAACCAATATAAAAATCGCTTGTGTTTGCGTTTGCACTCTCTGTGATTGTTTATTTGTTTGTTATTACTCTTGTAACTCATTTATAATATATTGCAAAGATCAATTTTTGTATCTGCTCTTCTCTTATACTTCTGTGCAATCTTATATATCTTCATTAAGTATTTCATTAACTGAGATGTGCTTAAATTCCATCTGGGAGTCAACTACTGTTCATAGGGAGTCGACTACCAGAAGATTTTTATCTCTGATTTGATTTTGAAGATTGATTAAGTTGATTAAGAACCAAGCGTAGATCACTCTACTTGGTTTCTTAAGCAACATTAGAAGGCTTTGAACTGTGCCAATCTATTAAGAACGAAAAAGTTTATTTTATACAACACTATTCAACCCCTGTTAGAAACTAACAAAGATGGAATTTTTATTAGAAAGCAAATAGCAAATAAAAAGATAATTGAGCACAAAAAAGGTGTGCTCTCCTCCCAAGACGCCGAAGAGGACGTCCGCACTCGTTTAATCTAAGATCTAAACCTAAGGACGCTCAATAGAAAATATCCAATATCAAGCATGAAAAATACCGATGACGGCTAGCCCCTATAAATAGAAGAAACTAGGGTTCCTAGGCTAATTGGGCGCGCACGCAAAATCAAAGGGGCCGGCGGCTATGTATGGGCCCGGCCCAAAGGAGGTGGGTATAGACCCGCCGGGTCTATCAATACTCCCCCCAATGAGCCACCTTGTCCTCAAGGTGGTGTAAACACCGGCGGTGCTACTCTAAGTGGGAGTCGTCCTCCCCTCCGATCCCTTCATCCTACATGTCATCTTCCTCGTCTGCTTCCGCTATCAACACTTGCAGCTTCTGATCCACACAGCGGCGTCCCGGAGTGAAGCGCTCGTCGCATCTGAAACAGAGCCCCTTTTGCCTCTTCTACATCATCTCTGCATCGGTCATCCTTCGAAATGGGCCCCCACCCGGTGGTGGATTGTTCTGCTCTCCCGTCTTCTCAAGCCCTGCCCGATCAGCCTCAGTAATGACCCCTGCTCCGCCAGCTCCAGTCGCGATGCTCCGCTGTATCTGCCAGCTATAGCTGCTCCCGCCTCTCCTATACTCAGTCCGGGAGTCCTCTACCATCTGCGCCATCTCGATGACCTCTGAAAGCCCCTGAGGCTTGTATGGCCTCACCGCAGCTCGAAAACTAAGTCGCAACCCCTTCCAGAAAGTGCCCTCCAGCGACTCGTCCGACACCCCATGAACTCGCCCTGCCAGTGTCTCAAATCTCTCGATGTACTCCCGCACCGGCCCCTCCTGCCTGAGTGCAAATAGCTGCTTGTGTAGGTTCCCAAAACGGGGGTCTCTAAACTTCTCCAGCACCAAGTCTTTCAACTCCCCCCAGCTCCGGATCTGCTGCCTCCTCTCCTTCCACTGGAACCACCCCAAAGCTCTCCCCTCCATGCAAATGGATGCTGCCTCCAGCTTCTGTGCCTCAGTCATGTGGTGCGCCGGGAAATATCTCTCCGCTGTGAACAACCAGGCATGTGCATCCTCCCCAGAAAATATCGGCATCTTCAGCTTCCGGACTCTGCAATCTCATCCAAAGTGCCCCTGCTCGGGCCTCCCCTCCTCTTGGTGATGTGGACGGAAGTGTTGTCTCCTCTCGTCCTAAGTCTCGTACCGCCTAGGTGGCACTCCTCCGCGGCCCCCATAGTATCCTCGGTAATCCTCTCGACGGCCCTCGAAATCGTCCCAACCTGCATCATAGCCGAACTCCGCCTCGTAACCACACCGCAGTCATAATAATGGTCTCTCCCGCGTCCGTCTCCGTACAAGGGTCCTCCGCTACTGGACGCCGACCCGAAGGGTCGAAGAACCCTCCCAAAAAATGTCCATGACCATCATCTACTGTTGTTCACTGTCCGTGGGGCTCCAAAAACCCACCTGGAGGCTGGCCGTACGCGTCCTCCCCCTGGCGGCTGCTCGGGGGGATCCCGCCCCCTATATGCTGCAAGCGGGGCCTGCCGGCCCTCTTGCAGGGCCGCCCTGTCGATCACCCAGCAGGGCCTGCGGGCCCTGCCGGAGCCCCGTCAGGGCCGCCGGGCCGCCGGCCACCTGGCAGGGCCGGCGGGCCCTGCTGGCCTCCGGGTAGGGCCGGCGAGCCCTGTCGGAGGTCCGGCAGGGTCACCGGACCTAGGCGGGGGCTGGCAGGGCCTAGCCAGCCCTGCCGGATCCCGCGCTGGGTGGGGGCCTCCCCCGCCTCCGTCGTGTGGCGGCCGCCCCCCGAAAGGGTTTTGGGGGGCCGGCTGCCCCTCCTCGCCTTCGTGCGATGTCCGAAAGGGGTGGCTAGGGCCGCCGCCCCCCTTTGATACTCCATCGCGTTGCGCCGCACCTCCTCGCGATAATCCACCTTCCATGGCTCTTCGTCTTCGTCCAATTTCTCCACCAAAAAGGTTTGATTTTGGGTCAAAATCTCATCTTTTTCCTTCTTTTTCTTCAAAGGTGCCGCCTTTGGTGTCGGATTAGGGTTCTCATCCCCTTTGTTGTTCGTCGCCAATTGATTTAGGGTTGCCATCAATTGCACGAATTGTTCATCGTGCTTCGCTTGATTTGTCGTCAATTGGTTGATGGAAGCCGTCAACTTTGCCATGGATTCATCGTTTGCCGCCAACGATTTCTTGATCTCGTCAATTTCGCTCGTGAATTTTGCCTCCAAAGCCTCGATTTTGTCGTACGATCTTGTCGTGGCCGCCATGGATCGTCACGTGCTCTGATACCAAAATGTTAGGAACTAACAAAGATGGAATTTTTATTAGAAAACAAATAACAAATAAAAAGATAATTGAGCACATAAGAGGTGTGCTCTCCTCCCAAGACGCCGAAGAGGACGTCCGAACTCGTTTAATCTAAGATCTAAACATAAGGACGCTCAATAGAAAATATCCAATATCAAGCATGAAAAATACCAATGACGGCTAGCCCCTATAAATAGAAGAAACTAGGGTTCCTAGGCTAATTGGGCGCGCGCACAAAATCAAAGGGGAAGGGGGCCGGCGGCTATGTATGGGCCCGGCCCAAAGGAGTCGGGCATAGACCCGCCGGGTCTATCACCCCCCTTCTAGTGTTGTTTGCCATCCACAGGATCCAACTGTAGGTAAGCTCATGTACTGTCCAGATCATAGAGATTCAACAAGTAGCCCACGTCATTGCTTTTTTAGTTGTTCTTTTACTTCATAAATATTTGATTTTTGTATAATGATCTATGTCCTAGTACTCTACATATTTACAAAAATACATGCAACAGTCAACTGTAATCATATAAGTAGAAAAAATAGATAAAGAACGCCACGTGATTATAGAAATTTATATATCCTAAACTACAGAATACATCATATAGATGGTTCTATTAGACAAACTATGGTCCTACAGGAAGAGTATTAGCTACCACAATATGTTAAAAAAGAAAATCCATTTATAGTAGAAACAGGAAGGAAGCATTCAAAACACCAAACAGGCTCATTCAAATGTTGCTTTAGGATTTACCTGTCAATTCTTTCTCCAGTAAAATTCCCAATCAAACAGAATATATGTTAGCTTCATATTTCATAATGTATGGGTGAAGCATGTAATCACAATGGTGAAAAACAAGCACTTAATTCCCCATAATGAACACATATAGGAACTTCAAGCGCATTGCAATCTACAGGACTGCATCTAACACTGGTGTCCCTAGTCACCTAGGACTGCATATAACTTCTGGTATGTACAGAAAAATTCCATAAGTTCCAAAAATTAACAAATTTGCAGCCAAAACCAGGGTTGGTATTGGAAATGATTATGAAAGTGACTTACATAAACTCTAAGATGCTTCAAATTATCAATGGACATTTTCCTATTAAAACAAATACAATGAAGACATTTGGACCTTCTGCCTAAAGTCAAATAATCAGATTTGTTATGGCCATACCCAAATAATTTTCTTGTACATAATAGCCAAAAATAAGACAATGGAAGTAAAATAATAACAAACATTTTCCACAATGATTTTCATATATGAATAATTGATCATATTCATCAGAAGATAAATGGATTGCTATCTAATAATGTTCAATGATTAAAAAGGGGAGGAAAGTCAAGCATACAACAATGCTAGAAAGAACTGTACTGGAAGAGTTCAACAGATAAGGTTCTTCATAACTTTTGGTTCTTTTCTCTTTATAAGTGCCTCTGTATAAGTCCTAAAATCTACATATTGTCATGGAAACTGGCATACCACATGAATCCAACATGCAACAGCAAGATGTTCTAAAATTCATGTGCTTATGCCATTTCAATCCTTCTAAAGAAGCTAACTACTTTACATTGCATGGGATACCCAACCTGTCGCTAGACCGCACAAGATCAGAACACTCCATATGCAATGTAATAAGAAACTATTGGTTGTCGTATAGATTCAGAGTCTAGATCCCAATAATATTAATCTAGATACAGATCTTTGCATTATATATCGGGTTATTGTCCAGTAAACAATAACCCATATAATCTAAAAGGCATTGATCACACCCACAACCCACCACACACACTAGGTGTCCCATGTCAAAGGTCACAACAACGTCATATTAAATGCTATACATGCCATAAAAGCTGGCGATCCATCAGATCTCATATCTAACCAGCACCACCCAACCTATAAGTAAATAATGCAAAAGTTATCAAAGTGCAGAAAATTTAACGGCTAATATACCATCCCCTTATAAAGTAACACGAATTAAATATCAACACTTTTCAAACGTACCCACCAAGGCACACAAAGCTAGATATTAATACAAAATCACAAAGAAAAAAAAAAGAATGTGATCCAACTTAAAAAAAATTCATATAGAGCGCATATTTGATTCAATCATCAAACGTAATGAATAACATAGACAGGTTAAAAACTTGAAATTGAAATGAGATCTAGCGCCACGATAAATGGTTCTGATAAAATTACCGCTATTATCAGTAAAATCTCGATCAAAACTGTGAAATTAAGAATGAAGATCGGAGAAATTTTTAGGGTATCGGACCTTGGTGTCGAGCATGACGGCGCAAAGGATCTGAGTGTTCTGCATAGCGCTCTGCAGGTTATCGAGGGTCTCCTTGTGGTACTCGTGGCTGCCATGTGAGAAATTGAACCTGGCGACGTTCATCCCCGCCCTAAGGAGCTTCTCGATCATCGGCACCGACCTCGACGCCGGCCCCAGAGTGCACACTATCTTCGTCTTCGGCACCCTCCCGTCCTGCGGAAGCTCCTTCATGATCCCCTCTATGTCGATGGTCGCCATCGCAACAAATTTTCAAGCTATTTTTCCCCAAATTGGAAACCCTAGAGGTGAGGAGAGAGGAACGAGAGATCGACGAGGAGAACTAACCGTTTAAGTAGGAGAAGTAGTGTGGGTTTTTTTTGTCCGACGTGGGCGGTAAACAGCGTGTAGGTGTTTTGACACGTGGGCGGACATTTCGTTAGGTGAATTTCTATATACACCGATAACTCGGTGTATAGATGGGACTATTTTTCAAAATTGAAAAGAAATATCAAATTATGGATCATATCATCCTATCTTTCTCTTAATTTCTTTCCTTTTTTGTGAAAGTGTCAACTCCATACATTGAATTTGGAGGTGTACATAGTCATCCTCTTCTCATACACACAAACCTAATTGCTTTAGGAGAGGTACTATGTGCACATACCTAATTGTTGTCTACATAGATCATTTTACACACACATACAAATTTTAAAATCATTTTTTTACACACAGCACCATATCCCAAAATTACCCATCCCCTCTTCTTCATCCTCATTCATCCCCCCTTCTTCTCTGTCGCCAGCGCCAGTCGCCGTCGCCACCAGCGCCGCGCCCGCCCGCCGCCCATCGGCCCCCCTCCCGTTCTTCATCCCACAATGTCCTCATTGTCTTCCTCCTCCCCCTCCACTGCCACCGATGTCGTCGTCGTGTGAAGAGGGGCCGAGTGTGCGACGGTGAGCGTGGAAGGGGAGTGGCTGGCAACGGGTCGTAACAGTCGAGGGTGGACGGGGTGTGATGGCGGTGGCAGCAGAGCCGAAGATGAAGATGATGGAGGTGGAAAAGAGATGGATGGTATGTTTCGAAGGCAACCCTGTAAATTTGTAATTACAAACTTGTAAGTGGTCTGTGTATAGAGCAAGTAGTCATGTGCCATAGTGTCTCTATTTCTATACCCACAGATTACTTTACACCCCCTCTCCCCAGTGATATTGTAAATTTAGGTCTTTTATTTCACACACCTATATCCCCAATTTACCCCTCTCCACTTCCTCAAACTCCGCCGTCACTGTCTCCTACTACTCCATGAGTAGGGGAGAAATCTCTAGGGGTTTAGGTAGGTGGCTGTTGTTTTTGATTTTAAATTGGAAGAGGAAGATCCAATCTAAAATCCTAAAAACACCAAAGCCTAAAAATCCAATCTAAATTCATCTGTTCGCTCCTAAAAGACGACAACATCAATTCCACACCAAGAGATTACATCCCATCTAAATCATCTGTCGTCTCTTCTTCTTCTTCTCTCTCTTCTTTTTCTTCTTCCTCAGCCAGTATGGAATCTCACTGTAGGGGAGTTATTATGCATGCTGACCAAATTGTTGTGCACACAGACCACTTTACACACCCCCACCCAAACGAATTTAAAAATTATTCTTTTAGTTTACACACAACATCATATACCACGTCTACCGACAAATCTCTTGGCATTTTTAAAATCGTTTATTGCAACCTTTATAGTTGTCTAGTTTTGCCTTACTTACCGGAGTCGGATACCAGATGATCTGTCAGCACGTTCACCACAAATAGAATCACATTTTAGAAGACCATATAATCTGCTGGTAGATTCGACACGAACCAATCTTGACCAGACGATCCTGTTCCCATTCTTCTACTAGCACTTCTTATTTTTTTTCTTCAGCAAATTCTTGCATTTTTTTCACTCAGTGCTCTTCTAAACTCTCTCCATCCTTTGTCTCATCTCATTCTCATCATATTCATTTGATGTTGCGCCTATGGGCATAGCCATTAACTCTTTCACCATACTCTTCTTCTCAAATTTTAACATTTAATTTTCTTTTCTTTTGGCAAATATGAGTGCCTTCATCTCTGCTCGCACTTCTTTCAACGCTTCGGTATATGGCATCACGTCCCTAGTAATTCCCATCAAATATTCTATAAGAAGATGTAGTGCCCTGTGAAGCTACTATACATGTACTAGAGGGGGTGAATAGTACTTTAAAATAATCAAGATAGTTATTCCTAATTATTGTGCAAGAAACAAACGACAATGCGGAATAAACAACAATCAACAAGAATTATCAAACGCAAACAAAACATGTAATGGGTTCAGATCCACCCAAGTCTCCCCGACTTGTTCCCGGTGATCATATGTCCCAACCACCCGGATCCCCTTCGGATACTTGAGTTAGAAACCCTAACTCAAGATTTAGCACTATGAAATTCTTGTGAAAAACCTTCACAAGACCAAATCATACACAATGAACATGTGACTCCCACAACCTGGGATCACACACACTCTCACAACCGAGAGACACAATTCAAATAACAATTGAAATGAAATATGAATCACTTACCACAAAATCACATGCCTTGAGTATAACTTACCAAATTAGGGCAAAGATGGATTTTGAGGAGGAAGATGTCACCTAACCCTAGCTCCAAGAAGATGACCAGCAATGGAGGCCTAGGGTGGAGATGGTGACCTTGATTCAAGCTCCTTGGCTTGGAATGCTCACAATGGAGAGAATCTCTCTTGAGGAATTTGGCTCAAAGAGTGAAGGGATAGATTCTTATGAGGAAGAGAGAGCTTGGAATTAGCTTGAGAAAATTCTTCTCTTAGGTCTGAAAATACTTGGATAATGGACCTCTCTCCTTGCCTCAAACGAATCAGGTTTGTATTTATAGAGGCAAGAAAAACCGAGCTCAATAGATTCCCAACGGTCATATTTCTGAAGCAGTTAGTCGGTCTAAGAAGGATCACTAACCGACTAGATTGCCAACTAGTCGATCGATGATTCCTCATGAACCGACTAACAAGCTTACATCCAAACAAGAAAGTTCCAGGCAACATGAACTAGTCGGTCTAAGAAGACTTGCCAACCGACTAGTTTGCCAACTAGTCGGTCGGTGAGTGTTCTTTGACCGACTAAGAGTGAAATGCACGTAGCTGAATATAAGTTACACTAGTCGGTCTAAGAACAAATTATGACCGACTAGTTTCACAATTAGTCTGTCGATGAATGTTCTTGAACCGACTAACTGTAAACAGTAACTCAGGCTGTACAGAGGTAAGCTCAACTAGTCGGTCTAAGTATAATTCCTAACCGACTAGATCGTCATCTAGTCGGTCGGTGACTCTTCTTTGACTGACTAATTGATCAACAGGGAATGAGCTGAAATGAGTTAGGACATCTAGTGGGTTCATGAAGAGTTGCCAACCGACTAGATCGTCATCTAGTCGGTTGGTGACTCTACTTGAACCAACTAAGATGCACTAGAAGCCGAGGGAAGAAGCAATAAGCTTCGGGAAAGTTTCTAATGGCTTCTATAATAAACCTAGCTCTAAGATATGAGCGAAATGAAGATAATAATGTAAGTCCTACTCAAGGCTTAACTTTCTAATCTATGAAGCTAGAAGACAATAAATAATACATGACGAACCGTCTTCGAAGCTTCAATATTCATTCTTCTTGACTTCAATATTGCTCCTTGAGCTTCAACGAAGCTTCAGGTACACGATCACGCATATTGAGAAGTCTTGAGACGTCGCTTTTGATATACGTATTCTTTTGGCGACGATCTCCATAACTGCGCTCACAAACAGTTAGTATATGATATTTATGTTTGCTCATCATCCAAAACCAAATCCGGGGAATCAATACTCAACATTCTCCCCCTTTTTGGTGATAACAAACCAACATAAATAATAATCAATAATAATGATTCAAAGTGAAATTTACTTACTCCCCCTGCATTGATGACACGTTAGTTCCGTATTCAATAACATTCATACGCATCAAGCAGACAAGGGAAATATAAAATATGAATCCTATTATCGCAATTTAGGATCTAAATCCATTTTATATCTTAACTCCCCATGAATCTAACATATCAAATTAGATTCATGGTAAATTGCTTTAACATCAATTAGCACATTGTCATTATTAATTCTCTCCCCCTTTGGCATTAGCAAAAAGAGCGGGAGGAGATCAACGACAAGATTACAATGGCTAAGAAATTTAAAGCAAGGGAATCTAAGAATACGACCACGGTCCAAATGACACCAAAGTAAAGTACCAAATGTAAAATACCGAATAAAATCAAAGCGTGCCAACATGACCATAGGCGAAAATCGAAAACCGAAATCACCAAACCATAGGCAAAAATCGAAAAACGAAACACCAAACCATAGGCGAAAATCGAAAAACGAAATCATCAAACCATATGTGAAAATCGAAATACGAAATCATCAAACAATATGTGAAAATCGAGATACGAAATCATCAAACATAGGCGAAATTCGAAAAACGAAATCATCAAACTATAGGTGAAAATCGAAAAACGAAATCTCCAAAACTCAGCTTAATTTCACTTATTGAGTTATGGAACATACTCTCCAATATCAACATTCTTAGTTAAATAGTGCATGAAAAACAATTCTATGTTTTCATAAAAGCAAATCTATTTAATTCATAAAATCGTCGAACGACGAAATCAATATCAGAGACATAAATCCATTTTGAATACCAAATGTGGCAAAATGATACCAAAAATAACATGCAAAAGTGTTATGCCAAACATAGATAGAACATCATAAATCTATGGCATACACAATTCTAGCATACTAATTGAAACAAAATGATACCAATGTAGATATTCCTACAATGCATGCAATCAACACATATGGATACCAAATGTATATCAAATGTATATACTTACAACATTAAGCTCCCCCTACTTTGGTGCATCACTTAAGCACCATCAACTCCATTTGAATGAAAATCCTTTGCAAGTCAAGGAGTTGGTAGGGTTGGTATCCCAAAGTGGATTGAACCTAGAAAATATCATTTTGGTATCCAAAAATATTTTTGGATCCTATGGGTTAGGCAATAAATTTAGCGAACTAAATTCAAATAATTGTACCACATAGCCCAACAAATTTCAAATTCAACATGAATTTAACTTTCAAATTAAATATGCACATCAAAAACCAATATGCAAGTAAAAAGAAAATAAACCAATTCTTACCATAATTACTTTGGTACCCATAAAATGAAATTAAACATATGGTACCAAGCAATGAAGGGTCAAAGGAAACTAACCCTTCGGAAACCAAGTCCACGAGGACCGTGATTTCCCAACATAATCATCATTCAAAATAATGTCATTAATAAACGATTTCACATACATATCCTTATTATACATGCTTGTGTTCTTCGGACCCCAAATGGTGTATGTCTTGGGAGTCCTAATCCTATTGGGAACATGCATACATTGTTGATTTCTGTGTGATGCATGTCGTGGGTAAGCATATGGCATATGATGCAATGGTGCATGATGAAAATTATTCATATGAGAATGAGGATGGGCATATGCTTGTGGTGGAACACGTGCATGAGTGTGTCTCACATTGTGTGCACGTGCTCGTGGATGCGGAGCATAAAAATCACCATTTGTGCTAACATGTGGAGTTGGATGTGTGTTCCTACGTGGCATGGTATACATGAAAGCATGACCCCTCTTTGGAGTTCCACCCAAAGTGGGTTTCTTTCCAAATGAGGGTGTGTACCTAGCGGAAGAACCATTGGTAGAAGAACTACGCATGACGTGTTTGCTTCCACTAGTAAAAGCTTCGGAAGATGGCCTAACAAAGGTGGCGGACGATTTGGATGAATCTCCCATCTTATACCCCAAGCCAATGTGATGATTAGCCGGAAGTAAGTCATTTAGGATATTATCCAAATGGCCCTTACCTTTATTGAATTCATGAATTCGGCCTAATGTGCACTCATACTTCTCGGTGAGAGGATGCAAAGAAGCATCCAATGTGGACACTTGCGATGCGAGTGCACAAACACGTGACTTGAGATTTTTATTCTCAATACTCAAAATTGATTTTTGAGACGTCAAATTCGCTATCACATGTTCATCCGAATCCTCGACATGAACATGCTCAAGTTGAGATTTGAGATTTACAATCTCATTTCTCAATCCTTCAACAACGGTGTCGTTGTTGACGATGATAGGCTTAGGCGAGTTTTTAAGACTATCTAGCTCATTTTTAGTCTTAATAAATTTAGTAGCCAAATTAGAAAACTTATTCCAAAGTTGTTCGTTGGCTAATCTAAGTTCATCTATAGTTACCTCTTCGCCTTCATCCTCGCTTCCATCCTCGCTTTCATCTTCGCTTTCATCGGAGAAGGTCTCTTGAACACGTTCCTCTTTTCCCATGAAGCACGTGTGTGCTTTCTCCACTCGTTCATCATCCGAATCTCCACTTGAGGAGTCCTCTTCGGAGTCGGTGAATGTGCCGACAAGTCCTTTCTTGTGCTTTCTCGACTTGTCGTACTTGGATGCCTTCCACTTCTCCTTGTGTTTGTTTAGAGGACAATCCGGCTTGATATGTCCTGGCTTGTTGCATTTATAACACACGGGAGAAGAAGCATTAGGCGAAATAAATTTTGATTTACTCTTCAACTTACCTTGTCGGAAGAATCGGTCGAACTTCTTTGCCATATCGGCCAAAGCTTCCATGTCCAATTCTTCTTCCGATTCTTCATCATCGGTAGATGGAGCGGCCTTGTAAGCAATCGCCTTTTTCTTTGGCTCGTCTTGCTTCAAGTACGCTTTCATCTTCTCCTTCATCTTTATCTTGCTCTCCTTGCGTATCTCGTAAGACAATAAGGTACCCATTAGTTGTACAACCGTGTACTTATTCATATCGTTACATTCCTCGATGGCGAATGTACGCTTTTCCCAACAAGAAGGAAGTCCGTCGATAATCTTCGCGACTTTCTCCTTTTGGGTGTAGATCTTCTCGAGAGCTTCCAATTCGTTGGATATGTCCACGAAGCGAGCATAGTAGTCCTTCATGGTTTCACCATGTTCCATGTGAAACAACTCAAATTCTTTGTTAGCGACAACGAGTTTAGAATCTTTTACCGTGCTCGTTCCTTCGTGCAAGATGAGGAGTTGGTTCCATACTTGATATGCACTCTTACATATGCATATCTTGTTGAAGTCTTCGGGCTCCAACGCACATTGCAAGGCATTCATCGCCTTGGCATTGCTTACCTCCGCGGCGACCTCCACGGTAGTTCATTTCGAGAAATCTTCTTCGGCGGGCTCGACATACTCTGTCATCGTGGCTCTCCAAAGTGAAGCACTCCGGAGGAAGGTTTCCATCCGACATTTTCAGTACCCATAGTTGGTACCGTTGAAGTGAGGAGGCCTGACTAAGGATTGTCCTTCCATAACTGAAGAATATCCTTGACGATCCTTGAAGACGTAGTCGTTGTTCGTCATATCTTTGAACTTGTAGCTTTAACCTTGGCTCTGATACCAACTGTAGTGCCCTGTGAAGCTACTGCACATGTACTAGAGGGGGTGAATAGTACTTTAAAACAATCAAGATAGTTATTCCTAATTATTGTGCAAGAAACAAACGACAATGCGGAATAAACAACAATCAACAAGAATTATCAAACGCAAACAGAACATGTAATGGGTTCAGATCCACCCAAGTCTCCCCGACTTATTCCCGGTGATCCTACGTCCCAACCACCCGGATCCCCTCCGGATACTTGAGTTAGAAACCCTAACTCAAGATTTAGCACTACGAAATTCTTGTGAAAAACCTTCACAAGACCAAATCATACACAATGAACATGTGACTCCCACAACCTGGGATCACACACACTCTCACAACCGAGAGACACAATTCAAATAACAATTGAAATGAAATATGAAACACTTACCACAAAATCATATGCCTTGAGTATAACTTACCAAATTAGGGCAAAGATGGATTTTGAGGAGGAAGATGTCACCTAACCCTAGCTCCAAGAAGATGACCAGCAATGGAGGCCTAGGGTGGAGATGGTGACCTTGATTCAAGTTCCTTGGCTTAGAATGCTCACAATGGAGAGAATCTCTCTTGAGGAATTTGGCTCAAAGAGTGAAGGGATAGATTCTTGTGAGGAAGAGAGAGCTTGGAATTAGCTTGAGAAAACTCTTCTCTTAGGTCTGAAAATACTTGGATAATGGACCTCTCTCCTTGCCTCAAACGAATCAGGTTTGTATTTATAGAGGCAAGAAAAATCGTGCTCAAAAGATTCCAAACGGTCATATTTCTGAAGCAGTTAGTCGGTCTAAGAAGGATCACTGACCGACTAGATTGCCAACTAGTCGGTCGGTGATTCCTCATGAACCGACTAACAAGCTTACAGCCAAACAAGAAAGTTCCAGGCAACATGAACTAGTCAGTCTAAGAAGACTTGCCAACCGACTAGTTTGCCAACTAGTCGGTCGGTGAGTGTTCTTTGACCGACTAAGAGTGAAATGCACGTAGCTGCATATAAGTTACACAAGTCGGTCTAAGAACAAATTATGACCGACTAGTTTCATAACTAGTCGATCGATGAATGTTCTTGGACCGACTAACTGTAAACAGTAACTCAGTCTGTACAGAGGCAAGCTCAACTAGTCGGTCTCAGTATAATTCCTAACCGACTAGATCGTCATCTAGTCGGTCGGTGACTCTTCTTTGACTGATTAATTGTAACGACCCGCTTTCGGGGGCCTGTTACTTATTTGATAATTGCGCAGGTTCCGCAGTTTACCAGTGAATTCAGCATAGCCACAACGCAGAGATGTACCAACAACACTCAAACCAGCTTACAGACATTATTACAGTCCAAATTAAAGTACAACAACCAACACTCTCTCACACCAATACATGAAAGGAAATACTGAAAGGAAATGCAGAAACGGAAATACATAGTACAAAACACACTCCGACAGAAAAGTAACTAAAACTCTGTGGCCTCCGGGTCGTACGCAGGCTCCTCATACTCTGGAGCAATCTCCTCAATCTGATCTTCGTCTGTCGGTGCCACAAGTGGAACCGAAGGTAAGTCACAAAGATTCTAAACAAAGAAAAGGAGTACTGTACAAGTATGACAAGCAGAAGTAAAGTACGGTGTAGTGTCTGTACAAGTGCAGAAAGTAAAGTGCTACAAGTGCAGAAAGTAAAGTGCATGACTGTAAAGAAGTAACTGTGCAGGCTCCACTAGAACTACATGACTCAAGTCGGAGAGTACAATATGTGACCGTTCAGTTCGTCTCTTGCCTGGGTGCTACCCAGACGATTGCCGGAACCCAGGCAGCAGGATGGTTTGCCGAAACGCAGGCAGCTAGACAGGAGGCCGAAACACAGGCAGCTTGACATGTAGATCGAACTCTAGTCACTCCCGTACTCTCGCAACTATGAGTTACCCCAAAACCAGGTGTTGTGTCAAGTACAAATTCTTTACATGAACGTTCCACGGGATGTTCCAAGTCAAGTCCAATACAAGAAAGTGGCGTATGTTTCCGTGCTTCGAGCACGTAGTAGTGTGGTGCTACAAGTTCGTACGAGCACAGTGGCTAGATTTCTAAGGTTAGAACCTATCGTGACTTACCAAAATTAATACCGTTGTAGTAAGCCGGAAGAGGATCTAGGGCTTCCTCAGAAGTTGGTACACCAGAGTCTGTACCTGCAACACAAAATACTTATTTTAGAAAAACACGACTTTTTCCTATTTAATAATTAGGTTAGTTTGATTTTTAAACTCGTTAAAACGGTGTCGGAAAATATTTAAAATTTTTATATAAACCTAAAATAATTATTTAGATTTTACTGCAAGAGGGGAGAATTTTCAGAAGCTTCTGTAATTTTTTATAATTTTTAAAAACTTAGAAATATCTTAAAAATCCTAAAATACTTAAGTGACGCGTATCTTCCGTAATTTCTTACGGGAACAATACAAGTCGGAATTACATGAGTGAGCAGTCAAAACGACCGTCTTGAAGTCTATTAGCACATATAATTTTATCACATATTAGTGTATGTAAAATCAGCGAGTTACGATTTTTAGAAAGATTTATACCTATTAAATCTTTAAGTTCGAAAAATCATTCCGGAATAAGTAGGCGTCTGATCGCAGTGAGACTAGCGCCATTGGATCCGAAATGTCGTTTCTGATTTTCTGGAGCTATCCACACATTTTTCTGGGCCCTATATATCAAGTTATGGATTTAAAACCATTAAACTCAATTATTAATTAATTTAAAATACGAAAAATACGAAATAAATTCGTAATTACGAATTTGCCATTGATGTTTTACGCGCCTTCGTCGACTATCGATAGCAGGGGGGCTCGGCGGTGGCTGACGGGGACGGCGACGGAGGCGAGGCGGCGACCGGTGGCGGCACGGGGCGGAGCGACGGCGTCGGAGGCGACGGCGAGCGGCTTCGGGGCCTTGCGGCGGCGGCGGGTCGCTGTAGCTTCGAGAGGCGATGGCGGTTGATGCTGCGGGCTGTCGGGAGCGGCGGCGGGCCGTCGGAGTTGGGCGGAGGCCGCAGGCGTGTTGACGGCGGCGTGGCGAGGTCGCACATGCGGGTGTGGGGAGGAGATCGGAGCGGGCTTCGGCGTTCGGTGCTGCAAGGCGGTGGGTGGCGGTTGACGTCGGAAGGGAGAGGGGGAGGACACTCGTCGGAGGAGAGGGGTGAGAGGGCATCGGGGGGTTGCTTCGGGCTGAGGGGCCTGATGTCGACGTCGGGGTGGTTGAGCTCGTCGGAGAGCGGGAGAGGTCGACGAAGACGGAGAAACGACGGTGGACGTCGATGCCGTCGAAGACAGGGCGTGGGCGAGGAGCTGAAGGGAAGCTCGGTGATCGTCGGAGCTTTTTCGAACAGAGAGAAAGAGGTAGAGAGAGAAAGAGCTTGAAGTTTGTGTGTGCGAGAAAGAGAAAGCAAGCATGGGTAATTTTGCATGAAAAGAACGGGGAGAGAGAGAAACTAGCCTGGGAGAGGGAGAGGGAGAGGGAGAGGGAGAGAGAGACTTGTGCGTGATTTTGGAGAGGCCTGGGTGCGGGTTGGGGTTTAAATACTAATTAAATTTATTAATTAATTAGATTAGTTAGTCAATGGTATTAATGGGGTAGGTTGGCATTAGGTATTTGGTATTGACTAAGTGTGGAAAATATTTAGGTGATTAATGATATTAAGTGACTAACCGTAGATAATGGCGTTGGTATGAAACACATGTGCTACCGTCGGGTCAAGTTTAAAATAATTAAGATAATTAGTAATTAGTAAAACTCCATTAATGAAAGTAATTAGTAAAATACAAAAACAAAATTACGATTTTGCCCCTACTAGTAAACGTGTCCGAAAAATTACGAAAACATACCCACGGGATCGTATCGTCGCGAGGATGGCGAATACGAAGTCCGTTTCAGGGTTTGGGCTACGGGGATACTAGTTTTAGGCCAAAACGTTTGGAAAGCGGGTTTGCGGGTTCTCTATTGAAACGATATCAGAAAATTACGAAATTAATGTGGGGCGCCCTAAATGATCATAGGATGCTACTGCAAAAGTTTGAAATCGTTTTGAAAACGTTTGTATAGAAAATAAATTCATTGACCCAAAACTGCAATATCTGAAAATGAATTTTTATCAGATCTTTTAGAGATATTTGATGAAATCTGATCTTGCTAAAATACTCCATAACTAGTCTGGTACTCCAAAATATTTTTATAGGAAATTTTTGGAATCAGTTAAAACTCCTAACAAACCATTATAAAAATACAATTAAAATGAAATTACTTTAAATACTTAATTTAAATGTATTGAAAAAATACAGGCCGTTACACTAATTGATCAACATGGAATGAGCTGAAATGAGTTAGGACATCTAGTCGGTTCATGAAGAGTTTCCGACCGACTAGATCGTCATCTAGTCGGTTGGTGACTCTACTTGAACCAACTAAGATGCAATAGAAGCCGAGGGAAGAAGCGATAAGCTTCGGGAAAGTTTCTAATGGCTTCTATGATAAACCTAGCTCTAAGATATGAGCGAAATGAAGATAATAATGTAAGTCCTACTCAAGGCTTAACATTCTAATCTATGAAGCTAGAAGACAATAAATAATACATGACGAACCGTCTTCGAAGCTTCAATCTTCATTCTTCTTGACTTCAATATTGCTCCTTGAGCTTCAACGAAGCTTCAGGCACACGATCACGCGTATTGAGAAGTCTTGAGCCGTCGCTTTTGATATATGTATTCTTTTGGCGACGATCTCCATAACTGCGCTCACAAACAGTTAGTACACGATATTTATGTTTGCTCATCATCCAAAACCAAATCTGGGGAATCAATACTCAACAGAAGAGTCATGCCTCCATGCATTTCTTTTCGACAGCCTTGCATGTCTATAATCATTTCCAATCATTTCATCAAGAGCCCACCTAATATCAACCCATTTTCCTTAGAGTTCTCTGAGACATTTTAATTTTTTCATAAATGAAGACAACATATAATAGGTTAATTGTTCAATACCAATTAACTATTAAAATTAACTAATTATTATATCAACTCTATTAATAAACCATCTTAACACTAATTATCAAGCCCGGCCTTGACCGAGGGCACCCAGGGCAGCCGCCCAGGGCCCAAGGCCGGAGGGCCATTTTTTTTAAAAGTGTATATATAATACATTAATACATTATATAATAAATTAATAATAATACGAAAAATGGTTTCGTGGGTTCTTTATTTCTTCGCAGACTGTTCCAATTCTCCGAGACGGTT
This sequence comes from Scilla litardierei, assembly GCA_030789695.1. Classification (NCBI taxonomy): domain Eukaryota; kingdom Viridiplantae; phylum Streptophyta; class Magnoliopsida; order Asparagales; family Asparagaceae; genus Scilla; species Scilla litardierei. Next base: position 9,219,523 of record CM061140.1, on the reverse strand, counting down.
CATATTCTCCAAGAGACATTCCTTTCTTCTCCGAGAAACGTTCTCGTATGATAATCCTTGTATTTGTTCTATTTTAAAGGGTATTGGTTTATGTCACCCCCTATTTTGGACCATCTTTAAGCATATCAATAAAAATTTCAGGCGTAGAGTGTAACAACCCAAGTGTGCAAATACTAAGTAACCATTGAATTGGCCCTAGTCTCCTTGTACATGTGCATACCACTTACCAGTACATGGGAATGGAGAGATTTGTAGTATGCCCCTCAATTTTTTCATTTGTACCCAAATGAGGGTATCATTGCAAGTTTAGGCTTAAGGCAAATTTCAATTAGTCAATGGATTTTTGTGCAAAAAGTGAGTGAGATATTTGCCATGACAACTTGTAAATAAGATAAGAAAGTTGGAGGGTTTTTTTTTAAAAAAAGAAAGAGAAATGAATAATGGCAAGCTTGTAAAAAGAAAGGGGGTGGTTGACTTAGTACACCATCCCCCCCCCCCAAAAAAAAAAAAATATCCCCCTCACCATACACCATACCTCCCCCTTCTCTCCTTCAATGTAATCCCTTTTCTCTCCCTTCTCTCCCCATTTTTTTCAACCTGGCCGAATTTTCAAGGGGAAAAAAGAAAGGGAGAGAAGAAAAAAGAGAGAAAGGAGAGAAGAAGAAAAAAGGGAGGAGGAGAAAGCTAAGCTTGAGTAGGCTCCATTCAACTCTAGGGATCTCTTGAAGCTCCAAAAGAGGTAGGAACTTCTCATCTCTCCCTCTAGTTATAGATGATGGAAAGAAGCTTGTATGTTTGAGTTTTCTTTTATATTTGGGAAGAGCGTTGTAGAATTAGGGTGTGTATTGCATGCTTGGTTGTTTCTTGAGATAATGATTGGATTATGATCAAGTTCATGTTTTTCTTTCTCACATGAGATCCTAGCAAGGTTATGTTTATATTTGATAGCATTGGAAGAGATTGAAGTTATGAATGAAAGTTGTCATTTTTAGGTTGTGGGTTCAATAAAAATGCTATTTTTAGTAACAAGTTCTCATTGTGCTAAAAGATGACATCTTTAGGGTTAAGCTAGTTGTTAGGATTAATAAAAATGCCACCTTGTTTAACAAAGAAAAAATATATCATTTTGCAAAAAGTTTACATTTTTTTTGGAAAAACCTAGTCTAGATAGCCTCACAAGTAATCCTACACTAAATCCCCTCATGGTTGCACTCAAGTTTTCAATTTTTTTGAATATAAGCACTCATTTTCACAAAAGTCTAATTTGATTAGCATGCCTTCACAATACTTCTCATTCTCATTAAAAAGAGACCATTTTCAAAGAGAGTTTAAATCTTAGTTTAAAAGGTCCTCACCAAAGTTTCATTTACCCAAAGAACTTCATACAAATAGGATTAATAGGAAATCCTACAAGGTTACCATGTTCTTTCCCCCCAAAATTTGAGTTTTAATGTTAAACCCCTCATTTTCAAAACCAAATGCAATTTTTCTTGAAAGGGTTCATTGAATTCTTTTTACGACTTAAGCTACTTTCATTAGGTCCCAAAGGCTTAACTTGCTAAGTTTTTAATTCAACGTGTAACCCTTATATTTCTTCCAAGTTAGTGGTATGAAAATCATTGCTTAATAAGCTCCTTGTTACATGTGGCTTGATGTAGTTAAGTGTGCTAAATGTTGCTAGTAAAAATGCATTAGTTCCTTAAAGAGACTTCATGTTGGAAATGCCTCTTTGTGTTGCAAGTTTCTCGAGTGGATGTTTAGTAGTGTGTGCATTTAAAGCATGCAAGTTTATGTTCATGTTTGTGTTTATGGGTACGCTTGCAAGTTTATGTTGCTTTGAGAGGTTTATGTTGGAGATGCTATCCCATGTGGAAATGCAAGTTTAAGCAAGTTGGTTATTTCTGTTTTTGGCTTATGAAACATGAAAGACTATGTTTATCGAAATTTGGTGAAAAAGAACGCATTTGACACCATGTTACATGCTTAATGCTTTAGGATTAAAGGCTAGTAAAAAGAAAATATAGGGTTGTCGCGTTCCACTTGAGGTGGGTGAGTACCTTAGGAGGGTTTGGGAGAAACCAAGGTAACGAGTGGACATGCGGGGATGGATAGCTGGGTTGTGGACCACTCCGACGAGCCCTCAGAGGCGGGGAGTAGGTTGGGTTAGTTGTGTTGGTTGTATTGGAGAACGACTTCTTTCGTAAGAGCTTGTCTGGGTGAGGTCCAGTCCCCGATGTCTGACCCGTTACTTAGGTTTCGAATTCATGCGTGGAAACTTACTTATAAAGACTAAAAATCAGTAACCCTGGAATGTAATGTCTTTTTCTTTGTTAGTGCACTATGATTAGAGTAGTATAGTTGTGGAGTTCCTACTAGGCACGCTGTGACGTGTCACCTTCCCCCTCACAGGTACATGTACCAGTTCTCAGGCGACGAGACTGAGGACAGAGACCCCTGAGGGCATTTCGTCTCAGCATGGTTTATAGAGTCTGCAATGCATGGGTCCTAGTAGTGTAGTTTTGGGATGGGTATGAGATGAGAGCAGTATTTTGTACCCATGTTTTGTACGCCGAGGGACTGAGTTGTACTTTTGTGGGAGCTTTAGCTGTTGGGGTTGTACATTGGACTTGTTTGCTGCTAGTTGTGTGGTTATGGTGCTCTGTAATGTTGAGATGTTCTGTTTATCGTACTTTACTTTGTTGCCTGTGTTGTAGTACCTTGTACTTTCTTTCTGTGTTGGAGTTGTACCGTTCTGCTTTTATTTCAGTTCGTACCTTACTACCTGTATTTCCTCAGCGTTTACAGTGGCATGTGAGTCATTTGGTATACACATTAGCGCTTGGTATTTTAATACCGCGGCTTGTCATGTCGATCCGCCCTATTTTGGGAAACGGCGCGTGACAGGTTTTGTGGTGGCCCATGCAGGTCAGCGCACACTGCGATACATGTAAAGGGAATACAGGTAAGGCTCCAATATTTTAGTGCACGGTACTAATGCATTTGTTCTGTTTCTCACCTGTAGATGGAAGGTGGGAATGGGACTTCCGGCGGGACCGGGGCTTCTGATGGTAGGACTGGTCCAGCTGGTGACGGGCACTCTTTAGGCGACAAGACCTTAGAGTCAGCCCTGATGGCTAAGGTCCTGATGGGCATTTTAGAGCGCGTGGGGTCAGATGGAGGAGAGGGCAGCGGCGCCAAAGTTGCCGAGCTACCGGGAATTCAGGACATTGCATCCACGATATTTCTCGGACATGGAGAGTAGCCTCGAGGTAGATGAGTGGCTACGACATACTGAGGATGATCTGACAATGTGTCGATTTCTCCGAGATGGTTGGGTGGAGTTGGTGAGGCGGCAGTTGACCCATCAGGCCAGAGACTGGTGGGAGGCCCATGAGAGGAGGCTGAAGGAGAACATTGCTTGGGAGACTTTTCGGGAGTTGTTTGAGGCCAAGTTCCTTCTGGAGGCGGCGAAAGATGAGCTAATTCAGAGATTCGAGCACTTGACTCAGGGTAGGAGGACAGTGGATGAGTACGACACAGAGTTCTCGCTGCTCAGCAAGTACACACCGGAGCTTGTAGCGACAGACGCCACCAGAGCCAGGCGCTTTCGCATGGGACTAGACGTAGAGTTTCGGGCGTCCATGTCTACTCAGGAGTTTTTGACTCAGGAGGCCGTACTGTGGGTAGCCAGACGGCATGAGACCCACCTACGGAGTCTGGGGAGACCACCAGCTAGTGACAGACGACCGGTCGCCCAGCAGAGGACCGCACCTGGCCCAGTTCAGCAGGTGACATTCAAGCGACCAGGGCTCCACCTTCGGGACAGAAGGGGCCTTCATGCTACAGATACAGGAAGCCGGGGCATATGTAGAGACACTGTCGAGTTCAAAGCACCAGGTGTTACACAGGTGGAGATCCGGGACACATCAGCAGATTTTGCCCACGGTCGGGCCATGCTCCAGTACCACCTGCATCAGCAGCAGTCCGGCCCGTACAGCGGAGACCCCTTCCACCACCACTGCAGCGGCTTGCCCTTCCGGCACTGCCAGGACCGAGACCGTCTACACAGAGATGACCCCCTCCACCTCCTCAGCAGCGACGAGGGAACCATGGGGCAGTTCCTCCACCGAGGTGGCAGTAGTTCACTATGACCCCAGTAGGGACTTCGGAGGTGCCAGTCGGGTGATCACTGGTATGATTCTTGTCCCGCTGCAGTCTATTTGATTTTAGCCTCAGTTGTTTTATTTAGCTAGTTAGCTGTGTTATATTACTGTGATACTTTAGGTATTGTTAGAGTAGCCCCTACCCTGCCTTGTCTCTATTTGACTCTGGAGCGTCACATTGTTTTCTGTCTAAGAAGTTTGTGACATGGCACTCCATAGTAGTCGACACCTTTGCTGATAGTTGGAATGTCCACACCGAAAATGGGGTCATTTGTAGTGTTTCTGGGATACAAAACTGTCCAGTTGAGATCAGGGGGCGGGAGTTGTATGCAGACTTTTTAGTGATTGAGTTGCCCGAATATGAAGCAGTGTTTGGGATGGATTGGTTAGGAATGTTCTATGCTAATATAGCCTGTAGACTGAGGAGGGTAGTTTTCCGGATCCCTGACCATCCAGAGTTTGAGTTTTGCGATGGTAGTAGTGAGCATGAGCCTTTGAAGTTCCGAGCAACAGTCGTGGAGTATTTGAACATGAAGGTAAAGCTGGTGTTACCAAGGGTTGTCGAAGAATTCCCTTACATATTTCCAGATGATATCTTTGGATTGCCTCCAGATAGGTCCTTGGAGTTTACTATTGATATGATTTCGGAGGCCCAACCGATAGCGAAGGCTCCATACCGTAAGGTCCCCACCAGAGTTAGCTGAGCTTCGCCTTCAGTTGATTGATTTATCATACAGGGGATTGATTTGCTCAAGTGTGTCGTCGTGGGAAGCACCAGTATTGATTGTGAACAAGAAGGATGGATCTCAGAGGATGTGCATCGATTACCGGGAATTGAATAAGGTGACAATGAAGGATAAGTATCCCCTTCCTCGAATCTATGATATCTTTGATCAGCTTGGTGGATCTCGGGTGTATTCGAAGCTGGATTTGCGAAGTGGGTATCACCAAGTGAAGGTGCTGGAATCTGATGTTACGAAGACCGCGTTTCGGACTTGATATGGTCCTTACAAGTTTTTAATGATGCCTTTTGGAGTGACGAATGCCCTAGATACTTTTATGAGGCTGATGAATCAAGTCTTCTTCGAGTATTTAGATAAGTTTGTGGTGGTATTTATCGATGACATTCTGGTCTACTCGAAGAATGAGAATGAGCATGCTGAGCATTTGCAGGTAGTTTTGAGTACTCTCAGGCAGCACCGACTCTATGCCAAGTTTAGCAAGCGCCAATTTTGGTTGACCAATGTTGCATTTCTTGGGCACATAGTCTCTGGAGATGAAGTGTCCCTTGACCCGGAGAAGGTTGCCGCAGTGGAAAGCTGGCCGATAGCACGGATAGGCATGGAGATACGGAGCTTTTTGGGGTTGGCTGGATACTATCGAAAGTTCATTAAGTATTTCTCGAAGATTGCCTCACATTTGACTCATCTGACGAAGAAGGATGTTGCGTATGTCTGGTCGAAAGAATGCCAGCGTGCGTTTGATGAGCTGAAGCAGCGGTTAACTACTGCTCCTATCTTAACTATCCCTGACCGTTCGGGTGGGTTTCAAATTTTCTGTGATGCGTCTAAGAGAGGACTAGGCTGTGTCCTTCATCAGCATTAGCGAGTCGTAGCATATGCTGTTGGATATGGACGACATAAATACACCCATGAGGGGATGTATGAGGGTATACGGACCTCAGATGTCGCGTGCACGAAGGCGTGCGCGAAGGAAACCTTTTCTCGTGTGAAAAGGACCACTCGATAAGTGGAAAAAGCCACTCGATAAGTGGAAAAAGCCACTTTATAAGTGCAAAATGGCACTTGATAAGTGGATAAAGAAGAAGATAAATGAATGTGCTAATATAGGCTAATAAGCTTATATTTAGTTATTTCCTACAATAACTATCCCTAAAGCCTATAAATAGGACCCAAGGGTAAGGCATTCATTCACACTTTCCATGCCATGAGTTTGCATAAGGCATCCTTATGTTCTTCTTCTCCCTTCCATTAAAATCCTCTTCTAGTTAGAGATTTAGGCGGTGAAACTCTGCTTCGATCCTCCGTGACGAAGTATCGACCGTTGTGGCGAATCCGAGGGCAAAGTTCAGAGACTACCGTGCCGCATACGCAAACGTAAGTCTCTACTTTATTTCGATCCTAACGTCGCTGTTTTGACAGGATCCTACATTGGTATCAGAGCCATACGGATTCGCTTCGGTCAGACCGTCACCCCGTCGAAACTATGAACGAGTCGTTGTCTTTTTCACGAATGGGTATCCTACCATTATGGATATGGTAGGAACGCTTCGTGACGGAGAGAACGCAGCGGTTGTTCTTTTCACGTTAGGGTCTCCTACCATTACGGATATGGCAGGAACTCTCCGTGACGGGAAGAACCGACCGTTCATATCGTCAAACTCGCTATCTTCATGGATGTTGAGTCTCCATTCATAGGGAATGTGCACTCTCTTCATGTGGAGCGCGTAGTTTACGAACTTTTTGAAGTAAGTTATTTTTTTGGCACACGGCCATTGGAGGATAACTACTTTCTCGACGAACGGGTGCTTCACCGGAGAAGAAGATGGTGGTTATTCCCATCGGGGAAGATGAATTTTGGTGCATGAAATCTATAGCCATATGGGCAATGGAGGCAATGCATCCCCCCTCCCCATGCGGAGGGGGTTGGCTACGACCAATAACGACGAAAACCACCACGACCACCCCGTCGAGGGGGAGGAGTGCATGCGGCCACCCCATGCAAGGGGGAGACCGGCCATGGCCAAAGGGCCTGGCCGGCCTAGGCCAATAGGCCATGGCCGGGCCATGGCCGGTCGGCCCCGGCCGCGGCCAGGGCCAGGGCCAGGGAGCCCTGGCCGCGGCCATGGCCAGGCCAGGCCAGGGCCAGGAGGCCCTGGCCGGCCTCGGCCAGTGGCCAGGGCCGGCCTGGCCGGCCCTGGCAGGGGCCAGGGCTGGTGCCCTGGCCTCTGCCAGGGCCTGGCCGACCTGGCTGGCCCTGGCAGGGGCTAGGGCCGGCGCCCTGGCCTCTGCCAGGGCCTGGCCGGCCCTGGCCGGCCCTCGGCCAGGGCAGAGGCCCTGGCCAAGGGGCCAGGGCCCCTGGCCGGCCAGGGCAGAGGCCCTGGCCAAGGGGCCAGGGTCCCTGGCCGGCCAAGGCAGAGGCTCTGGCCGGCCAGTCTTATGCCCTTGGCCGGCGTTGGCCGGCCCGGTCAGGGCAGAGGCCCTTGACCGAGGGAATGGGGCCATTGCCAAGCCTTGGTTGTCCAGATTTTTGGGGATGGGGCTTACGTGACCGAAAGGGGGGGCATGCATGGCAGTGGCTTGCATGGACAACCCCTACGGGTCCGACGACAATTCTCTGCGGCAAATTCCCCTGAAGGAGGGAACGCTTGGATCCATACGGGAACCGGCGACGGTGGCTTGCAGAGAAATCCCCACAAGGGGGATCCGGTCTTGGCACGGCTACGGCTCTACCCCGGCAAATGGCCAGGGATTGCCGAATATTTCGCTAGTATCATAAGGGTACTAAGTCGAAATATACAATTTTGAAAAATACGTTTTCATACGTTTTGAAAATACGTTTTTAAAAACGCTTTTCCGCTGCGAAGTACTATAAGAGTACTAACATTTGATAAAGTGATGGGGAAATATTGAAAGTTACTCTAGATGGTGATTGGAAACGTATTGACCTTTCCGATTCTAGAGTAACATTTTCAATATTTTTCGAAAGTAACTTATCAAATTGTAAATATCATTCCAAGTGGGAGTTGAAATTAGAACTATCCAAATGGGATATTCTATTCTCATTTCAAGTGGGAATTGTATTTATTTTAAGAATTTTCAATGCAATGTTTTTGATCAAACCTTCGGTTTTTGTGTCTTTTGCAGCATTTTAAAAGTAAAATGTCTTCCGCTTCAAAGAATATCGTCGCTGAGTTAAACAGAGGTGAAAAACTCAACGGCGATAATTACAAACTTTAGTCCATTAAGATACAATACGTTCTGGAGGAGCAAGAAGTGCTCGAGACTCTAAAGAACGTCATGATTGAACCCGAGTTGGGCACTACGGCCCAACACAGACGAGACAAGGAAGCTTTTGATGCTTGGTCTCAGAAGAACAAGATAGCCCGAATTACGTTATTGTCCAGTATGGCCGATGACATAATGCGCATCTTCCGAGAACATGACCTAGCCATGGACATATGGTCCAAGCTAGAGGAGAAGTTCGGTGGCACATCGGTGTCCAAACTTCGCGCCTTAACTATAAGGTTCGATTCATATAAGAAACGTCCAGATCATTCCATGGGGAAACATCTGCGACATATGGCGAATCTTATCTCGGAGTTAAAGGACGCAGGTCATGTGCTCACTGATGAGCAACAAATCCAAGCAGTCATACGTTCCCTACCAAATGGATGGGACCAAATAAAGATGTATCTCACTCACAATGAGAGCATCAAGAACTTCAGCGACGTTTCAAAGCACCTCGAATTAGAGGAAGAGCGGCTTGCGGCTGCCAAGCCAAGTGCAGAAGTACACATGGTTGCTAATTCCTCACACGGGGGAAAGAAACGGAAAGATCGTTCGAAGTTCACTAATGAACGTAAAAAGCAACCTGAGTCTACCAAGAAACCCAAACACAGGGGTGGGCACAAGAAGAAAGACTTGAAGAAGATCAAGTGCTTCAAGTGCAACAAGCTCGGTCATTATGCTCGTTCATGTACGAGTGGAGGCGACGAGGTAACTTGTAAATATACTAGTTACATATGTGTTTCTAGTTCAATATTTCTTGTGGAATCTAATCCATTTTGGATAATTGATTCAGGTGCCACCGACCACATAGCAAGGGACAGACGGTCCTTCGTGGAGTATCATCGGATACCCCAAGGAACGAAGTGGATCTATGTAGGAAACAACACACGTGTTGAAGTGAAAGGCGTTGGGACTTGCAAGCTAGTCTTGGACAACGGCCGCACTCTCCTACTTCATGATGTCCTCTTCGCTCCAGATATTCGAAGGAATATAATTTCTGTGGTCGTGTTAATGGGTCTTGGTTATAACTGGTTTTTTCATGATTGTAATGTGGACTTAAGTTGTAATAATACTCTTATTGGTACTGGGTTTGTATTTAAAGGATTTATTGTAATGAGTACAATGTATGATTCCTCGTGTAATGAAAATTTCCTTATTGCAAATTCTAAGACTTATGAGTCTAATGTGATTTGTTGGCACGCAAGGCTTGGTCATATTGGACCAACGCGTATGGATAGACTTGCCAAACGTGGCCTTCTATCCAATGTTTCAAAGGTTGAAATGTCGACCTGCGAACATTGCCTAGTGGGGAAATCTTGTCGCAAGCCGTTTAGAACTGGCACAAAGGCCGAGGTTCCATTACAGCTTATCCATTCGGACATATGTGGTCCGATGAATGTCAAGACAAGACGCGGGAAGTCCTATTTCATCACTTTTATTGATGATTTCACCCGATTCGGACATATCTATTTGATATCCCACAAAAGTGAAGCATTGGCTTGCTTTAAAAACTATATGAGTTTAGTGGAGAATCAATTAGATCGCAAGATTAAGGTCTTGTGAACCGATATGGGCGGTGAATATCACTCAACAAGTTTTAAGGAACTTTGTGATGAAAAAGGCATAGTACATCAGGTAATTATGCCTTATACTCCTCAACAAAACGGTGTTGCAGAAAGGAGAAATAGGACTTTAATGGAAATGGTCCGTTCAATGATGGCGCAAGCTAACTTGCCAATCACCTTTTGGGGTGATGCATTTTTGACGGCCGCTTTCATTTTAAACCGCGTACCCTCGAAATCAGTTAGCTCCACTCCTTATGAGTTGTGGAACCAAAGGTCTCCTGACTTAAACATTTTGAAACCTTGGGGTTGTGCATCCTACGCACATATTTCCTCCCATAAGTATGGCAAACTTGGGCCAAGGGGAAGGAAATGTATCTTTATACGATATGCAGAAAACTCCAAAGGTTATGTTTTTGTTAGTCAGGAAGACAATGGTGGGCTAATTGAGTTTGAATCGAGGGATGTCACTTTCTTGGAAAACGAGTTTCCAAGACAGGGCGAGATAAGTCAGGACTTATCTCTATTTGAGATTTATGATCAAGAAGGATTACCTCATTCGAGTGGGAGAATTCTTGGTGAAAACGAAAATACGTTTCAACCTTCACCAATGGATTATACGAATGACGATTATCCTATTCCATACGGGAATAATGATCCAAGTGGGAGCAATTCTAACGACATTCCAAGTGGGAGTGATATTAGAATTAATCTAAATTCGAGTCAACAAGGACTTGAAGAATCTCAAATACGACGTAGTAGTCGTACAAGGTTGGCTCCTCTAAGATTTGAGGATGAATTTCCGCAAACCTTTATGACTTTACTACAAGAAGATGACGAGCCTGCTACTTTCAAACAGGCCGTATCTTGCCCTGCTAAAGACAAATGGATGGAAGCGATGCAAGAGGAGTTAGAATCCATGAAAGGTAACCAAGTCTGGGACTTAGTTGACTTACCCAGTGGACGTAGAGCAATTGGGAACAAATGGGTTCTCAAGATCAAGCATAAGGCTGATGGCTCTATTGACAGATATAAAGCTCGCCTTGTCGCGAAAGGTTTTACGCAACAGGAAGGGATAGACTACGAAGAGACCTTCTCACCTGTTGTTCGTTTTACCTCGATTCGCCTGATTCTGGCAATGGTAGCTTGTTTAGACCTCGAATTACATCAAATGGATGTAAAGACTGCCTTTCTCAATGGAGAATTGGACGAGGAGATCTATATGGAACAACCAACATGGTTTGTAAAAGAAGGAAACGAACATAAGGTTTGTAAACTTCTTAAATCCATATATGGTCTTAAATAATCCTCGAGGCAATGGTATATACGATTTCAAGAAGTTGTCTTATCAAATGGTTTTACCATGCTTGATGAAGATAACTGCGTATATATCAAGAGGATTAAAAGCAAGTGTGTTATCATGTCTCTATATGTAGATGACATTTTAATAGCCGGAAATGACAAGGGCTTTGTGATGGATATCAAGGCTTGCTTTCATCAGTTTTTGAGATGAAAGATATGGGAGAAGCCGCATATATCCTTGGAGTTAAGATTTCAAGGAATCGTTCGAAGAAACTTCTTTCTCTTTCACAGGAGACTTATATAAAGAAGGTTCTAGAACGATTTAATATGCAGGACTGCAAGTCCATTGATACTCCTATAAGCAAAAGCGATAATTTATGTCTGAAATCATGTCCTAAGAACCAAAAGGAGAAAGAGATTATGGAAAAAGTTCCATATTCCAGTGCAGTTGGTAGTCTTATGTACGCTATGATGTGTACAAGACCGGACATCTGTTTTGCCGTTGGAATGGTAAGTCGTTACCAATCCAACACAGGGCAAGTACACTGGAAAGCGGTTAAGAGGATAATGCGGTATCTCAAAGGAACTACAGACTTTGCTTTATGCTATCAAGGAGATGCCTTGAGGCTCGAAGGCTACACTGATGCTGATTGGACGGGTGATCTTGATGAGCGACGATCGACCTCAGGATATGTTTTTCTACTCGGATCTGGTGCAATATCCTGGAGTAGCAAGAAACAATCCTGCATCGCACTTTCAACCATGTAAGCCGAGTTTGTAGCATTTAGCATGGCAGTCCAAGAGGCTGTTTGGCTTAGGAAGTTCTTAGACAGGCTAATTAATGCAAGTGACTCAGGTGCTGTATCCATACACAGCGACAGTCAAGCATCTATAGCCTATGTCAAAGATCCGAAATTCCATTGTAAGACCAAACACATAGATATCCGCTACAAATTTGCAAAAGACTATGATAAGACCAAGAAGGTAGACATAAGGTACATATCTATGCATGAGATGGTAGCGGATCCGCTTACGAAGACGATCCCCAGAGATGTGTTTTACAAACACTTATCATCTCAAGGATTGCGTAAGAGCTGAGTTGTACCAATATAAATTCCCATGTCTGTAAATGATCAAATTTAATAAAAGAATAAGTTCTTTTTCAAACATTGCATATGAATTTCTTGAGAAATGTTTGTGTACATTTTTTTGAAATCTCAGCTATACTTTCTAGTATGTCGGACAGATTGAGGTTGGCTCTCTCACATGAGCAACCGCCTTATTCTATCAGACGGATAGAATATAGATGAGACCTGTTTAAATTCAAAATCATCAGACGGATGATTTAGAGTCATGACTTAAACAAAATGGTCGCATGAAAGATCTGCATCATATGGATGCTTACAGAAGATCTAAGAGGATTTTGAAATCCTATCTGTCTAAATGCGGGATGTGAGTCCAAAGGATTATATGAGTAGAAAAAGGGACTCAAAGTCAGACATTGTGGTGTCTGATCATCATCCTTACAACATCATTGAGACATACACTCCCTGGGAAAGGAGCGATGTTGTAATACGTATTCATACTACGTATGCATTTTTGACCATTGGGTTAGAATAGTAAATAAGTTTACTATTATGTGAGACCCAAAGACCACATGGGTCTTAATACATTACCCTTATGGACTCTAATTGGTTCCTTTAGATTTGACCGGGTGATTGCTATCTTAGCATGTTACTTATGGACTATGGTTAATTCGGTCCGGCGGGGCATGTTAGAAAAGCAAGTCAAGTCAAGATCGAAAGGATCGCAAGAAGAGGAAGATTAATTTTGCATTCACATTTGGACTTTAAAGATTCAAAGCTGGCCAGCCAATTGCAATCCAGATGGGATTCAATTATTGAATATAAAGTATAAGAAATGTGAAGAAATAATCTAGGGTAAAGCATGCGTTGATCTACTCAACTTTGCACCTCGAGGAGTGTTGGGTATCTCTAACAAGTGCACAACAGCGGACTCTATGCGCATGACGGTCACACGGCCTATTTCTCGGTATGATAAACAGAAGAGTTAGAGGAAAATAAGTTTCCTTACAATCCCCTCAAGTGTGAGTGGGAGATGTTGGATATGGACGACATAAATACACCCATGAGGGGATGTATGAGGGTATACGGACCTCAGATGTCGCGTGCACGAAGGCGTGCGCGAAGGGAACCTTTTCTCGTGTGAAAAGGACCACTCGATAAGTGGAAAAAGCCACTCAATAAGTGGAAAAAGCCACTTTATAAGTGCAAAATGGCACTTGATAAGTGGATAAAGAAGAAGATAAATGAATGTGCTAATATAGGCTAATAAGCTTATATTTAGTTATTTCCTACAATAACTACCCCTAAAGCCTATAAATAGGACCCAAGGGTAAGGCATTCATTCACACTTTCCATGCCATAAGTTTGCATAAGGCATCCTTATGTTCTTCTTCTCCCTTCCATTAAAATCCTCTTCTAGTTAGAGATTTAGGCGGTGAAACTCTGCTTCGATCCTCCGTGACGAAGTATCGACCGTTGTGGCGAATCCGAGGGCAAAGTTCAGAGACTACCGTGCCGCATACGCAAACGTAAGTCTCTACTTTATTTCGATCCTAACGTCGCTGTTTTGACAGGATCCTACATATGCTTCAAGATTGTTGAAGGAGAATGAGCTGAACTATCCCACTCATAACCTGGAATTGGCAGCAGTGATTTTGGCCTTGAAATTGTGGAGACATTTTCTACTAGGTGAGCATGTGAAGATATACACTGACCATAAGAGTCTGAAGTATGTGTTCACTCAGAAGGAGCTTAATACGAGGCATCATCGATGGTGGGAATTAATGGCCGAATATGACGTCGATCTGCAAACCACCCTGGGAAGGTGAACGTGATGCCAGATACTCTTAGTCGATTACCGGCTGTGATGAGGTTAACTTCTCAGACGTAACTTCGATGGGCAATCCGACAGATGGGAATAGAAGTTGTACTTCTAGGGGAGGAGACTGTTATGATGGGACTGTAGATTCAGTCTGATTTGGTGAACAGGATCAAGGAGGCCCAGTCGGGGGATGCTAAGTTGAAGAGGATTCGAGAGCAGGTAGAGGCTGGACTTCGATCTGATCTTCGTGTTCATGAAGATGGATCGTTAAGGTTTGGGAGCCGGGTTTGTGTGCCAAGTGGCAAGATTCAGGAAGAATTATTGAAGGATGAACATAGTTCCTCATATTCTATCCATCCTGGAGGGACCATGATGTACCGTGATCTGAAGCAATGTTATTGGTGGTCAGGAATGAAGAAGAGTGTAGCCAAGAGTGTGGCGTCCTGCTTGGTTTGCCAGCAGGTGAAGGCGGAACACCAGAGAACTGTAGGATTGTTGCAGCCTCTCTCCATTCCAGAATGGAAGTGGGAGCATGTGATCATGGACTTTATGACCGGGTTGCCTCGGACACCTATGGGTAATGATGCGATTTGGGTTATCATAGATCGATTGACCAAGTCGGCACATTTTATTCCGTTCCGAGTTGGACAGTCCATAGAGATTCTAGCTAAGAGGTACATGAAGGAGATTGTGAGACTACATGGAGTCCCTGTGAGTGTAATATCCGGCATAGATAGCAGATTCACTTCTCATTGTTGGAAGAGCTTACAGGCTAGTCTGGGGACGCGTCTAAATTTCTGTACGGCGTATCATCCTCAGACTGATGGACAGTCAGAAAGGACCATTTAGATTCTTGAAGATATGCCGCGAGCGTGCATACTTGATTTCAAGGGATCGTAGGAGGACCATCCGCATTTAGTCGAGTTTGCATACAATATCAGTTATTAAGCAAGTATTGGTATTTCTCCCTTCGCAGCTCTGTATGGAAGGTAATGTAGGTCCCCCTTAAGTTGGGATGATATTGGAGATAGAGAGTTTTTGGGACCCGACTTGGTGGCAGCAACAATAGATGTGATGCGGACAGTTAGAGGTAATCTATGCATCGCGCATGATTGATATAAGCATTGGGCTGATGCAAAGCGACAATCCTTGGAATTTCAGCCAAGGGATTATGTGTTCCTAAAGATCTTGCCGATTCGTAAAACTATCTGATTTGGCAAGCGTGGAAAGCTGAGCCCTGGATACATTGGTCCCTTCGAGATTTTCGCCAAGGTCGGTGAAGTTGCATATCGGCTGGTGTAGCCACCAACCCTCGAAGGTGTGCATAATGTTTTTCATGTGTATCAGCTTAGGGGATATGTGGGATTTCCCAGTCATGTTGCAGATTTCTCAAAGGTAGAAGTACGGTCGAATCTCACATATGAACAGCAGCCAGTGGCTATTTTGAACCGGAGACAGAAGACGTTGAAGAAGAAGACCATTGACTTGGTGCGAGTCATGTGGCAACAGGAATCTCCGGGGGAGTCAATTTGGCAGCGAGAAGATGAGATGCAAGAGAAATACTCGTACTGTTTGCGCAATAACTGTCGTACCTTATATTTTTCTACAAGTTTTTGGTTACTGTAGTAAATATTTGCTCCCCTAATTTTCCTAAATTTTCGAGGACAGAAAATTTTTCTAAGGAGGGCAGGGTGTAAAAGCCCAAGTGTGCAAATACTTAGTAACCATTGACTTGGCCCTAGTCTCCTTGTACATGTGCATATCAGTACATGGGAATGGAGGGATTTGCATTATGCCCCTCAATTTTTTCATTTGTACCCAAATGAGGGTATCATTGCAAAGTTTGTGCTTAAGGCAAATTTCAATTAGTCAACGGATTTTTGTGCAAAGAGGGAGTGAGATAGCCATGACAACTTGTAAATAAGCTAAGAAAGTTGGAGGGGTTTTTTTAAAAAAGAAAGAGAAATGAATAATGGCAATCTTGTAAAAAGAAAGGGGGTGGTTGACTTAGTACACCATACCCCCCCCCCAAAATCTCTCACCCTCACCCTACACCATACCTCCCCATCCTCTCCTTCAATTTAATCCCTTTTCTCTCCCCTCTCTCCCCATTTTTTTCAACCTGGACGAATATTCAAGGGGGAAAAAGAAAAAGGAGAGAAGAAACAAGAGAGAAAGGAGAGAAGAAGAAGAAGAAGAAGAAGAAGAAGGGGAGGAGGAGAAAGCTAAGTTTGAGAAGGCTCCATTCAACTCTAGGGATCTCTTGAAGCTCCAAAAGAGTTTGGAACTTCTCATCTCTCCCTCTAGTTATAGATGATGGAAAGAAGCTTGTATGTTTGAGTTTTCTTTGAAATTTGGGAGGAGTGTAATAGAATTAGGGTGTGTATTGCTTGCTTGGTTGTTTCTTGAGATAATGATTGGATTATGATCAAGTTCATGTTTTTCTTTCCCACATGAGATCCTAGCAAGGTTATGTTTATATTTGATAGCATTGAAAGAGATGGAAGTTATGAATGAAAGTTGTCATTTTTAGGTTGTAGGTTCAATAAAAATGCTATTTTTAGTAACAAGTTCTCATTGGGCTAAAAGATGCCATCTTTAGAGTTAAGCTAGTTGTTAGGATTAATAAAAATGCCACCTTGTTTAACAAAGAAAAAGAATATCTCTCATTTTGCAAAAGGTTTACATTTTTATGGAAAAACCTAGTCTAGATAGCCTCACATGTAATCCTACACTAAATCCCCTCATGGTTGCACTCAAGTTTTCATTTTTTTTGAATACAAGCACTCAGTTTCACAAAAGTCTAATTTGATTAGCAAGCCTTCACAATACTTCTCATTCTCATTAAAAAGAGACCATTTTCAAAGAGAGTTTTAATCTTAGTTTAAAAGTTACTCACCAAAGTTTCATTTACCCAAAGAACTTCATACAAATAGGATTAATAGGAAATCCTACAAGGTTACAATGTTCTTTCCCCTCCAAAATTTGAGTTTTAATGTTAAACCCCTCATTTTCAAAACCAAATGCAATTTCTTGAAAGGGTTCAATGAATTCTTTTTACAACTTAAGCTAATTTCATTAGGTCCCAAAGGCTTAACTTGCTAAGTTTTTAATTCAACATGTAACCCTTGGATTTCTTCCAAGTTAGTGGTATGAAAATCATTGCTTAATAAGCTCCTTGTTACATGTGGCTTGATGTAGTTAAGAGTGCTAAATGTTGCTAGTAAAAATGCATTAGTTCCTTAAAGAGACTTCATGTTGGAAATGCCTCTTTGTGTTGCAAGTTTCTCGAGTGGATGTTTAGTAGTGTGTGCATTTGAAGCATGCAAGTTTATGTTCATGTTTGTGTTTATGGGGTACATGATTCTGGAAGAATATTGCATTTATTACCCCTTATTTGATTGTATTTTACGTATATTTAATATCTATTTGGTCTCTAAACGTGTATTTTTGTAATATCATTTAATAATAGAGTATATCACTTATTTATACGTAAAATACAACTTTATGGCCTAATATTGTCTCAATTTTATTTTTCAGGAGAAGCTTGCAATTTTCCGAATCAAACGGCTATTTTTCCATATTTTCAGAAATCGGAGCAATTTTCTGCAAATTAAAAGGCCCAATAAATATATTTGTAAAAGCAGAAAAGAAAAAAATATAAATAATATATAACGCGGGCCCGCTTTAAAAGCGGGCTGTCGCCTGCTCAATCAGAGCGGGCAGGCCCGCTCAGTTGAGCAGGCCGCCGCCCTCTTTGTTTGAGCGGGCTGCCGCCCTTTCAGTTAAAGCGGGCCGGCGGGCCCGCTCCGCTGAGCAGGTGGCTGCCTGCTTTGACTCAGCGGGCTGCCACCCGCCTATCTTTACTGGGCCCACGCCCACATTTTCCACGCTGGCGGCGCCCGCCTGTGTTGAACAGACCCGCTAGCCCATTTTGCCTATAAAAAGCTTGTTTCGGGTATAACTTCTGGATCCAACCTCCGATTTGAGTGAAACAAGTTTTGGGGGCTTCTCCCCCAAATTCCAGAGGAGTTGGAGCAACTGTAGGAGAAGTTTGGAGAAGTTTTGGCATCGTTTTGTGTAAAAACTCTCCACTTTTCTATGTTTTTAATTAGTTTTAAGTATGTTTTGTAATCAAATGAAGTTTGTATTAATTATATTTGTTGGTTTTGTTATTATGATTGGTAGAAATTCATATGATGTGTTGTGTGGTAGTTAGTATTGATGGGTTTCATGTTCCATTCTTCATAGCACTTGTTTTAATCGAAAATGTTGAATACGTCGTTTTTTCGCTTTCTTAATTAATTACGCGCTATCCGAGAGGAATCCGCTTAGGATGACATGCCGCGAGGTATCATCTACGTGCACAAACCCATAGAGGGGCCCACGGAGGGTGATGAACTGCGAGGTTCATCGACTTATACATTATTGTTTAGAAAAATGACCGATTCAACGTTAATGTAATTTGCTAAAAAATCACCGTTCTTTTAAAGTTAAATCTCCTAATCCCCATACCTTGGCAAGGAAGAGGGATTGAGTCATCTATGAAGAATTGTAACGGTCTGTTTTCGTTGTACTTTGTTCGTGCACGTGCTTTTGGCCGTGCACGTGTTTATTTTAGACTTTGCTTGTTTGTGAACACTTTTGTGTGATATGCCGTTGTGAACGTCTCTGAGAGTATTAAATAGTGGCACAAATTGTGAACGACATTTCTCGAGTCGTTTTTCCACAATATAATCTTATTCGATGAGACGTTGCGATTCTCACTTTTGACGGGAGACGTTTCTATTTTTAGTTTCGTCGTCTGATGTCGAAATTGAGATCAGTCTTCTTAGTTAGCTTTCTTTCGACATCACGATCACCCCGATATTTATTTTATAATTTTTGGAGTTCATTTGACCACTTTTATATTTTTAACAAGGTTTAAAATATTTTTAAAAGCTAGGTTTTAAATTAATTTCGGCCAAATAAAATTTATTTGAGTTTAAAACGTTTTAAATAATTTTTGAGCCGAATTCCAGCTCATTTGGGCCGCACCCAAGCCTTGGGTGAGTTGGAGACGGTGAGATTTGAATTTTAAATATTTTTAAAACTCCTAATCCCATTAGGATTAGCCCTAGACCTAGTCAACCCATCTACACTATATAAACAACCTCTAGGAAGACCTATTTTCGCAAGAAAATAACCCTAGCCGCTTCCAAAACCCAAAATTCACGTTGCGACGAATCATCACAACGTTGCCGCACCAAGCCCGCACCGACCGACGGAATCGCCCCAAAATTCCCGCTCCGACCGATAGCCAACCCCGCACCAAGCTTCGTCCGCACCGCTGCACAGCCGCCCGCTCCGTTCTCCCGCTCCGACCGAGAGGAGCTCTCGGTCTGACCGAGAGCTTGGCTCGCTCCGCACGCCCCTCTCCGCACCGCACGGCGCCCCCGCTCCGCCCCGTGTCTGACCGAGGCGCCCGCCCACTCATGCCGCTCTCCGCAACGTTGCAACGGTTGCAACGTTGCAATGCCCCGCTGCAGCGCCCGACCGAGACATTGCCCCGCACCGACCGAGAGAACCAAGCTCCGCACCGCACCCGCAGCTGCACAGGCCCGTTCCCCCGCACCGACCGAGCAAAACCCCCGCACCGAGGCTGTCTGACCGAGAGCCAAACGTCGCAACCCCGCACCCGTCACACCGCTTGCCACCGTGGGCCCCCCAAGTTCTCCAGAGGTATTATGGGTCCCCTATTGGTCCCTAGGACTACTGTAGGCCCTACCTAGGTGCTTTCTCTCCGACGATTTGCCGCGTACGACGTTGCGACACGTCGTAGCCTGTCGTCGCACGTGCTAGATTTGGAATCTGGATTCGTCGCTCCGGTTGCTGCTCTGAAATTTCCAACGAGGAATCTATATTGGAATCAGGACTTGGAGCGCGATCTTTTTATTCCAACCCCTGGCGTCGCTACCCGACACCAGTGTAGCTTTCACGTCGTGTTGAGGTAACGCTTTGCACCCCTAGGACCTCCAACCCAATTGCATGCTAATCAAGACTAAAATCGACGTTTTTAAAGTATTTTAAATGTTTTAGAACTCACTAATCAAGATTAATAAAACGGATGTAGGCCGGTGGACTTGTGCACGTAGGATAATTGTGACTTTGGACTCGTTGGTCGGTGTGCTCAGACGTGATATTTGCAGGCAAGTGAAACTTGCCAACTCTTATGTAGGGCCATGTTTTTAGGCCACTTCCTTGTTTCTAGCATAAAAGAGACTAGACACTGAAATGATAGCTGTCTAGACGCAATTTTAGGGTCTAGCTTGACAACGAAGCTAGATCCGTCACCCTGCCATGTCATGCATGCATTGATATCTGTCAAGTTTAAATTCCTTAACTGTACGTACTTTTAACTGCCATGCATTGCATTCTACATGTCATCCAAGTTGATTGTTGCATTCGTAGCACACACTACAATACTTGTACTTCCTTGACCGGCTAGGTGCACCCCTATGCCATCATGTTAAAACACTTCCTGGCTCGTGATCCAGAAGCGGGCCTCATGTGTTGGTCAAAAGCCAATGTCCGATACACGTGGAGGGGTAGGGATAAGCGATCACTTGAGCTTAGGAGTTGGCCCGCGCAGCCACTCTAGCCAAAAGGTGTAATCTCTGTGCACGAGGTGCTTACTTGACTTGTACTTGTCTTTGTGAATGATTCATGTAAAACTTGTCATCCATGCCATGTTTAAATGCCATGCTCATACTTTACTTTACTTTACTTGTTGCACTCTTACTTTAACTGCCATGTCATTGCATCATGCTAGAACTGCTAGGTTGCTTTACTTTTACCTACTTTCAGTTTCCTTGCACAAGTCTCTTGTAGACTTGCTGACATGTGCCCCTTGCTCTTTTGGGTGTCACATGTTAGACCCTGAGCCAGCGACTGTTGCTGAGGACGAGGTGTTTGCTGACGTTGGGCCAGAGCCTACTTTTGACGAGGAGTTGGTGGACACCGGAGACCAGTCTTAGAGACTGTTTGAGTTGCTTTTGCTTAGGTTGCTGTTAGTTGTCGGTGCATAGCACCATTACTTTGTTTTCGTACTTTGTACTTTTGTTGGCCATGCTGGGGCCTCTTTTAGACTCTTTTATTTTAGCCTGGTGGCTTTTCTGCGATGTTGAAATTTATTATTATGGATATTCTGAGATTTATCTTTTGTCTCATTTCTTTATTATTATCTTTGTTTCGTTTCGCGTTGCAAGGACCTGCAGTTTAAATTTGATTGACGCTTATCGGACTTGCAGCTTTGTAGCTTCAAGTCTGAGCGGACATTCTCACGCTTTGCCTCCACGTTTTTGGGAAGCGGGGCGTGACAGGTTTTGTTGGTGGCCCATGCAGGTCACATCTTGCAATTGCGAACTAACGGAACAACGATAATAACGGAATGTCCATTAAATAAATTGCAACATCCAAGTCATTAAGCTTTGAGTCTAATTTGTTTGTTCGTTTTCTATGTCATTAGATGGCTGGACGACGACAGACCCGATCTGGTAGTGGGCCCAATCGTGCTGAGGTACCGGATAGAGAGCCCACCAATGCTGAGATCATGAGGATGATGCACCAGATGATGCAGGTGCAGCAGGGCATGCTCCAGAATACCCAGGGTGCCTCTCGCTTCGAGCCAGGAACGAAGCAGTTTCGGGAGCTGGGCCTGACTTACTTTGATGGATCTGAAGGACCGTTGGCTGCTGAGGAGTGGATCAGGAATACCGAGGATAATCTGAAGATGTCGAAGGTCAACCCGGCTGGATGGGTTGATCTGGTGAAGAAGCAGCTTAAGGATAATGCCCGCAACTGGTGGGATGCAGAGGAGGAGCTGTTGGTGAGCCCTATACCTTGGGCTACTTTCAAGTCTAGGTTAGATGAGGATTACTTTCCGAAGGCTGCTAGGAGGGAGATGTTGCAGCGCTTCATTGAGCTGAAGCAGGGGAATCTGACGGTGGACCAGTACCACCATGAGTTTACTAGGCTGAGTCGCTTCGTGCCGAAGATGATAGAGGATGCTGTGGAGAAGGCTCAGAGGTTTCTGCAGGGTCTTTCCCTAGACTTGCAGAGCCTGATGTCTACGACGGATATGGAGTCATATCAGAAGTTGCTGGTAGCTGCTCGGAGACAGGAGCTGATTGCGAGGCAGAAGAGAGGACAGATTTCTGGAGCTGGGAAGAGGCCTATGGAGCAGGTCAGAGGAGTGGTTAGGCCTGGGACCATGCCTAATCAGCCAGTGCAGGTCAAGAGGCCAGGTGTGCCTCCTCAGAAGACTTGCTACTTCTGTGGCAAGACCGGGCATGTTAAGGAACAGTGTAGGAAGATGTTGGGACAGTGCCTGATTTGTGGAGATCCTACTCATGCTATGAAGGAGTGCCCGAAGTCTAAGCTACCTTGGAAGGAACCAGTTGCAGCACAGCCGTTGCAGCAGAGAGCACCTGTACCTGCAGGTCGTCGAGCACCCCTCGCTCCACAAAGGCAGGTTTTTCAGTAGGCTATGCAGCCGAGGAGGCAGGCTTATCTGATGACAGCAGTGGAGAGCGAGGCTGTGGATGAGGTTATCGCAGGTAACTCTCAATCTAGTTGTTTCCTTCCTTAGATAGTTTTGATTGTTAGCTTATGTTTGTTTGATTGCATATGATTGTTTGTTAGAATAGGGTTTGATTGTTAGATTGTTTGTTAGGTGTGATTTTGGTTTGCACATTTCCTGCACGAGTCCTCTTTGACTCTGGTGCATCGATGTGCATTATTTCTCGGAGCTTCGTGGAGAAGCATTCCTTGACGACTTCCCCTCTCCCCAAGAGTTGGAACATCGTTACAGGAAATGGCGTGATCTCGGTGTATCTTGGGTGCAATTCTTGCCCTTTGGTGGTCTGTGGACATGAGCTTTACGCTGATTTTATTGTCCACGACATCATCAACTACGATGCAGTGCTTGGGATGGATTGTCTTGCGAGTTTCTATACTACGATCGATTGTCGGAGGAAGAAGGTGGTGTTCGAGATCCCCGGACATCCAGTGTTTGAGTTCAGCCGAGGTAGCAGTTCGCTTGGCCCTGTCAGGTTTCAGGCCAAGGCAGTGGAGATTGTTGCTATGCAGATGGAACAGGATAGACCGGTTGTGGTACGTGAATTCGATGACGTCGTCCCCGAGGAGATGTCTGGACTGCCACCCGATTGAGCTCTCGAGTTTTCGATCGATCTTATTCCGGGAGCGCAGCCTATTTCGAAGGCGTCGTATCAGATGGCTCCAGCAGAGTTGGAGGAGTTGCATAGGCAGCTGGATGAGCTTCTACAGAAGGGTTACATCAATCCTAGTGTGTCTCCGTGGGGAGCACCGGTGTTGCTGGTAAAGAAGAAGGATGGTTCGTGTCGCATGTGTGTGGATTACCAGGAGCTGAATGCTGTGACTATCAAGAATAAATATCCCTTGCCTCGTATCGATGACATCTTTGATCAGCTCGATCTTGTTTGATTTCAATTTCGATTTCGGTTTCCTCACTATTGTCTAGTTATCACATTAGTGCTTATGGTTGCCTACGTTAACCTTAGTATAGTATGGTGGGCCCATTAATATAGATTGTGATGTCGTTGTAGTGCATATAATTACATGGTATATATGAAGTTATATGTGTGTTAGTATTTATAAATATGTGTGTGGATAGTTATACCACTCTAGGGAGTCTGTGTATATAAGAATTAGTATTGGAATATCTACAGGGGGTGTATGTAGTTGGAGATACTTAATAATGGTTGAAATAGTATGTTGGTAAAGTTATGTGTATATTAGGTATAATGATACTAAGTGTATTTATAGTTAAGTGTGCATGCCTAATATATGATCTATATGTCAATACGTATGAGCGTGTGCGCATACATAGATAGGTATGTGATTAGTTATAAGTAGATACATACATATTATGTGAATATGTGCGATTTGTGTATGGTAATAGGATTATAATTTTGTACAGTATTGGTTGCCCTTACGGGATGTTATGTGTACGTATATACCATGAGGCATACACGATTATTGTATGACATGACTATGTATTGGATGGTGTATTATGATTGTATACGTGTATTGATATTGTAATATTATTATTGGTTGTAGAGTGGTTGTATTATGGTGGTGTTACCTGGCTGAATATTAGTATGCTTACGTATTGTATTGAATGATATAAAATGTATATGTAAATACGTATATTTGATTGTGTGCGATGTATTAATGATAATGTGAGTATATATATAAATAAATGTATGCCTGCTATATATTATTATATTATTGGATGTACGTGTGTATGTGAAGTATTGGTGAGTACCTTAAAGTTTGATATTATTCTAATTATGTCATGAAGTTGATGTGTTAATACTACTGTGTAACAATGTGGTATTATTATAGACATATAGTTAGTGTTGCATATGTATGAGTAGTAAAGTGTTAGTATCTGTTGTAATTATAAAGTTGGTTATAATGATATCGCACCATGATATTATATTAATCATGTTATTTATATATGTCGTGATATAGTAGTATTGAAAGGTGATAAGTGATTGGTGGTGCATGTGTATATTGGTATTGCTATTTATTGGTATTATTATTATTGTACTTGATATTAGTGTTAGCAATATTAAGTGAATGTTTATATAGGATATCATTGTAATGAATGCGTTGTCTTATGATTGTCGTATATTAGTAGCTATATTGGCACGACATGGTGATATATGTGTGAGAGTTATTATTGTTATTAGTAGGATTGTTGGAATGCCTTACGAGTAGTGTGAATATTATCATTGTGTTAATAATATTGACTGAGTATTTACGCCCGAGTGCGTAGCTACAGTATGTGTGTTGCGCCTTGAATATAGTTATAGGATTGTATGTGAAGTGTATATATGATGAAATATGTGCATGTATTAGAGTAACTATATGTATTAGTAGTAATGGTGAATGTGTAATAAGATATAGCAAGCATGATTTAATATTGTATGAGTCGATTGCGTGTGTTTGTATGTTTGGTGTTGAATGATGATAATATATTCTTGGTCGTTGTGCGTAGGTAGTTATTTAAACGTAAAGTACAATGATTGTATTTGCTAGTGTGAGACTATTCTTATGTGAATATCTGAACCATTGTTTTGTGCTCGATAAGTATAGTTATATATGAGATGTACGCATATATATATATGATTGAAGTATGTGTGTGAATTTGATTTTCCGTGATCGATATAAGTATAGAATGTACATATAAATATATGTACGTTGTGACATTAATGTTTGAATACCTAGTGCATATATATAAGCACTTGTTGTGACTATGCATGTTTGAATTATAGTCTGGCATGATCGGGATAGTTACTAGAGCGACTAGATATATTAGAAAGTCCGATGACGAACTTTGTCATAAGGTGGGTAGGATGTAATGGCCGGTACGCACTATACGTTATACGGCTGTGCGTATAGCAATTTTCGGTACCTGATTAGCTTTGTTGCTTTGTATGTGAGTCGTGTCGTTGAGTCGATAGGGCTGTAGCACCTCGGTTGCATCCTTATCAAGCCAACCCCCGACGTGTGCCCAACTTGGGATTACAGTTGCCTTTGGACCCCGTATCCTTTGTATGCGTATTTTCCTTGAAGTTCGCGTATTTTTTCTTATTCTTATCTTTCATTCGGAACGCATGATGTGATATGCCGTTGTGACCCTCTGAAAGAGTGTTTAATTGTGAAATTATTTTGGAACGTCATTTCACGGGTCGTTCCCCCACAAAATAACGTTGTTTGAAGAGGTGTCGTAGCTCTCACCTTCGTCGTTTGACCTCTTTATTTTTAGTTCCATTTTCCGTTGCCCTAGCCCGTGACCGAACTTCTTAGTCTCGGTTCTCTCGTCGACACTGTCGTCCGGGTATTTTTATTTTATTTTTCGGACACCGTTTAGTTGGCCTTTCACACAAATCACATTTAACCTGTAATTAGCCTAGCTTGTCCCTAATTCAAACTTAATTAAATCTGATTTAATCTTAGCCATAGGATCTACATATCATGTCGATTTCTTCATAGCTCTCTACACCCTCTTTTAAACTAATTTCTACTACATCCCTCTCACATTCTCTCTCCCCAACCATCTAACTCTACCCCATTTCTAGAGCTATTTAGCAAAACCCTTTCTCA
Source organism: Scilla litardierei (assembly GCA_030789695.1). Classification (NCBI taxonomy): domain Eukaryota; kingdom Viridiplantae; phylum Streptophyta; class Magnoliopsida; order Asparagales; family Asparagaceae; genus Scilla; species Scilla litardierei. Next base: position 9,193,363 of record CM061140.1, on the reverse strand, counting down.
TCTCCTAACCCACGTTTTCTCCCAGGCCAAACATTTTCCAGCGGCCACATTTTTCATCTTCCCCTCTCCCATCTCCCGACCCTCTCTCTCCCTCTCACTCGAGTTCCATCCGGCCAGACCACCGCCGCCGGCCACCAGAGCGTCACCGGCCTCCCCTCCGGCGTCCCCGCGCCCAAGCGCCGCCGCCGCCAGCTCCCGACGGCAGCGGCAGATGCGACAGCAGCAGCAGCAGCGCAGCTGCAGCAACGGCGCAGTCGTGCCGCCGCCCCACGACGGCCACCGCCGGCGTCCCGGCGCCCCCTCTTCGCCGTCCAGCCATCTCCCGCCCCTGTCGGGCCTCTTGTCCCCTCGCGCGACTCCAATGGCCGCCGGTTGCTCATCGTTTCCTCGCGACGTCTTGACGTCGAAACAGCCCCTACGACCTTCCCGGTCGCTGTTTTGGCCTCCCCGTCGTTGATCTAGTCGCCATCATCATTCGTTGGCCGTAGCTCGTTGCCGTGATCGTTGGGTCACCGTTGACCGTAGGTCGCTCGCTTGCCCACTTTTAATTCAACCCCTGACGTTGCTTTCCGACGTCAGAGTAGCTCTCGCATCGTGTGAGGGTATATTTCTAACCGTAGGAACCCCAATCATCGCATGTTAATTCAAGATTAAAAAACGTATTTTTACTGCTTTGTAACTCACTAATCCAACTTAATAATACGGGACTGTAGGCTGATTGTTGGACTGAGCGTGGGAGCTCTGGACTTTGTGAATCTGTGACTGGACTTTGAGATTTGTGGTTCCAGCACGTATTTCAGGCAAGTGAAACTTACCAGTTCCTTGTTTAGGCCGTGTTTTAGGCCATTCCTTACTTTTAGCGTAAAAGAGACTAGGCGATGAAATAATAGTCGCCTAGACACCTTCTAGATCTAGCTTGACAACGAAGCTAGATCCGACCCCTTTTCATGTCATTTCATGCATCCGTGTATGTCACGTTTACTTTAAATATCTGTACGCACTTCTTTTTGACTATCTATATGCCATGTTCATGCATCTTGTACATCTTGCATTCAATGTTTCATCGTGATTGCGTAGCACACGCTACACTTATTGTAATGATTGGGGCTAGGCACCTGCTTTGCGGACACAGCCCTATGCCAAAAACACTTCCTGGCTCGTGATCCAAAAGATGGGCGCCAGTCCATATTGAGAAATACTTCCTGGACTCGTGATCCAGAAGCGAGCTCACGTACTTGGGAAACCAAGGCTCGACACACGTGGGAGGGGTAGGGTTAAGCGATCACTTGAGCATAGAAGTGTGCCCGTACAGCCACTTTAGCCAAAAGGCGTAAACCCTGTGCACATCGTGAAAACAAGTTAATCGTGAAATAGTGAATATTGTTTAGTAGCTCTGCTACACTTGTTGTGCTTGTCTCGTTTACGCATTTGTTGCTCTCATGCCATACCTGCCATGTCATTGCATTCATTCTTTATAGAACTGCTAGCTGCACTTAATTTACCTTTATTAGTTTCATTGCACAAAGTCTCCTTGGAGACTTTGCTGACATGTGCCCCTTTTCTCTTTTGGGCATCACATGTTAGGTCGGGAGCCAGAGTTCGTCGCCGAGGACGAACAGGTTGCAGGTGTTGAGTTCGAGGACACTGGAGACCAGTCCTAGAGCTCTTTCTTGTTGTTGCTTCTGCTTAGTCGCTGTTAGGTTGTCGGTGCGTATCACCTCTCTTTTATGTTGATGTTATGTATTAAGTCGGCCATGCTTTAGGCTTCTTTTCAGACTCTTGTACTTTCCTTTACGACTTGTCTCTGAATGTTTGGAAAAATCTGGATGTTATTGGTAGAGTTTTATTTCTGCTTTAAATTATTATTATCTTTGTTTCGATTCGTGGTTGCAAGGACCTGGTTATTGGAAGTGTTTTTTTCAGACGCTTATCAGACTTGTAGCCTCACAGCTCTAAGTCTGAGCGGACCTCATCACGCCTCGCCTTCCTTTTATGGGAAGCGGGTCGTGACATAGGTACCCAGTCGACGTTGAGGACCCATCTTGGTCCTCTACGGTGGTGCTATGGGGATATAGACAACGCATCCGAATATCCTCAGGTGAGAGATATCCGGTGGGTTCCCATATGCAAGTTGCATCAGAGAATAAGATTGACTCCCTGACGATCATAATCTTATTAGCGATGCAGCGTGCAAGATGGCATGTCTCCATGCATTTACCGACAACTGGCATTGTATCAACAATGGACGAGCAATCCATTGTAGTCTCTTTATAAGAGATTTGGCTAACCCGTTCTGGGTGTGAACATGAGCTACATGATGTTCAATTTCTATGTCGGTTGCTTGGCGGTAGTCTAGGAAGACTTGTGATGTGAATTCTCCAGCGTTGTCCAGACGCAATTTCTTGATCTGGTTATCTGGGAAATGTGCCCACAACTTTATGATTTGTTCCAGTAGCACTGCAAAGGCTACGTTGCGGGTGGACAAGAGGCACACATACGACCATTTGGAAGATGCGTCAATCAGTACCATGTAGTACCGAAATGGTCCACTTGCGGGGTGAATCGGCCCGCAAATGTCTCCATGTATTCTCTCTAGGAAGCTCGGAGACTCTGAGTCCACCTTCAGGGGGATGGTCTCGTAATTAATTTCCCTTTGTGACAAGGGGGACAAGGAGATGCACCCTTTCGAAGTAGCTTCAGGCTTTTCGAGTTAATTCCACGGGATTGGGATATGATGCGACGCATCATATTCCTTCCAGGGGTGTCCTAGTCTATTGTGCCAGAGTTGGAATTCTGGTTGATTGTCGCACTTCTGGTGCTCGAGTGTGTTTGCTTCCATTGCTCTTATCCTTGTATGGTAGAGACCCGACGGGAGTCCCTCAAAATGCTCAACGGTAGTTTTAGCACCGTTTTTATGAGACGTTACACACAAGAATTCTCTGTTTTGTTTGCTCACCGTCTCCAGGTGGTATCCGTTTAAACGGATATCTTAAAGCTTAACAGATTTCTATGAGAGCTAGGGGTGAAAAGCGCATCTTTTATTAGTAGTTGTGTTTTGTTGGGGAGCATAAAATGTGCTTCCCTTGATCCTTCAATAATTCCTGATGGACCGGATATTATATTCACGGTTCCATCGTATTTATCGATGCTTTTCAAAAAGCAGATGTCTTGGAGGATCGTGTGCGTAGAGGCACTGTCCACTAGGCATTTATAATCCATCTAATTTTAAGAGGAAAACATCGCAGTATAAGGCACAAGAAAAGGTACACTACTAATAATTATTCAATGTCTGAAAATTCATCAATATGCTAGAAATCAAACAAGCAGATAGTAAATTGTTCAAATTACAATGCATAGAAAGTAGATAATGCTTCAGTCGAGCAGGTCATCGTTTGAGAAGTCCTCAGTAATGAACCTGATTGGTGCCAGGTCTTCTTGTTCCACCAGGTTTGTCTCAGCTTGCTTCTGGCTCGCTTTGTACAAGTCCTGTAGGTGGCGTGGAGTCCGAAAATTCCTGGACCAGTGTCCAGTCATGCCACACCTGTGGCACTTATCTTCCCAGTCCTTTCTGGGGGCAGATGTCTGGCCGTCGTCTTTTCTCTTCCACACATTTTTCTTCTTTCCCTCATTGTTGGTTCTTGGAGGGGGTCCTCTAGCCTGCTTCTTCATTGCCTTACCCTTCTGGGGTTTGCCTTTGAAGTTGCTCTTCTTCTTCTGGGAGGAGCTGTGATGCGCTTTAGGCGCAGGAGCAGTGCCGGTAGGGTGTGATTTATGGGTGGCCAGAAGGACGTCTCTATTCTGCTCTGCCATCAGAAGGCATGAGAGAAGCTCTGAGTATTTCGTGAACTTTAGTTCACGATACTGCTGCATTAGTATAACATCCTTCTCGTGGAAGGATGTATACGTCTTCTCTAACATGCGCTCCTCCGTCACTTTCTCACCACACAACTTCTGGCGTAAGGTGATACTAAAAAGTGCCGAGTTGTACTCGGCGATAAACTTAAAGTCTTGGAGACGGAGGTTCTCCCATTCATATCGCGCTCGGGGAAGTATAACATCTCTTTGATGTTTATACCTATCCTCGAGGGCGGTCCTTAACTCATAAGAGTCTTCCACCGTGAGGTACTCGGCCTTCAGGGTCCGATCGATATGGCGTCTGATATAGATAATTGCTTTCGCTTTATCTATATCAGAAACTTTATCGCCTACAGCGATGGCATGGCTCAGTTCCTGTGCTCGCAGATGGAATTTTATGTCCAACTACCAGCTTAAATAATTTTTGCATGTAGCATCCAATACGTCGAAGTCGACGTTCGCAATTTTAGCCATTATCTCTCTAGTATGTTTAAAAATAAGCAATAATTAGATATTTTTAAAGAAAAATAAATAATTAAGCATTTTAGACACAGATATTTGCTGCGTGGATCGGCTAATCACCATATTAATTACAGTCCATACAGTCCCATAAAGAATGCAAATACAACTCGGGAACCCCCGTGGGGCCCCTATTCTTCTGGAATGGATCTTCATCTTCGTGAGACGTCCGCTGGTCTTGTAATTTTTACAATAATATCATCAATACATTTTTCTCTAAAAAAAGAAAAGAAAGCGAGGGAAAAAATGGTGATAGCTAGCCGATCTAAAACCACAGCAAATATACACATACGTCGCAGGCAGAAAAATGCAGCATGCATTACATTGCAGATATATAATCATCACATGCACTTTTAATCATCACAGGCATTTTTATAGTGAAATGAAAATATTTTCGTTTAATAATTATTGGACCACTGGGCAACGCCATACACCGTTAGGTTAGTTGACTAACGGCAGAGCGGTCGCAGGATCTTTCTAATTATTAAATGCATGATAATCAGATAATACAACCAAAATGCGATGAATTAAAAACTTGTAATTTATCCAGATTTTTAACGAAAAAGAAATCGTAATTAAGTCTGAAAATAATTCGAAAATTAAATTTTTTTGTGGTCAAACCCTGGTTAGGGTTTTTGGTCGCGTGTGTTGCCGCTTCTGGCGGCTCGGGTTCCCGGACACGCGCGGGCAAGGGGGTGCTGCTGCAGGCGGCGGGGCCCGTCCGCCGCTGCTGGCGGCAACGGGGGGTGCCCGCCGTCACAGGCGGCGGCAGATCCGCCGCTGCAAGCGGCGGGATCTGCCTGCCGCTTCCAGCGACGGGGGTCGCTGCCGCTGCAGGCGGCGGCGGTTGCCGCACGTCGCTGCGAGCGGTGGCGGTGGTTACCGCACGGGGTTGGGCGGTCGCGTGGCGGCTTCCGGCCGCGTGGCGAAGAAGAATCCCCATGTGTTTAATGGTTTTTGGGGAAGAAGATGATAAAAATCCGATTTTTATTGAATAAAATCCATTTTTAATCTTCAAAAATGCGTTTTTATTGTAAAAAGTTGATTTTTAATAATAAAAACGATGATGTTTCATTAAACAATTAATCCTAGTATTTGGATCTAAACATATGCGCATACGAATTTAGATCTAGGGAAAAGAGTTACCTCTAGATCCTACCCGCCGGATCTAGCGACGTTCGGTGAAGGAAGCCCGTTCGCGTCGCGTTCGTCCGTCGGCAGAGGTTCGGCTCAGCCTCGAGCGTGCTGATAACGTGTTGTAAACTTGGTGGCTACGAAATCTGTAGCCCTGTATTTATAGTAATAGGGTGGATACCCAATAACAAGTTGGGCCTCCAAAAGCCCGTTGATAACAGTTTCAATTTTTTTAAAAAATTATATTTGAAGGGCCCAAATTTTTAACTCGCCGTGAGCTCCAATATCTTCAGGACCGGGCCTGCTAATTATATAGTAAAATTTCACACTACAGGACATGCTATACCGTAAAAAATTTAGAATCTAATATTATTTCTAAACGTTTAACGTTATCTTAGATTTTAATAAAGAAATTTAATTGTTTTGTAAAGCCTACCTGTTACGACCTAAAGATCGTAGGAGCCCGACTCCCACCCGGATCCGCTAACATACCCCATTAACTCACCATTTCACAAAAGGGCCGCCGCCCCGAAAATCCGGGGCATCATGGAGACAGGCGCGCCTTGCAGCGTTCCCCGAACCGGCCGAGGAGAACAATCGCAGCCGGCCGGGGCGAACAACCGCAGCCGGCCGGGGCGAACAACCGCAGCCGGCCGAGGCGAACAACCGCAGCCGCCCGACCCACCGGGGTAGCGCGCGTGGGGACGCTTGGGTAGCTAGGCCAGGCCTATTGACGGGCGCGGACGTATCCTTCCGTACCGGCGGGCCATACCCCATGACCGATCGGGGGGCGCGGCCGGGCCGGACAACCCCCGATCGGAACGGCCCGCCCGATTCCCGCGAACCGCGGCGCCTAGAGTGACACAGCCCGACCTTTAGTTCGTCGCTAACGACAAACATCCTAGGATAAGGACACGACTGACACATACGTCACCCGACCGCCTGACAAAGCACCCCCAGGCAGCTGACCCATCCGACGGTTAGCGCTTTCGGCCCTGACATCCTGACAAAAGCACCCCTTGGCCGTTGCGCCGCCTGACAGAAGCAGGTCAGGAACTCCTGTTCCCGATGTCCTTGTCCGAAGCTTCCGCTGACACCCGAGCCAGCTCAGCACCCCTTGGCCGTTGTTCGTGCTGCAGGAGAGCTCGCCCATTGACCAAAGTCAGCGTCAGCCCCCTGCCGTCCAACCCTCCTCAGCTGCGTCCGACGAGATACGATCCCGTGAGCACCACCGGCAACGGATCCAACCTCTTCACCCCACTAATCACCTGTAAAACAGCCTACCTGAACCCTCTTTTCCATATAACCATCGTGCCCTTGGTTCCCCATAATATAAATTCATTGTACGCGAGTTCCACCTCGTAACAATTGGCGCCATCTGTGGGAACGAAGGGTCACACCCATGTTAGACTCCATGCCGATCTCGCGGAACCCTGACCACGACAAAGATCCCGTGGATCAGGAACCGCTCTCACTACCAATCACCCCGGCGTCCGACCCCCTTCTGGGGGTGGGCACCGAAACTGAACGTACTTCAGCCCACGCCGTCCTGAAGAGCTTCGAGGCCGTTACTCAGGCCAGGGGAGGCTATCAGATGGCTGGAACGGAGCCACCGCCCGGCCCCTCAGAGCCCCAGAATGTGAGGCGGAACCTCCGCCTTCAGTTCGAGGAGGAGGGAGAAAACAGGGGGCTCGCTGAGGAGATTGCGGCCCAGCAAAGGCTCCTGGAAGAGGAGATGGAAGTTGCGCGGCGGTGGAGGCGCCTGGGGGAGGCAGCCGTCGCGCAAAGGCGTTTGGACGAAGCAGCCGAGGCCGCCCGAAGGGCCTACCATGAAGAAGAGGCCGCTCGCCGCCACCTCCGCCTCATCGTCGCGGAGCGCGAGAGGCTAAGGAGAGAGGACCGGAGCAACCGAGAAATCCTGGACGAGACGACGACGGGCCGACGGGTCGGGGACGGGCGGGACCCGTTACTGAATAGGTCCCCACCCGGAGGAGGCAGCCCGCATCGCCAGCACCACCCCTCCGATACCCTGCACGAGGAAGCTGTTTGTCGACAACTACGCTTCCTCGCCGCCGAGCGCGAAAGGCTCCTCCGAGAGAATCAAGGACGGACGGAGGCCCGAGGAGGGCTGGCCGGGAGGCGCTGGTGCTGGGAGAACCGTAGCCCGCAACCCGTCGAATCCTCGGCCCGGGAAAGGAGCTACTCCCCGGGGACGGAGGACCGTCGGCGGCCGAGGCGCGACCGAAGCCAGACCCCCGAATGGCGGAGAGGGGATGTGCCGGATCGCCCTACCTATCCGGAGGAGGCCACGCCGCTTGCACGGTGGATCACGTCCGCCCCAAGGCCCGTAAGGTTCAAGCCCCCTCACTTGGCCACGCACAGTGGGAGAGGCGACCCCCTCACGCACGTGCAACAATACCGGGGGGCGATGGAGGCGCAGGATGTGGACGAGGCGTTCCTATGCCGACATTTCTCCCAAAGCCTGAGGGACACCGCGCTGGATTGGTATTTTGGCCTGCCCGCGAGATCCGTTGGGAGCTTTGGCGAGCTGTCCCACAAGTTCTGCCAAGAGTTCCGAGCCAGGCGGACGAAGAAGAAGCCCTTGGACTATCTCAGCACAATAGTCCAAGGGGAAGGAGAGACGACGGGTAGATACCTCCGCCGCTTTCAGGAGGAAAGACGGGCGGTGGTGACATGTGGCGATGAGGTGCTTATGCTGGCTTTCAAGACGGGGCTGCGAACTCGGAGCCTCCACAAATCCCTGCTTCGGGATCCGCCGACCGACTATGAAGCGTTGGTTGCAATGACGGAAAGGCACGCGTTGGCCGAAGAGACTCTAGGTGCAAAGGCCGTATTCCCCCCCGGCGAAACCGTCCCAAGACGGACCCCAGCCACACCCTCGGCCGAGGCAGGAAGAGAGGGGCCGAGACCGCGATCAGATAGCCCGACCGCGGCGGGAGCCGCCCGAGCCTCGCCCACAAGATCGCCTTGGCCCGGTGCGCGAGCTCGCCCCGGCGCGGGGGCCCCCCGGAGTCATCCCAAGACAAGAAGGCCCCTTACAGGCGCCTTACACGCGACTCAATGCCCCCATGATGGAGGTGCTGGCCGCGGCGACAAGGGCCGGGTTACTGCTGGAGCCTCCCCGGGAGATGAGGACGGACCCGGCGAGGCGGGACCCTCGGAGATACTGCCGTTATCACCGGGACCACGGTCACGACACCGATCGTTGTTACTCCCTTAAAAGAGAGATCGAGCGACTGATCCAGGCGGGTCACCTGGGGAACTTCGTCGCGGGAAGGCGGGCGGCAGCAGGAGAGAGAGACCCCCCGGAGGAGGGGGGACGGGAACCGCCGGCGAACCGCGATAAGGAGGAGCCACGCCCCCCAAGGGCGGTCATGCGAATTGAGATGATAACTGGAGGGTCTTCCTCGGTGGGGCGGGCGCCCGCAATCCCGGGGGCCGGAGCCCGACAGGTGATGGCGGCGGCAGCTGGCCGCCGACCGAAGCGACGAAGGACACACCGACCCCCCATCACCTTTACCGAGGAGGACTGGCTGGGGGCACGGAGCCAGGACAATGACGCTCTCGTCATCGAGGCTCGGATCGGGGCGATAGACGTCGACCGGCTCCTGATTGACACTGGTAGCTCCTGCGACGTCCTGTTCCTGTCAACGGTCGAGAGGATGGGATGGGGGCGTGCAGACCTAGAGCCCTGTGTGGGCCCTGTTGCTGGCTTCACCGGCCATGCGATCCCCACTGAGGGAACGATCACCCTGCCCATAACCCTGGGGGAAGAACCGAGGGTCGTGACCAGGTAAGCGCTTTTTGTCATCGTCGACGTCGCGTCGGCGTATAACGGAATCATCGGGCGTCCATATATGACAGCCATCGAGGCGCTCCCCAGCCTGCAACATCAGACGATGAAGTTCCGGACCCCGCGGGAGGTGGGACAGGTGCGGGGAGGACGGGAGGTGCCTGGAGACCACAACCAGGCGCTGTCCCTGCCTAGGAGCCCGAAGCGGTCCCTGACTGCTCTCATCCCTGACGAGAGGGAGGACTTCTGTGACCAGCGGCCGACCCCGGCAGAGGAAGTGGAAGAGGTCCCAGTGGCCTCGGACGAGGGAAGAACCGTCTCCATCGGGACAAAACTCCCGTCCGCGTTGAGGACGGCCCTCGTCGCCTTGCTCCGGGAAAAAACGGACATATTCGCATGGTCACCCGCCGACATGCCCGGGGTGGACCCGGCGGTAATCTCCCACATGTTGAATGCAGACCCGGAAGCCCGACCTGTTCGACAGAAGAAGAGAAGTGCGGGGCGCGAAAAGAAGAGGGCGGCCGAGGAAGAAGTAGAGCGACTCCTCGAAGCCAAATTTGTTCGGCCGGTGGACTACCCCGACTGGCTCGCCAACATCGTTCTGGTGAAGAAGCCCAGTGGAAAGTGGCGCATGTGCGTCGACTTCACCGACCTCAACAAGGTATGCCCGAAGGACAGCTTCCCTCTGCCCAGAATCGACCACTTGGTGGACCAGGCATCCGGCTATGAGTTGTTGAGCTTCATGGACGCCTTCTCGGGGTACAACCAGATACCGATGGCGGAGGAAGATGAGGAGAAGACATCTTTTGTCACCGATAAAGGCACCTTCTGTTACACCAAGATGCCCTTCGGACTGAAGAACACCGGGGCGACCTATCAACGGATGGTGGACCGAATATTCGGCCCTCAGGTGGGACGAAACTTGGAGGTCTACATCGACGACATGCTGGTAAAGAGCGGAATGGCCCCCAACCACCTCGCCGACCTGCAGGAAACCTTCCAGAGGGTCCGCCGGTACAACCTGAGGCTAAACCCCGCGAAGTGTATCTTTGGCGTGCAATCGGGAAAATTCCTAGGCTTCATGATAATGAAGCGGGGAATCGAGGTGAACTCCGACAAGGTGACGGCCCTCGTCGGTATGACGGAGCCCCGGACGATCTGGGACTTGCAGCGACTGAACGGCCGGATCGCTGCTCTGGGACGATTCCTGTCAAAGTCGGCGGTGCAATCGCTCCCATTCTTCAGGGTCTTGCGCACAGCCTTCGGCGAAACTAAAGACCAGAGGAAGGTGATCCCATGGGACGACGACTGCGCGTGGGCGTTCGCGGAGCTGAGAGCATACCTACAGAGCCCACCGTTTCTCGCTCGGCCGGAGGAAGGCGAACCCCTAGGGTTGTACCTGGCGACCAACGAGGAGGCCGTTAGCTCCGTCCTGATCAAGGAGGAAGGAGGAGTGCAACGCCCTGTTTACTATGCCAGCCGGATCCTCCGGGAGGCGGAGACTCGCTACAGCCCTATCGAGAAAGCCGCCTACTGCCTAATTACCACAGCCCGGAAGCTCCGACCCTATTTTCAGGCCCACCCCATAATCGTCCACACCGACATGCCCCTCGAGAAGAACCTGAAAAGATTGGAGCGGTCGGGGAGGATGCTCAACTGGAGCGTCGAGCTCAGCGAGTTCGACATAACGTACAAAGCCCGGACGGCGATCAAGGGCCAAGCGCTGGCCGACTTCGTGGTGGAATGCACCACGGAAGTCCCGCCGGGGGACCGGACGGAGCTCCCATCGGCGACCACGTCCCCACGGAGGATCGAGGTGGGCGAACCCTCAGCGCCCTCCCCGACGACAGCGGGCGAATTATGGACCATCCACGTCGACGGCTCCACAGCAGGCTCCGGGACAGGAGCAGGTATAGTCATTCAGACCCCTGATGGATGTTCGCTGGAGTACGCCCTGCGCTTCAGCTTCCCGGCCACCAACAATGTCGCGGAATATGAAGCCGCGGTTAACGGGTTGAAGCTCGCTAGGGCGGTGGGGGCGACGAACGTGTTGCTCCTGAGTGACTCCCGCCTCGTCATCCAACAGATCCTGGGGGGCTTCGAAGCCCGAGAGGAAACAATGAAGCGATACCTGAATCGCATCCAGATCGAACTCCGTAAGTTCAAGAAAGCGGACGTCCAACACCTACCCCGCTCCAGCAACCTCCGGGCGGATGCCCTATCTAAGCTGGCTTCTTCTTCGGCGGCCGAGATCGGGAAGGCAATCTACGTGGAAAGCCTGGTGACGCCAACCATCGACGAAGGAGAGCTGATGTGCGCGGACACGAGGACGTCATGGATGACCCCCATTATGAAGTACCTAGAGACGGGCGAGCTACCCGAGGAACGGATGCTGGCAAAACAGGTGGAAAGGCGGGCCCTATCATTCGTACTTCTCGACGGAGTGTTGTACCGCCGCCGTCGTGCCAATTTCGACGTCCTGCCCTACCTGAAATGCTTGGGCCCGGAGCAGGCTGAGCAAGTCATCCGCGAGGTACATGAAGGCTTCTGCGGAAACCACCATGGCAGGCGCACCATCGCCCACAAAGTAATGCGCCAGGGATACTACTGGCCGACGATGATCCGGGATGCGGTACAGTACGTCAAGAAGTGCGAGGCATGCCAGAAGTTCTGCCGGCGGACGACTGCACCTCCGGCCAACCTGATGCCCATCTTGAGCCCGATCCCCTTTGCCAAGTGGGGGCTCGACATCCTGGGGTCGTTCCCAAAGGCCTCCGGGGGAAGGAAATATCTAGTCGTCACCGTGGACTACTTCACAAAATGGGTCGAGGTAGAGCCGCTGGCACGAATCACGTGGACGGACATGAAGGGCTTCATCTGGCAATCCATCATATGCCACTTTGGGATTCCCCGCTCCATTGTCACGGATAATGGAAAGCAGTTCGATTACGAAGGCTTCCGCGACTTCTGCTCGGGCTGGGGGATCAAACTCCAGTTCGCGTCAGTCGCCCACCCACAGTGGACGCCGCTCTGGGGGCTTGGGTTGACGAGTTGCCGGGAATCTTATGGTCTTATCGTACCACCCACAAGGCCTCGACCGGAGAAAGCCTCTTCATGCTAGCATACGGATCGGAGGCGGTCGTTCCTGTGGAAATCGGCGAGGAGACACTCCGGCTAAAGCTCTTTGACGAAGAAATCAACGGAGAGGGACTCGGCCTCAGTCTTGAGTTGATAGACGAGGTGAGGGACCGGGCCCTGACCAGCCTCGTCAAACACAGCCAGAGGATGGCCCGATATTACGACTCCCGGGTGAAACCGCGGACTTTCAGGATCGGCGATTTGGTCCTCCGCGATGCCACCTTCCGGCCCGAGACTGCACAGCGGGGAAAGTTGGCCGCTAAATGGGAAGGGCCCTACACGGTCGTCGATATTGTAGGACCGGCCATGTACATCCTGGCTACCCCCGAAGGGAGCGAGCTGGCCCACCCTTGGAACGCAAAACATCTGCTAAAATTCTACCAATAGTTGTGAGTTTTCCTTTTTTTACTCGCAATATACACATCTACTCATTTTACGCAACATTGTTGTTCCTACACAAGTTTTGCAGTTCGTTAAAAACTCCGAACCTCTGGGGCAGGGCCAACCCTAGCCACCCAAACCAGAGAAGGGCACGGGCCGGGCTACGCGCCCGCTCCCCCCTCAAGACCTCTGGGGTAGGGCCAACCCTAGCCACCCAAACCAGAGAAGGGCACGGGACGGGCTACGCGCCCGCTCCCCCCTCAAGACCTCTGGGGCAGGGCCAACCCTAGCCACCCAAACCAGAGAAGGGCACGGGCCGGGCTACGCGCCCGCTCCCCCCCCCTCAAGACCTCTGGGGCAGGGCCAACCCTAGCCACCCAAACCAGAGAAGGGCACGGGCCGGGCTACGCGCCCGCTCCCCCCCTCAAGACCTCTGGGGCAGGGCCAACCCTAGCCACCCAAACCAGAGAAGGGCACGGGACGGGCTACGCGCCCGCTCCCCCCTCAAGACCTCTGGGGCAGGGCCAACCCTAGCCACCCAAACCAGAGAAGGGCACGGGCCGGGCTACGCGCCCGCTCCCCCCCTCAAGACCTCTGGGGCAGGGCCAACCCTAGCCACCCAAACCAGAGAAGGGCATGGGCCGGGCTACGCGCCCGCTCCCCCCCTCAAGACCTCTGGGGCAGGGCCAACCCTAGCCACCCAAACCAGAGAAGGGCACGGGCCGGGCTACGCGCCCGCTCCCCCCCTCAAGACCTCTGGGGCAGGGCCAACCCTAGCCACCCAAACCAGAGAAGGGCACGGGCCGGGCTACGCGCCCGCTCCCCCCCTCAAGACCTCTGGGGCAGGGCCAACCCTAGCCACCCAAACCAGAGAAGGGCACGGGCCGGGCTACGCGCCTGCTCCCCCCTCAAGACCTCTGGGGCAGGGCCAACCCTAGCCACCCAAACCAGAGAAGGGCACGGGCCGGGCTATGCGCCCGCTCCCCCCCTCAAGACCTCTGGGGCAGGGCCAACCCTAGCCACCCAAACCAGAGAAGGGCACGGGCCGGGCTACGCGCCCGCTCCCCCCCTCAAGACCTCTGGGGCAGGGCCAACCCTAGCCACCCAAACCAGAGAAGGGCACGGGCCAGGCTACGCGCCCGCTCCCCCCCTCAAGACCTCTGGGGCAGGGCCAACCCTAGCCACCCAAACCAGAGAAGGGCACGGGCCGGGCTACGCGCCCGCTCCCCCCCTCAAGACCTCTGGGGCAGGGCCAACCCTAGCCACCCAAACCAGAGAAGGGCACGGGTCGGGCTACGCGCCCGCTCCCCCCCCTCAAGACCTCTGGGGCAGGGCCAACCCTAGCCACCCAAACCAGAGAAGGGCACGGGCCGGGCTACGCGCCCGCTCCCCCCCTCAAGACCTCTGGGGCAGGGCCAACCCTAGCCACCCAAACCGGAGGGGGCGACGCAACCGTGGCCCTCGAAAAATCAAAAAAAAAACAGGGGCACACAAACCGGGACGAAACGACGTCAGTTCTCGAGTAGGCGGCCCCGATGTGACTCGACGAAATGAAAGGACGCTCGAGAAACACGCCACCATTAATGATGCGCTCCAAAAGAGGACCCGTAAGAGCCACCTGGCAAAGGCGGTTTCCTACGGGCATGAATTCGAGGAGCCCATTAATGGTGCCAACTCAGCGCAATAAATAAAGGAGAAACCGTCAGCGAGATCTCCCTATAAAGACGCCACTCCCCCTTCTGAAAGAAGGAGAAACCGTAAGCGAGATCTCCCTATAAAGACGCCACTCCCCCTTCTGAAAGTAGGAGAACCGGCAGACATGAAAAACCGCCATTTGATCTCCCCACCCATCGGGAAACGAGCCGAGATACAACGCCCTAACAAAAGAGAAGTCACCGGCCATCAGTGGTTCCCACCGCCCTGGATGGCGGTTCCTACATCTCCAGCACCGCTAACAGGGTATTCCCCTTACAAACGGATCGCAAAAGGGTATTCCCCTTACACAAGGGAAATCCACCTTTCACGCCTCCGTCCGCCCTAAACGACGACGGGTCGGTGAAAGAATGGCATCCGTTCAATGCCAGCTGGGCAGGCGAGAGCCCCCAGCACTTGCCGGCCAGTACATCCTCGTCGTCGACCTCCGGGCGAGGACCTCGGAAAGGCTGCATCCCCGACGAGCCCAAATGGCGAGTCATGGCATGTCAGCCCGCCCATACACAACCGAGCGCTGAACCCCACCCTCAAACCGAAGCAGCGAGACACGGGGCGGCGGGGGACGGCCCGATGCTCAAGAACCTCCCCAAGGAGCAAGCCTCAGCAAGACGGCTTCCCTTCTCAGCGCCTCTACCGGACCGAGGAAAACCCTGTCCGCGGAAGGAGATGACGAAGCAACGGAGGGAAGGCGGCCCGATCGGCAAGATCCACCACCCCCCCACCTATCCCGGGCCAAAGAGACCTCGCAACACTTCAGCACAGAAGGCGGCCAATCACCTCCGCGCCAAGATCGACTCAAGTTAAAACGGGCCCGCACGGCCCGCGGTGACTCCTAGATCCGGAGGTCATTAGGCCCATACGGCCGGGTGAGGACAGCTCTAAAGCCCCTCCCCGAGCCGGATCTGACCCCACAACGGGCGATGAACTAAGAACTCATGTGCAAGCTGTAGCTCAGCTCTTACAAATTTAAATAAAAACATTCTTCTTTATACACTCAGATTTTTCGAAGAATACCATAGCGGGTAGCTATCCCCCGGCCACGTGCCGGGTGAGCAACTCGCTACCCCGCCTAACTGACGTAGGCCTTCTAGGAAGCCTACGTCCGCAGCTCGAACCCCGCGATACTACGATTGGAAACCAGCCCCCCCCCCCCGCTCCCTGAAAGTCACTGACACAGGGAGAGAGGTACACGGGGGGCCCGCCCTGTGTAACAGGTTCGGCCCGCGATCAAATCACGATAGGACGACGGGTCTCACCTCGCACCCCTTCACCGACTCCCCGCCCCGCCCAAAGGCAACACAAGCCGACAACATCCCCTTCCCCCAGACCTCGCGATCTCGGACACGGGAATGTTGGGGGCATAATTAGGAATTGTGTAACTCCAGTAAGAAGCCAAGTCACGTGACCCAGAACGGACCGGTCACAAGGCAGAGGCCGCGAAATAGGCGCCCAGTCTAGACAGAGTAGCCGCCCTGTCCCGTCAAAACAGCGCCACGATGCGACTCAACGCAACGAAAGGACGCTTGGACTACACGCCATCAGCAACAACACGCCCCCCAAGAGGCCAGAGTGCCAGATACCGCAGACAGAGTAGCAGCCTTGTCCCGTCAAAGCAGCGCCACGATGCGACTCAACGCAACGAAAGGACGCTTGGACTACACGCCATCAGCAACAACACGCCCCTCGAGAGGCCAGAGTGCCAGATACCGCCAGGGAAAAGCGATTCCCAAAGCGCGGGATTCCGCGGAGCCCATTAACGGCACTAATCCCCCGCATTACCTAAGAAAAACCCTTCCACAGAATCTCGCTATAAATACCCCCCCATAGGTCAGGGTAAAGGAGGAAGAGAGACATAGGGGATTCCCCTCCCCTCACTCCGGACATAAAACGGCCCTAAACGCCCCACCGAACTACGAAAAAAGCCGACAGCCACCGACGGACCTCACTTCCCCCGACGATGGGCGTCACAGCCCCGCCACCTCCGACAGGATATTCCCCTTACACGCGGAAGGCCCCGCCCGCCAGCTTGCCTCCTGCTTGTTACTGTATCAAAAGGCAAGTCCAGATGGCCGTCCGCGTGCCGCAACACCCCAATTAACGCCGTCACCTTCGGCGATCCCCACAGGGTGTCGGGGGGGGGGGGGGGGAACCCCCCAACTGCTCTCCCAGCGGCGCCGCCACCGCCACCACCACCTCGTCCTCGGCCTCCCTGGGGTTCTCCCTCGGTGCGCGGGGTCCCCGGCAAGGCCGAACGACCCTCCAGCACGACGACAGCGAGGCAGAGCGCGAGGAAGCGATGAAAGGGAAAGGAAGAGGGTCCCCTCCTACGACCGAGGGTCGTCCCCCCCGAAGGCTAAACCCTCACGACATAAGGGAAGACCGCCCCGACGCGGGGATCTGCTCCTCCCGACGGAGCGAACAACAAATGACGATAACCCTCCGTCCCAACCACCGGTTGACCCACATCTTCTAATAGTATTGTAATATCACTTAGACCTCCGATAAAGATTGGTGTATAATATTCCCCCTTTCGGACTCCTCCCCCTAAGCCCAAGCGCACATTAGCGGAAGGGTTCACCGGGCACGTCCGGGCTGAAGTTCCGCGAAAACTACAAGCACGTCCGATGAACGCCTCTCAACAAGAACCCTAGCGTTCTTAAAAGGTCGAGCTCCCCCTAAATCTGACCCAATAACCACCAACAACGGCACCTCGTTATGGGACACCGCCCCGCTTGGCTCACACTCCGGAAGAGACCTCGCGATCCCGCTATAGCGGGACACACCCCGCGGGACCAGCATCCCCCCTAAGCTTGAATCCAAGCCCGGGTAACGTTAAAAGATAGTGTCGCGGTAGCGTTACGCCATCCGAGACAAACCGGGCTTCTGCCTCGCACTCGAATGCCGGGGGCAATTGTTACGACCTAAAGATCGTAGGAGCCCGACTCCCGCCCGGATCCGCTAACATACCCCATTAACTCACCATTTCACAAAAGGGCCGCCGCCCCGAAAATCCGGGGCATCATGGAGACAGGCGCGCCTTGCAGCGTTCCCCGAACCGGCCGAGGAGAACAATCGCAGCCGGCCGGGGCGAACAACCGCAGCCGGCCGAGGCGAACAACCGCAGCCGCCCGACCCACCGGGGTAGCGCGTGTGGGGACGCTTGGGTAGCTAGGCCAGGCCTATTGACGGGCGCGGACGTATCCTTCCGTACCGGCGGGCCATACCCCATGACCGATCGGGGGGCGCGGCCGGGCCGGACAACCCCCGATCGGAACGGCCCGCCCGATTCCCGCGAACCGCGGCGCCTAGAGTTACACAACCCGACCTTTAGTTCGTCGCTAACGATAAACAGCCTAGGATAAGGACACGACTGACACATACGTCACCCGACCGCCTGACAAAGCACCCCCAGGCGGTTGACCCATCCGACGGTTAGCGCTTTCGGCCCTGACATCCCGACAAAAGCACCCCTTGGCCGTTGCGCCGCCTGACAGAAGCAGGTCAGGAACTCCTGTTCCCGATGTCCTTGTCCGAAGCTTCCGCTGACACCCGAGCCAGCTCAGCATGCCTAGTCATCACCCGTCAGGTACAAATACCCCCTCTCCTCTTAGGGGGGGGGGGGTTGGAGAATTCTCTCTCATTTCTATTATTCACAGACGAGAGCAAGGGTCTTCCATATCTTTGCTCTCCCACCTATAGCTCGTCACGCGCGGCGGACACACCGATAGTCCGACCGGCGTGTCCAGCCCCCCATTTTAAGCCCTATTACTGACTTAGGCATCAGAGGGGCTAAGGGTTGAACCCCAACCCCGCCCTTCTGACGAGTTGTTCGTGCTGCAGGAGAGCTCGCCCATTGACCAAAGTCAGCGTCAGCCCCCTGCCGTCCAACCCTCCTCAGCTGCGTCCGGCGAGATACGATCCCGTGAGCACCACCGGCAACGGATCCAACCTCTTCACCCCACTAATCACCTGTAAAACAACCTACCTGAACCCTCTTTTCCATATAACCATCGTGCCCTTGGTTCCCCATAATATAAATTCATTGTACGCGAGTTCCACCTCGTAACACTACCCAATGAACATTAAGATAAATATTGACATATAATTATAAAAGTAAAACTAAACAATAACTACGACAATTTAAATTAGAATAATAAAATTTAAAATAATAATAATAATAAGTAAAATTTAAAATAACAATGAAATATAAATTACAATGAGCATAATGTGATCTACAAAATATTAGTTATTATTATTTATTATTAGGCAAGAATAGTTTTTAGTTCAAATACGAAAAATTGTAGAGCAAAATACGTAAAATTATAGTGCAAAAATTGTAACTAAAATTGTAGAGCAAAACTACATATTTGAAAAATTATAGCAGAAAATTGAAAATTTAACAATGAGAGCTTCTACATGCAACATGCATTCGCACATTCCGCATGCGAGGGAAACATATTGTTAACGAGTGCTGCTAGGTCCCTTACATAATTTGCTCAACATTTTTGCTTTATTTACATGTTTGCCATTACTTTATTAAACAGTAAAAGTTAATTGCTGTTGTGAAGGGAAAAGTAGGGAAATATGTGTAGAGGGTTAAGAGCCCCTACCCTCATATTTATAGTTTTCAATAGTGGGCTGGATACCCAATGGGCCTTATGGGCCTATTCATAACACTTCCCCTTATCCAACCAATATTGAATAAGAGGTGGATTCTTCAGGATCCGTGTTAGGATAACTGCCTTGTTAAAGAAAGAACAGTTAATCCATAACTTCCCATGTTTAGGGATGTGTTTAGGGGTGGGTACTTCAGGATCCAGAGTCAACGAGGTTGCCTCGTCAAAACCTTGACTACGGAAAACCCAGTGGGAAAAAACCAGTAGCCAAGGGAAAAGAGTACAACTCTGTTGGATACCATCATGCGATGATGGAGGATCGAAAGAGAACTTATGTTAGCGTACGCAGCGCCGTAGTCTCTGAACTTTGCCCTTGAATTCGCCACAACGGTCAGTACTTCGTCACAGAGGATCGAAGCAGCGTTTCCACCGTCTAAATCTAACTTTAGGAGAAGAACTTGATGGAAGGGAGAAGAGGAAAAAGATTGCCTTATGCAAACTTATGGCATGAAGGATTAGCCTAAAATGCCTTACCCTTGGTTCTTATTTATAGGCTTTAGGGGTAGTTATTGTAGGAAATAACCATATATAAGCTTATTAGCTTATATTAATACCCTTGCTTATCCTCTTCTTCATGCACTTATCAAGTGCCTTTATGCACTTATAATGTGCCTTTTTCCACTTATCGAGTGGTCCTTTTTCACACATGAAAAGGTTCCCTTCGCACATGCTTTCATGCACGCGACATCTGAGGTCCGTATACCCTCATACATCCCCTCATGGGTGTATACATGTCGTCCATATCCAACATCTCCCACTCACACTTGAGGGGAGTGTAAGGAAACATCTTTTCCTTTAGTTCTTCTATCTATCATACTGAGAAATAGACCGTGTGACCGTCATGCGCATAGAGTCCGCTGTTGTGTACTTGTTAGAGATACACAACACTCCTCGGGGGTGCAAAGTTGAGTAGATCAACACATGTTTTACCCTAGATTATTTCTTCACATTTCTTATACTTTATATTCAACAATTGAATCCCATCTGGATTACAATCGGCTGGCCAGCTTTGAATCTCTAAAGTCCGAATGTGAATATGAAATTAATCTTCCTCTTCTTGCGATCCTTCGATCTTGACTTGACTCGCTTTTCTAACATGTCCCGCCGGACCGAATTTACTATGGTCCATAAGCAACATGCTAAGACAGCGATCACCTAGTCAAATCTAAAGGAACCAATTAGAGTCCATAAGGGTAAGTAGTTAAGACCCATGTGGTCTTTGGGTCTCACATAATAGTAAACACAATTACTATTCTAATCCAATGGTCAAATGCATACGTAGTATGAATACGTATTACAACATCACTCCTTTCCCAAGGAGCGTATGTCTTAATGATGTTGTAAGGATGATGATCAGACACCACAATGTCTGACTTTGAGTCCCTTTTACTACTCAGTAATTTCCTGGACCCACATCCCGCATAAGACAGATAAGATTAAAAAAATCTTCTTAGATCTTTTGTAAGCATCCATATGATGCAGATCTCTCATACGACGATTTTGTTTTAAGTCATGACTCTAAATCATCCGTCTGACGATTTTGACTTTAAACAGGTCTCATCTTTATCTTAGCCATCTGATAGAATAAAGGCGGTTGCTCATGTGAGAGAGTCAACCTCAATCTGTCCGACATACTAGAAAACATAGCTGAGATTAAAAGAAATGTACACAAACATTTTCAAGAAACTCATATGCAATGTCGAAAAAAAACTTATTCTTTTATTAAATTTGATCTTTCATAGACATGGGAATTTACATTGGTACAACTCAGCTCTTACGCAATCCTTGAGATGATAAGTGTTTGTAAAACACATCTATGGGGATCGCTTTCGTAAGCGGATCCGCTATCATCTCATGCGTAGATATGTACCTTATGTCTACCTTCTTGGTCTTATCATAGTCTTTTGCAAATTTGTAGCGGATATCAATGTGTTTGGTCTTACAATGGAATTTTGGATCTTTGACATAGGCTATAGATGCTTGACTGTCACTGTGTATTGGTACAACACCTGAGTCACTTGCATCAATTAGCCTGTCTAAGAACTTCCTAAGCCAAACAGCTTCTTGGACTGCCATGCTAAATGCTACAAACTCGGCTTCCATAGTTGAAAGTACGATGCAGGATTGTTTCTTGCTACTCCAGGATATTGCACCAGATCTGAGTAGAAAAACATATCCTGAGGTCGATCATCGCTCATCGAGATCACCCGCCCAATCAGCATCAGTGTAGCCTTCGAGCCTCAAGGCATCTCCTTGATAGCATAAAGCATAGTCTGCAGTTCCTTTAAGATACTGCATTATCCTCTTAACCGCTTTCCAGTATACTTGCCCTGGATTGGATTGGTAACGACTTACCATTCCAACGACAAAACAGATGTCCGATCTTGTACACATCATAGCGTACATAAGACTACCAACTGCACTGGAATATGAAACTTTTTCCATAATTTCCTTTTCCTTTTGGTTCTTTGGACACGATTTCAGACATAAATTATCGCATTTGCTTATAGGAGTATCAATGGACTTGCAGTCCTGCATATTAAAACGTTCTAGAACCTTCTTTATATAAGTCTCTTGTGAAAGAGAGAGAAGTTTCTTCGAACGATTCCTTGAAATCTTAACTCCAAGGATATATGCGGCTTCTCCCATGTCTTTCATCTCAAAAACTGATGAAAGCCAAGCCTTGATATCCATCACAAAACCCTTGTCATTTCCGGCTATTAAAATGTCATCTACATATAGAGACATAATAACATACTTGCTCTTAATCCTCTTGATATATACACAGTTATTTTCATCAAGCATGGAAAAACCATTTGATAAGACAACTTCTTGAAATCGTATATACCATTGCCTCGAGGATTGTTTAAGACCATATATGGACTTACGAAGTTTACAAACCTTATGTTCGTTTCCTTCTTTTACAAACCCTGTTGGTTGTTCCATATAGATCTCCTCATCTAATTCTCCATTGAGAAAGGCAGTCTTTACATCCATTTGATGTAATTCGAGGTCTAAGCAAGCTACCATAGCCGGAATCAAGTGAATCGAGGTAAAACGCACACCAGGTGAGAAGGTCTCTTCGTAGTCTATCACTTCCTGTTGCGTAAAACCTTTTGCGACAAGACGAGCTTTATATCTGTCTATAGAGCCATCAGCCTTATGCTTGATCTTGAGAACCCATTTGTTCCCAATAGCTCTACGTCCTCTGGGTAAGTCAACCAAGTCCCAGACTTGGTTAACTTTCATGGATTCTAATTCCTCCTTCATCGCTTCTATCCATTTGTCTTTTGCAGGCCATGATACGGCCTGTTTGAAAGTAGCAGGCTCGTCATATTCTTGTAGTAAAGTCATAAAGGTTTGTGGGAATTCATCCTCAAATCTTAGAGGAGCTAACCTTGTACGACTACTACGTCGTATTTGAGATTCTTCAAGTCCTTGTTGACTCGAATTTAGATCAATTCTAATATCACTCCCACTTGGAATGTCGTTAGAAATGCTCCCACTTGGATCATTATTCCCGTATGGAATAGGATTCGCATCATTCGTATCATCCATTGGTGAAGGTTGAAACGTATTTTCGTCTTCACCAAGAATTCTCCCACTCGAATGAGGTAATCCTTCTTGAGCATAGATCTCAAATAGAGATAAGTCCTGACTTATCTCGCCATGTCTTGGAAACTCATTTTCCAAGAAAGTAACATCCCTCGACTCAAATTCAATCAGTCCCTTATTGTCTTCCTGACCAATGAAAACATAACCTTTGGAGTTTTCTGCGTATCGTATAAAGATACATTTCCTCCCCCTTGGCCCAAGTTTGCCATACTTATGGGAGGAAATATGTGCGTAGGATGCACACCCCCAAGGTTTTAATATGCTTAAGTCAGGAGACCTTTGGTTCCACAACTCATAAGGAGTAGAGCTAACTGATTTCGAGGGTACGCGGTTTAAAATGAAAGCGGCCGTCAATAATGCATCACCCCAAAAGGTGATTGGCAAGTTGGCTTGCGCCATCATTGAACGGACTATTTCCATTAAAGTCCTATTCCTCCTTTCTGCAACACCATTTTGTTGCGGAGTATAAGGCATAGTTACCTGATGAACTATGCCTTTTTCATCACAAAGTTCCTTAAAACTTGTTGATTGGTATTCACCGCCTCTATCGGTTCGCAAGACCTTAATCTTGCGATCTAATTGATTTTCCACCAAACTCATATAGTTTTTAAAGCATGTTAATGCTTCACTTTTGTGGGATATCAAATAGATATGACCGAATCGGGTGAAGTCATCAATAAAAGTGATGAAATAGGACTTTCCGCGTCTTGTCTTGACATTCATCGGACCACATATGTCCGAATGGATGAGCTGTAATGGAACCTTGGCCCTTGTGCCGGTTCCTAACGACTTGCGACAAGATTTCCCTACAAGGCAATGTTCGCAAGTCGACATTTCGACCTTTGAAACATTGGATAGAAGGCCACGTTTGGCAAGTCTATCCATTTGTGTTGGTCCAATGTGACCAAGCCTTGCATGCCAACAAATTACATCTGACTCATAATTTGATGAATTTGCAACAAGAAAATTTTCATTATAAAATGAGGAATCATACATTGTATTTAATACAACAAATCCTTTGAAAACATACCCAGAACCAATTAAAGAATTATTACAAGACAAGTCCACTTTACAACTATGAAAGAACCAACTATAACCAAGACCCATTAAAACGACCACAGATATAATATTCCTTCGAATATCTGGAGCGAAGAGGACATCATGTAGTAAGATAGTGCGGCCGTTGTCCGAGACTAGCTTGCACGTCCCAACGTCTTTCACTTCAACACGGGTGTTGTTTCCTACATATATCCACTTTGTTCCTTGGGGTATCCGGTGATACTCCACGAAGCACCGTCTGTCCCTTGCTATGTGGTCGGTGGCACCTGAATCAATTATCCAAAATGGATTAGATTCTACAAGAAATATTGAACAAGAAACACATATGTAACTAGCATTACAAGTTACCTTGTCACCTTCATCCGTACAAGAACGGGCATAGTGACCTAACTTGTTGCACTTGAAGCACTTGATCCTCTTCAAGTCTTTCTTCTTGTGCCATTTCTTGTTCCCACCATTATGTTTGGGCTTCTTGGTAGACTCTAGTTGCTTATTACGTTCATTAGTAAACTTCGAACGATTTTTCCGTTTCTTTCCCCCGTGTGAGGAACTAGCAACCATGTGCACTCCTGCACTTGGCTTGGCGGCCGCAAGCCGCTCTTCCTCTAACTCGAGGTGCTTAGAAACATCGCTGAAGTTCTTAATGCTCTCATTATGAGTGAGATGCATCTTCATTTGGTCCCACCCATTTGGTAGGGAACATATGACTGCTTGGATTTGTTGCTCATCAGTGAGCACATGACCTGCATCCTTTAACTCTGAGATGAGATTCGCCATATGTCACAGATGCTTCCCCATGGAATGATCTGGACGTTTCTTGTAAGAATCAAATCTTATAGTTAAAGAACGAAGTTTGGACACCGAGGTGCCACCAAACTTCTCCTCTAGCTTGGACCATATGTCCATAGCTAGGTCATGCTCTCGGAAGATGCGCATTATGTCATCGGCCATACTGGATAATAACGTAATGCGAGCAATCTTGTTCTTCCGAGACCAAGCATCGAAAGCTTCCTTATCTCTTCTGTGTTGGGCCGTAGTGCCTAACTCAGGTTCAATCATTTTGTTCTTCAGAGTTTCGAGGACATCTTGCTCCTCTAGAACATATTGTATCTTTATGGACCATAGCTTGTAATTATCGCCGTTGAGTTTTTCACCTTTGTTTAACTTAGCGACGATGTTCTTGGAAGCAGAAGACATTTTAGCTTTAAAATGCTGCAAAAGATATAAAAAAGAAGGTTCGATCAAAAAAATTTGCATAAATTTCATATTTATAGTCATCATGTTAGACATTTTCATAATTTAGCAATCTCGGCCAGCAGACCGACCAGGGGAATGGCTAGCCCATGGTTCACTACCCCCAGACAGAGCCGAGGTGTCCCACAAACTAGTCCAAAAGACCACTGGCCGAATCATGATCCATTGAGACGCTGAATCAATCGAATGTGGAAATTTCAGACAAGTTTAATATCACTCCCACTTGGAAAATCCCACTTGAAATGATATTATTATATTTGATAAGTTACTTTCGAAAAATATTGAAGATGTTGTTCTAGAATCGGAAAATTCATTACGATCCCAATCACCATCTAGAACAACTTTCAATATTTCCCCATCACTTTATCAAATAACAGTACTCTTATAGTACTTTGCAGCGGAAAAAACGATTTTGAAAACGTATTTTTCAAAAAAAATTTAGGGAATTTCAACTTGGTACCCTTATGGTACTAAAAATACTCTTGTTGTATTTGCAAAATATTCGGCAAGGCCTACACCGCCTTATAGGGTGATATACCCGAAATATTTCGACAATTCGCCGGCAATTGCCGGGGTCGTGTCATGGCCGTGCCAATGCCGGATTCTTCTCCCTTCCGAAGAGAGAGTTGCCATCACAACTTGGCCAAGGCCGAACACCCCTTGAGGGGAGTTTTCTGCAAGCCACCGTCGTCGGCTCCCATATGGATCCAGGCGCTCCCCCTTACAGGGGAATTTTACCGTAGACAACTGCCGCCGGCTCCGTAGAGACCGGCCATGCAAGTCCCCCTCTCCGGTCATGCAAGCCCCCCTTCCCCCATCAAAATACAGGGCCAACCGGGGCATGGCCCTGGCCGAGGCCAGGGCCGGCAGTGACCGTGGCCCTGGCCTCTGCCAGGGCCGACCGTGGCCCTGGCAGGGGCCAGGGCCGGCCTCGGCCCTGGCAGGGGCCAGGGTCGGCCGTGGCCCTGGCCTCTGCCAGGGCCGGTCGTGGCCCTGGCAGCGACCAGGGCCGGCCAGGCACTGGCCCAGGCCAGGGCACCGGCCCAGGCCTCTGCCAGGGCCAGCCAGGGCCCTGGCCTGAGGCCAGGGCCGGCCATGGCCCTGGCCTGAGGCCAGGGCCGGCCATGGCCCTTTGTGCATGCCGGCCATGGCCCCTTGGCCATGGCCGGCCTCCCTTTCCTTTGGGGTCCAGTTTGCACACCACCCCCTCCCGGAGGGGGGTCTTGGTTGTCATTGGCCGTAGCCAATCCCTTCCGCATGGGGAGGGGGGTGCATAGCCTCCATGGCCCATATGGCCATGGCGATCATGCACCAAAGAGGTCATCTTCTCCGTTGAGAATAACTACCATCTTCTCCGATGAGACACCCGTTCATCGAGAAAACGGTTTTGCTTCAATGGCCGTGTGCCAAAAAATACGAAGAAAACGCATTTTCAAGACCGCAAACTTCACGCTCCACATGAAGAGAGTTCACATTCCCTATTGAATGGAGACTCAGCATCCATGAAGAGTGCGAGTTTGGCGAGATGAACGGTCAGTTCTTCCCGTCACGGAGAGTTCTTGCCATATCCGTAATGACAAAAGACCCTAACGTGAAAAGAACAACTTTTGGCGTTCTCTCTGTCACGATGCGCTTCTACCATATCCATAATGGAAGGAAACTCATTCATGAAAGAGACAACGCGTCATTCATCGGTGAGACCGGAGCGAACCCGTATGGCTCTGATACCAATTTTGGATACCATCATGCGATGATGGAGGATCGAAAGAGAACTTACGTTAGCGTACGCAGCGCCGTAGTCTCTGAACTTTGCCCTTGAATTCGCCACAACGGTCAGTACTTCGTCACAGAGGATCGAAGCAGCGTTTCCACCGTTTAAATCTAACTTTAGGAGAAGAACTTGATGGAAGGGAGAAGAGAAAAAAGATTGCCTTATGCAAACTTATGGCATGAAGGATTAGCCTAAAATGCCTTACCCTTTTGTCTTATTTATAGGCTTTAGGGGTAGTTATTGTAGGAAATAACCATATATAAGCTTATTAGCTTATATTAATACCCTTGCTTATCCTCTTCTTCATGCACTTATCAAGTGCCTTTATGCACTTATAATGTGCCTTTTTCCACTTATTGAGTGGTCCTTTTTCACACATGAAAAGGTTCCCTTCGCACATGCTTTCATGCACGCGACATCTGAGGTCCGTATACCCTCATACATCCCCTCATGGGTGTATACATGTCTTCCATATCCAACAAACTCTGCAGCTGACTCCCCGTCATCTGACCAAGCTTCAGGCTTGTAGATTTCCTATGAATTTATACATCAGTCTCCTATGTACCTATGAGTTCATAGTCCTCTCATCCTGACCCAGTTTACATTTCCTCACTCTCCTCATCCCAATCCCATATACAAGTTTCTCAAAGATACTAGTAGGCAGGGATTCGGTAAGCAAATCCGCCAAGTTATTACAAGATTGGATCTTCTGTACCTCAATCTGTTTCTGCTTCTGAAGGTCGTGCGTCCAGAAGAACTTGGGGGAGATATGCTTCATCTTGTCGCCTTTGATGTAGCCGTCCTGTAGCTGGGCTATACATGCTGCATTGTCTTCATGAAGTGGAGTAGGCGCAAGGACGCCGGTCATCATGCCGGTGGAGGTGAGGATGTGCTGAATCACAGAGTGTAGCCAGAAACTCTCCTTGCTTGCTTCGTGGATCGTTAGGAGCTCTGAGTGAGTGGATGAGACGGTCGTCATGGTCTGCTTTACAGATCTCGAGGATATGGCTGTGCCGCCATAAGTAAACATGTATCCTGTCTGAGACTTCTATGTATGAGGATCAGACCTGTAACCTATATCAGCATAACCAACTTAACCAGTTGATGCCCCTTTCCTGTAGAATAGACCTAAGTCTATGGACCCTTGGAGGTAGCGCAGAAGATGCTTAACTCCGGCCCAGTGCCGCTGTGCAGGTGCAGTGCTATATCTGGCTAGTAAGTTGACTGCAAATGCTATGTCAGGACGAGTACAGTTAGCCAGGTAAAGGATTGCACCGATAGCACTTAGATAAGGCACTTCAGGGCCTAGTACTTCTTCCCCCTCTTCCAGCGGCCGGAAGGGGTCTTTATGTACATCCAATGATCTGACGACCATTGGAGTGCTGAGGGGGTGGCACTTATCCATCTGAAATTTTTTCAATAAGTTCGATGTGTAAGTTGACTGATGTAACAGGATCCCATCGTTAAGATGCTCTATTTGAAGACCTAAATAGAATTTTGACTTTCCGATGTCTTTCATCTCGAAGGTTTCTGTCAAGCTTCTAGAAATCTCTGCGATCTCTTCAGGAGATCCGATGAGGTTCAAGTCGTCCACATAGACGGCTATGATTACAAATCATGTTGTCTTTGCTCTTATAAAGATGCAAGGACAGACTGGGTCGTTTGTGAATCCTTGTTTTGCAAGGAAATCGCTCCGTCTGTTATACCACATCCTTCCAGATTGTTTTAGACCATATAATGATCTTTGCTGTTTCACTGAGTAGATGTCACGTTCTCTCTCTTTTAGTGCTGCAGGCAAAGAATAACCGTCAGGCAATCTCATATAGATGTCTCGGTCTAGGTTTCCATATAGGTATGCAGTAACCACGTCCATAAGCTGCATATCTAAACCCTCTTGGGCTGTTAAGCCAATGAGGAATCGGAAGGTGATCGCGTCCAAGACCGGGGAGTATGTGGCTTCAAAATCCACCCCTGGACGTTGGGTAAAACCCTGCGCTACAAGCCTTGCTTTGTAGCGAACGATCTCATTCTGTTCATTTCATTTTCTAACAAATACCCATTTATAACCCACAGGTTTTACACCTTTTGGTGTCTGGACTATGGGTCCGAAGACCTTGTGTTTGGTGAGTGAATCCAACTCCACTCCTATTGCCGCTTTCCACTTTGGCCAATCATCTCTGCTTTGACATTCTGTCAGAGAGCGTGGTTCAATATCATCGTCGCAGTACGTGACGTTGATGGCAATATTACACGCAAATGTGTAATCTATGGTTGTGCTCTTTCTGTCCTAATACTCTCTAGTTCGTACATAGTGTATCGAAACTTCATTTTCTCCCGGGTTTTCCTCTTCATGAGAGTTTGGGAGAGATGGGGTAGCAGGGCTTATAGTAGCATCTTGTGGTGGTATTTGTTTACCATTGCCAAGGGTCCTACTCTTTCGAGGGACTTGGTCCTTGGATCCCGGTGGTCGCCCTCTCTTTTTGAGAGGTCCAACCATTTCTGCTGCAGGCGGGTTGCATCCATTTTGCGGTATGTCAATCCTAGCTGGAGTGTTAGCAGCAGGGACGTGTGATATGACAATCTTCTGGTTGTCAGTAAATTTGTCCGGCAAGAGATGGACAGTGTTTTGGATGTGGAGAATCTTCAGGACCTCCTCCTCACACTGGCTTGTGGGCGGATCAAAGTGACATAATGTCTTTGTATCCCAAGTGATACAATCTGAAGCTTCGGGCTTCTTCGTCTGTGAGCCTAGTCTTGGAAATGATGTTTCATCGAATTCACAGTCTTCTAGACGTGCCTTGAAAACGTCTCCCGTAAGGGGTTTTAGGAATCTAATTATGGAGGGGGTGTCAAACCCAACATAAATGCCTAGGCGACGTTGTGGACCCATCTTTGTCCTTTGTGGTGGTGCTATGGGGACGTATACTGCACAACCAAATATTCTCAAGTGTGAGATAATTGGTGGGGCTCCAAGTGTTAGTTGCATTGGAGAAGATGACTGAACTCCAGAGGGTCTTAATTTTATTAAAGATGCAGCATGCAAAATTGCATGACCCCATGCATTCACTGGCAGCTGTGATTGAAGTAATAATGGACGAGCAAATCCACTGCAGTCTCTTAATTAGAGATTCTGCTAACCCGTTTTGGGTGTGAACATGCGCTACAGGATGTTCGACTTCAATTTCCTGAGCTTGGCAATAGTCTAGAAAGACTTGTGACGTAAACTCCCCCACATTGTCCAGACGAAGTTTCTTTATCTGGTAGTCGGGGAAGTGGGCCCGTACCTTGATTATCTGAGCTAAAAGCTTAAACAGTGCTAGGTTACGGGTGGACAGTAGACACACATGTGACCACTTAGTAGATGCATCTATCAGGACCATAAAGTACCTGAACGGACCACTTGATGGGTTTATCGGCCCACAAATGTTTACCCTTGTAACAGGGTGGACATGGGAATTTGCCTTTTTGAAGAATCTTCAGGTTCT
This sequence comes from Scilla litardierei, assembly GCA_030789695.1. Classification (NCBI taxonomy): domain Eukaryota; kingdom Viridiplantae; phylum Streptophyta; class Magnoliopsida; order Asparagales; family Asparagaceae; genus Scilla; species Scilla litardierei. The sequence goes on along the minus strand of CM061140.1, from coordinate 9,162,949 downwards.
TCAGGTCTATACCCCTGGAGCTTTTTATGATGCGGTACATTATAACAGAGCCAGGGTGTCCCAGTCTACTGTGCCAGAGTTGGAATTCTGGTGTTTGGGGGCACTGCAGGTGCTCCGCCATGGATGTTTCTGGAGTTTGTATACTTGTTTGATAGAGTCCTGAGGGGAGTCCCTTGAAACGTTTCACAATGGTTTTTGAACCATTTGTAAGAGACGTTACAAGCAAGTATTCCCTTTTATCTTCCTCGACCGTCTCTAAGTGATATCCGTTTAAACGGATATCTTTAAAGCTTAGGAGGTTTCGGATAGATTTAGGGGAGTATAACGCATTTTTAAGTGTGATTTGTGTGTTACCGGGGAGCAATATGATTGCTTCCCCTGATCCTTCGATTATGTTAGCTGGTCCTGAGATTGTTCTCAGTGGACCAGAGTAGCTACTTATGCTCGTGAAGTAGTCTATGTTTTGAAGGATCGAGTGCGTCGATGCACTATCCACTAGGCAATTTGATTCCATATCTCTATAAAAGAAAGACATTCAAGCAGTAAATAATATGAAAAAGAAAAGATGTACTTTCATTTAAAAATGCTCAAAGAAAATGTTTTGACATGGAATAAAAACTAGGTACTATGCATAAAAGGAAGATACATGGCTAGCATATAAAAATTGTCCATAACTAGAGAGTGCCATCTCCCATGAAATCTTCAGGAGTCCATGAGGTCTCTGGCAAAGCTGCGCTCTCAATCAGTTTTGTCTCAACTCGAGGCCTGAGGCTTGCCTGGTAGAGGTCCTAGAGGTGTTTCTGGGTGCGACAGATTCTGGACCAGTGGCCCGTCATTCCGCATTTGGAGCACTTATCCTCCTAGTCTTTCTTGGGAGTGCCACCTTTGTTGGACATCCTCTTTTGCTTCTTTTCCACGAACTTCTGGTTCTGAGGAGGAGCTGGGGGAGTGGCCTTCATCCGCTGCTTCTTTTCTTTCCATTTCTGGAATTTTGCCTTTTTGTCCATCTTCTTCTTCTGGGAAGACTGGAAGTGTGCCTCTGCAGGAGGTAGCAGTGGAGTGGAGCCAGGAGGGTGCAGGTTGTGAGTGGCAACCAACAGGTCTCTGTTCTGTTCAGCCATAAGCAGGCATGAAAGCAGATCAGAGTACTTCGTGAACTTCCTCTCACGGTATTGTTGCATAAGGATCATGTCTTTCTCGTGGAAAGACGTGAACGTCTTTTCCAGCAACATTTTCTCCGTCACCATTTCACCACACAACTTCAGGCGTGAGGTGATACGGAAGAGTGCTGAGTTGTACTCTGCTACGGATTTGTAATCTTGTATGCGGAGGTGATTCCACTCGTAATGTGCACGGGGGAGTATGATATCCCTCTGATTCCTGTACCTCTCCTCGAGTGCGTCCCACAGCTCGTAAGGATCATCTACAGTAAGGTACTCGTCCTTCAGGGTCGAGTCTAAATGTTTCCTGATATAGATAATGGCTTTCGCCTTTAGTATATCGGAAACTTCCTCTGTATGGGGTGCTTCTTTAGAAGCATCCTTGTCGGCTGAGGCAGTACTTGTTGTTGCCTTCTCAGTCGGTGTGAGACTGAAACCTTGAGAGCGCAGATGGAACTTCAGGTCCAACTGCCAACTCAGGTAGTTTGACCCATCGGCCTTCAGGACCGAAAAGTCGACATTCGCAAGTCTGGCCATTGAATGATCTAGCAAATATAAAAACAGCATGGATCATTAAACTGAATAAAAATAGACATCCACGCATGTATTTTAAGCATTGTCATAACATGAATTTAAAGAAAATATTAACATCCATGCATGCTTTTTGACGGTTTCATAACGTGAATAATTAAAAGAGATTAACATCCACGCATGCTTTTTGACAGTTTCATTGTAACATTAACATGGCATGAAAATAGTTAACATCCACACAATTAATGTATAAGCAATGAAAAAATAACTTAGGACTATGGGGATCAGCCAGCCGACACCGAAAAGAAAAAGACAGTCCGAAATTACATCAAAAGTTGCATGAAAGAATAAGTACAACTCGGAAACTTCAGAGAGAAGCCCCTTTTATCTTTGTGCATACGCCTTCAGCTCCTTTTTGGTGTCCACCGGTCTTCTTCTTACATTTATATCCTCACTTACAAATTTCTCTCAAAAGAAAGGAAAAAATTGCAGGAAATTAAAGGCGTCGGAAACCTGGCTGATCCCTAAAAACATAGCCTAATCGCACATCCACGCAGATAATATATGGAAAATATACAACCACGCAGATAATCATTTCACATGCATGTAAAGATTAATTAAATAATCTAAATAGTGTGTGACGTGCTAAAATTATTTTTTGAAAAAACTTTTTACCTTTGATCCATATTTTTAATGTTTTGTTTACCGCTTTAAACCTTTTTTATAAAGTTTCTTTAATTATTTTGGGCTTTTAGGGCCAAAAATAAAAAAAAGAAAAATTATTTGTGTAAATGAGCTAATTTTCAGTCTTTTGGGCCATGAAAACAACCCATTAGGGTTAATTGGGCCTCCCCCGAAAAATTGGCCCGTTTAGGGATAGGGTTTCCGAAAAACCCTAGGGGGGCCCGCGGCGCGCCGCCGCGACGGCTGGCCGTGCAAGGCGCGACCGCCGTGGCGGCGGCGGGCCGCGGCCGCCGTGGCGGTGGGCCGCGTCACAGCCGCCGTTTCGCCCTTCGGGCGTGCGAAGTATGGATCAAGGTCGGGGGGTAAAAAACGGATTTTTCAAGCATTTAGATCTCTAAAAAACTGATTTTTATTGTTTTTAGACATGCGAATCTAAATAAAAAAAGATTTTTACAGTGTTTTCAAACTTTTTGATCTTAAAACATGCAAATCTACGTGAAAACACAAGTTTTAGATCTAAAAGATTTGATTTTTACCTTTAAATTCGACAAGGGAATCTAGTTGACGGTTGGTGAATGATGCCCTTTTCGCTCACCGTTGAGAAGATTACGTTCTTCTTGAATCTGAGCGATTGATGGATCTCCTTCCTCGCGAGCCGCCGCCTTCTGCAACGAGCGTGATCGTGCTGATAACGTGTTGTGAAGGGAAAAGTAGGGAAATAGGTGTAGAGGGTTAAGAGCCCCCTACCCTCATATTTATAGCTTTCATTAGTGGGCCGGATACCCAATGGGCCTTATGAGCCTATTCATAACAATTGCAAGCTTGTAAATAGCAGTAATATGTTAAGCAAAATGTGGGCTGTGATTATGTTAGTCACCTTACATTGCTTGCTCAACATATTTGCTTAATTTACAAGTTTGTTGTTCCCTTATTAAACGACATTAAGTTAATGGCAAACTTGTAAGATTTGGATTAGATTAGGGAAATCAATGTAGTTAAGATCATCAAATTATTACAACTTCGCACCTGCACATTAACGATGTCCAAAATTTTTAAAGATAATAACAGCGCGATCGTGAAGTCGCGAAGATCGCGAATAAGTCCGATCACGTGTTCTAATAAATAAATAAAATCTTGTAGTAACTACTCAAACAATCAATTTATTAATAATATACGTACGAAAATACATACAATAAAAACAGGCTGTTAAACTAGTAAACCAGATTTCATTGACTAGTCGACTAACGACTAATTAATCGATTAGTCAATGAACACTGGTCGACTAATTAGTAAATTTACAGAACCAAAACTGAGTTTTCTGTTTTTGGTTTTGAGTTGATTTTGGGTTCAAATCCATTTCATATCCATTGAAATCGACATGTTATTGGATCACATGAACTATACATCATTCGATACAATATTATTTACATTCACGTATTGTGGATATGCTTGTCTTGTATAACTTAATAACTTGACATCTTTACTAAGTCACTATTAAATTGAGATTAATTTGACTTAATTTGTATCCCTGCGAGTGGATCAAACGATTAATTGCGACACATACATTTCTATTGAACTCATACGTTTGTCACAAGCTTAATATCATAATGTGCATGATCATATAAACAGGATACGTTGCAATATAATGCCTTGATTGTTGGGGATGATGTAGATCACCTCTAGTGGGTTTCTATGCCCTCTTGATGGTCTTATCAAGAAAGCACTCGCTTCGTGGAATTCTAAGATCGTTGGAAGCAAAAAACAAAGCAAACGACGATTCTCTATAGAACCTGCAATACACAATATATATGAAAGATAATGCAAAACAAAAAAATAATATGCACCTGACACCAACGATTTATACTAGTTTCACCTAGTTCTTAGTATACGTCTAGTTGAAGAGACCATTAATACTTCAATATATTTAGATTACAAGTTATGGCTCTTGGTCGAAGGAAAAATTAACCAAACATGCTAAGAACTCGGAGAAGAAAGCTATGGAGAATGGAGAAGAAAGCTATGTAGAATAGCTCTTAAGCGACCTACTCAATACCATCAATTTGCCTCTGTATATTCTATTGGTAGCTGCAAACTCTACAGAGAAAACTAACACGCGCAAAAGATTGCACACTCTCCCAAGTATTGGAGGTCGTCAAGTAATAACGTCATGGTGAATCCAGGGTCGAATCATGGAGACAAATCGTTCTACAAATCATAGTGACTAAGTATGGGTAATGGTGGGAATACAACCAACTAAATTGATAATGTAAAAAAGAGTGGTAAAGTGGGTGAAACTATCAACCTAAGCCAACCAACTAATGTTGGAGGATCAAACATGCAATTAGCAAGAAGTGTTTAGGTTATGGTTTCGTTAGGGCTATAGTATATCATGCTATCCAATCTCCCTTATATTACTCAATCTCGCATCCAGGTCTAGGTATGCGAGATCGAAAAGTCAAATACTCAAAAACAATAAACTTAGCGTCGGGGGTAATCATTGGATTCATTGATTTCATAATGTGAACATGTGAATAGATGAACCTCGCGGTTCACCCTCCTAGGGCCCCTCTATGGGGTTTATGCATGTAATAGTGCATCTTGGCATATCATCCTCCTTGGACCCCTCTATGAGGTGGTGCATAATTCAATCAAACATAGGAACCCCATCAATCCAATGATATAATTATATACTAATGCTGAGAAGAATGAAAGCATAGTAATCCTAAGCCCTAACTACAACACAATCAAGCACTAATCAATCATAATGAAAAATGTGACATTTTTATTTAAGAACATCGTCCAAATTACAATACTACTGAAAAAGTGCAAAATAAGCAAAAGAGAAGGTTAGATTTCAACAATAATCTCTTAAAATATAATCTTTCCTCTCAAATGATCTCTCGGTAAGAAGGAGCGGCCAGGTCAGGCGCGTAAGCAAATCTTCTACTTCGATTGCTGCCTGCATCGCTTCTGCGGTTGGATTCGGGTCAGTCGCTAAATGTCATCCGAACCGCTTCAAACCCACCGCATCAGTAGGTGGTTTGCAGACGTCAATGTGTGCGATGCACGTGCTGGAGCGCTCGTGCACCGTAGTATGCCTCTTTTCCTTTTTTTTCTTGTTTCTTTTTTTGAAAAATATTGTTTTGGCCTTCCAAAAATTATAGAAAATCACACTAAGCTTAGAAAAACCGAGGAAAAGAGCCAATAAATCCAGAAAATCCCAGGAGCACCTAAAAAATAATATAAGATCAAAAACTAATCCATGAAAAAATGATATTTTGCACATAATCGAGTGATACGCTTTAAAATTAAATGATATTGCAAAATACATATATTAGAGACCGATGAACATGATATATGCATAAAATTCCATCTAATGATGGCTAAAACATGCAATATTACCTTCGAATCAAAAACTACACAAGAATTGCTAGAGAATTACATCAAAAACCTAGCTAAAACACAGTTTATATATAGTATAAACCTAAACGGGTTTGGAATGGATTCGAATCTAAATCTGATTGGATCCAACCAACTGCAGCGGCCTTACATCCTTTACAGTTCATCCAGGTATGATTTGCCTCCAGCTGATGCAAGGCAAGGGAATTCGCCATTGCTCCATGTACATCACTGTGTCGACCATCGAATCAAGTGGCAACACATGGATTACCGCCACGTGTCTTACTAGCGCTTTCCCCGTGCACACTTCTCCGCTCACATATCCTGCGCATGACTTAGAAACCACTATTGGGCTCGATCGCTGGACCGCTCTCTCGCAGGCCACACTAGCACACATGCTCGCGCGCTACTGCAGGCTGTGCATTTGGGCCACTGTATGGGCTTGTTACTATGTAGATTAAATTATGAGAGCGGTTGGGCTTCTGAAACTTGTTGATTTAGGCTCTAAAAAAATCTTCAAAAAATCTCGTAAAATCCTAATAAGACATGAATCTTGAGATATTTTTAGTGTTTTGTATAAGATGTTTCAACACTCCACCTTGATACTAACACACCATAAGCCCCAACAAAGCCAAAAACTACTCCACATGCAAAAAAACCACCTCATCATAAGGCCAGCGCACTTGGCTAGTGAGTTTCGCACTAAGCATCACCAACTAACCGAGAGTTCAACGAAACCCCTTTCTAAAAGTGAATCTTTGAATTAATCATATCTACGAAATTCATACCTGAAGTAAAACCCGTAGTGTCTCTTCGTCACACCTCAAGGTACCTAGCACCTATCAAGAAAAATAAGTTTGAGCATCGCTCAAACTTCACCACCGACTTGTCCACCGCTGTATTCTACTTTTGTAAATTTCATTGGGATGCATTAATATGTCGACATCTTTCTCAGCACACTGCCATCTTGAGTTTTGGTATAAAATTCATACATCCATCATAAACCTGTCTACCATAAGATCTACATGTACATGCAATGAATACACCAAATTCACAGTGTCATCAAAGTGAGCTAAGGTCTTCATGGTGCGCTACCACACTCTTCTAGTAATAGAGTCATTCACAATAGTTCTAGGATCTCTATCTTGCCTAGAATTCCAACTACTATCGCTGCCTGCAGTAGTAACCTCACGTGGATTATCACCATCAACCGACACTCCTTTTCTAACATCTCTGTAGATCTTGTGATTTGGAATAACTAACCCCACCTCGTTCAGTACCACCTTGCATCCACCTATTTCGGTACTTCCTAAAGTCTTACTTTGCAGCACCATCGACTCATCAAATGTCACATTTCGACCAACAAATATATTGTTTGCATCTAGACTCCAGATTCTATAACCCTCGACACCATCAATATATCCTAACAAATCACACTTCTTTCCATTGGTGCCGAACTTGTCACCTCCCTCGTGAACATAAACTGGACACCCGAAGGAAATCTAAATACACTGGCTTCCCTATCTAAACCTCCTTTGGAATTTTTCCGTCGACAGTTGAAGATGGAATTCGGTTTACCAAATAAGATGTAATTGACATATCATCGGCCCAAAATCCTTTCGATGAAACCGATGTAATTTCAAGAGACCTACCTTCTCTAGAAGTGTCCTATTTATTCACTCAACAACTCCATTCGACTGCAGATCTTCAGTTGTAGTGAAGTACATCTTTACTCCCCGCTCCCCATAGAATTTCTTAAACTTAGTAGAAGCAAACTCGCCACCATTGTCGAGTCGCAACACTTTCAACTTCTTCCTTGTTTGACTTTCCATAAGGGTCTTCCATGCCTTGAACGTCTTAAACATCCCTGACTTTTCCTTCATCACATACACACAAACTTTTATTTTGGAGAAATCATCGATGAATGATATGAAGTATTAAGTTCTACTGGTGTAGGACCCTAAACATTAGTATGGCGTACTGAAGAATCCCTATTGTATCCTGCTTTCCCTCATCGAAACTAACCCTTTTCTACTTGTCATAGATACAATCCTTGCAAAACTCTAGCTCCTTGAAGTTCACCGCTGTGATCAGACCACTCATCCTCAAAGTGTCCAAGCTTTTCTCCACAACATGTCCTAGTCTGAGATGCCACAGCCTGGTCGAATGAATCTCATGCGAACTCCTAACTCTAATACTGAAATATCCAATGATCGTCGTCCCCTCCAGCAGATATAAATTTCTGACCTTTTCACCTTTCATCAACACCATTGACACCTTCAATATTTTCATAGCGTCCTTCTATCATAACTTTGCAACCCATGGAATCAAATACCCCAAAGAAATCAGTGACTTCATTAACTCTACAACACGATATACATTAATGAGTGTGCACACCATGCCATCATACATCCCGATTCTAACCAAACCAACTTCAACAGTCTTGCACTCGCTATTGTCGCCCATAAAGACTGATCCATACTCATTCCTCTGGTAGGTATGAAAGCACTCTCTATTTGGCATCATGTAGAACAATGCTCCTGAATCCATGACTCAAGCATGATTCGTAACATCTAAATAGCACACTGTGAGTACATCGTAGGCCTCCTCACTCGTTACGTCCTCTGTCTGTAAAATTACAACTGACAAATGTGCTGGCATATCCTCTTGCATCTTCATCATTAATCCATTGAAGGAAACCGCGCGATCCTTCAACAAGGTTCCATCTCGCATATTGAAAGGGAAGAATGTCTTCATCAAGATAAGCCGGTTGGTAAGTGATTTTTTCAGATACAACCTCCCTATTTTTTTTCATAATCCATTGGTCGTAGTCTCCTCAAAAAATCAAATCACCTCGTTCGATAAGCTGAGCTGGATGGTTGTCATCACAGAGTCCCTCTATCTTGTTCTGCTCTTTTCATGTTCCTGGATGCTGAAGTGGAGGTTGTCACCTTCTCCTTCCACCCGATACCTATGTCATTATTTTTATTACTGGCATGGTGTTCTTATATGAGGAGCCATCAGAGGGCTTATTTCAAAGGCTGTTAGTTGAGATTGTTGGAAGAGTTTGGAGGGTGATATTAAGGTTGTACAAGAATTGGTTGCCTCTGGATGAATTGGGTTAGGAGCTTTTGCATTGAGAGCATTTGAGTGTTCATCTATTAGAATTGTGCATGCTTCATATACTATGGCTCATGTATCTCAAAGATGAAGTTTTGTTGTTAGTTATTAACTGGTTCATTAAATTAGAAACTAATCCAATAAATTTCTAAAGGGAAAAAATGAAGAGCACATGAGTAAAATTTATATTTTGAGGTGCAAAGCTGGTGCCCAAAAATAATAACTTCATAATAGATGTTGCAATGAAGGCTGTAAATCGAGTGGAACGACCCGGGCTTTAGGCTGATCTCGTTCGTACATTCATCTAATTGAGCGTTAATAAGTTTTTAAGCTCGATTTATTTAATAAATGAACGAGCTGGAGGAAGCTTGCAAGAAGCTTAAGTCAAATTTTCCTAGCCTTAAAAATAGTTTAAGAGCCCTAGATAGGAAATTGATTTTTGAAACAAAAGATTATGTTGTTCGTGCTACTCAATAAGGAAAAACAATTATTTAGTTATATTCACATATCTAATCATGCTTATAATTGGGTCAAATAGTATTTTATTGCTGATTAGGTCAAAATGATATTGTTGACACCAAAGTTGAACAGAAAACAGCTGGATTCTTATCAATGGCCCCATCCAAAACCATGAAGGGGAACAGATAATGGTGGATAATAGCCGACCCTTGCACTTCGATCCCCACTTTTATTTATTTATTCATTTTTATCTGCTTGCATACCCTAGAGGACAACAGAAATCAAAAGGTAGCAGACCAAAAATTGCGGTGCACATGCGCAACCGAAAAGGAGTGAGAAGTGTGGGTGTGTGTTGGTAGCGTCGGGATAAAAGAACCCCAAAACACAGCCCAAAATCCCAGTACCAACCAACTAGGTTTGACCCAGTCAGCTTATAACTGAGACAAACCCAACCAGCGGCCCTCATTTGTATAATAGCTGCTTGCATGTCCTAAAACAAAAGGAAAACAGAGATCAAAACAAAGCCACTTCTTTAATTTTCCACTAGAATCTAGAGGCTTCCTTCTCTTTTTCATGCAATTGACATCCCCTCCACAATTCTTATAGAAAACTGATGGTTGGAGAGCTCTGGAGCTCAAGCATCACACATGATGTAAAGAGAATATCCTCCCTCTTCTTGATGGTTGTAGTCAAGTCATCCAAGGAATTTGCAAAGAGGAAACAATCCTCTCATTTGAATTATTGTGGGCATCTCCCACTTTCTTCAAATAATCCTGGATCAAAGACTATGGACCATCTTTTTTGATGAGGTGACCTTCAGCATCAAACCACACTAACATATATGCAAAAGAAAAATGTAGAGCAACAGCCATATCACCAAGACAAGGCTCACATTACAGAATAAAGTAAGGATTAGCACAAAACTTTCAGTTTTTTCACAGTAAGACAACTCTACAAGAAAGCAAAAGCTAGAAAAGGCCATAAAAGGGAAACAAGTTAATGAAACTAGAATCCAACTCAGTTATTCACATCATCAGTGCTTCTGCTACCATCACCAATGTCACTGAACCAAAAGCTCTCATCCTTCCACGAGTCATCGACACTCCGGAACGGGAATGACATGGTCGGGAGTTGAGTCAGGAGGTGACTAACAGGATTCATGGCCGAGGCTTTCTGTCCGCGTGTAGGAGCGGGCTGTGAAGAAGTCGAAGTCATTGTGTCGGACTCTGAGTTGCTTCAGCCAGGAGTCCGCGGCACTGTAGAGGGTGATGAGCCTGTCTTGATCTTCTTCCAGTTCATGATTCACCCAGAAATTCCCATGCATCTTGTAAGTGGCCAGGCCGAAAGGGGGCAGAGAGATTTGGTTGGTCGCTTCCTTGAGTTTCTTTTCGCTCTCTCCAGCTGTCGGACGGTTCGTGTCTTTCTCATTGTCGACAGGCACTTGGTCTTCAAGAATATCATGACATATGAATGAATATTAGGAGTTCCGGCATTACAAAAATTATGAAACACATGATGATATGCGCATGATATACACAGAAATAAGACTTATTTCGACGGTTACAATATGAACTGAATAGACAGAACTATGCCAGACTACTTTTATCTTTTTTTAGTTTAATTTAGAATTGGTATACAATCAGTGCAGAAACATTAGCAAATTCGATGCAGATTCAGATGATAAATTCCTTGAAAAGTAAGCATGAGTTCTTGAATAACCAAATGGGAACTTAACAAAGAGCTCACCCAACTATGTAAGCAGTATATACACAGAAGCAAGCATGCGTTACTTCTTTCCAACCCTCACACGAACAAAATAAAGGTCAATTTCGATGTGTTTTGTTCACGCATAAAAGATGGAATTTGCAAAAAGTTAAGTTGCAGGTGTCACACCTTCATGTTGGAGCAAACTGTAGTGGGACACCCCACTCTGTAAGCAGATGCTGAATTTATATAAGTTTAGCAGTAGCACATGCAAGACTCCTAAAATGTAATTCGATGCTTAATCAAGAAACTATGTCTTATTATCGAGAACTGCAAGAGATTAAATTTAGATCCGAGACATCCACCAATGCTCTGATACCCTGTTGTATCGAAGTAGTTGGTGTCAGAATGAATATAAAGCCATGTTAAAGAAGACACTGGAGTGGTTGTTGGTTTCGTCTAACCACATTTGAGTCTGTTGAAGTAAATCTTAGATATATTTATGTTGAGATAAACATAAGCCTGCAAGACTTCTTTTAACCTCCAAACCAAGAAAGTAATGTAAAGGGTCAAACTCTTACAAAGAAAGTGAGGATCTAAGGTTTATAAGTGTACCATTAATTTCTTGGCAATAATTTCATGTCCTTATTACATCAACATATACCAATAGCTAAAATATAGACAAATTAGATATTTTAATACAAAGAGACATATTTGCTTGTCAATCCATAAACCCCAATAGAAAAAGATACTCACAAAGTCAGGTGAACCAGGCTCTTGGGACCTGTTTCAAACCATACTTTAACTTGTGAAGCTGTTAGACCCGCAAGGTCTAGCCGCCGGCCCATCTTGGGCCGGCCCATGTGGGCCGCCGGCCCCCCCTCTTGGGCTATTTTGTGCGCGCGCCCCTTCGCCCTAGAAACCCTAGTTTCTCTTATAAATACGGGCTAGCCGTCATTAGGGATTTTCATGCTTGATATTTTGAGAGATTCTCTATTGAGCGTCCTAGGAGTAGTTCTAGATTAAACGAGTGCGGACGTCCTCTAGGCGTCTTGGGAGGAGAATACACCTTTTTGTATTCAAATATCTTGTTTTCTCTTTATTATTTTGCTATAAAAATTGGATCTTTGGTTGGTTCCTAACAATTTGGTATCAGAGCGCGTGACGATCCATGGCGGGAATTGAAGGGGTAAAGAAATCGGTTGACGATTTGGTGGAAACATCGAGCACATGAAGGCAAGACAAGCAAAGAACGGCGAGCAATTTGCAAAAATCATGGAGCTATTGACGACGCGCATCCATGACGGCAAAAACCCTAATTTTGGGCAAAAGACGTCACCTTTGGAGGAGAAAAGCACAGATCTAGAAATTTCAGATCTGAAGACGACGGAGGAAGACGAGAAAATTTTTATATCTGAAAATTTCAGATTTGAATCTGATGGCGGTGAAAATCCAGATTTAAAGGCGGCGACGGAAGACGAGGACGAGTCCCCAAGGCGAGCAAACCCTAGCCGTCGTCTCAAGAAGACGACCACGCCCGATACAGAAATTCTGCAGGGGCCGCAGCAGGCCTGCAGAAATTCTGCAGGGGCCTGCAGGCCTGCAGAAATTTCTGCAGGGCCCTGCAGAAATTCTGCAGGGCCCTGCAGGCCTGCAGAAATTCTGCAGAGGCCTGCAGGCCTGCAGAAATTTTTGCAGTGCCCTGCAGGCCTACAGAAATTCTGTAGGCCTGCAGAAATTCTGCAGAGGCCTGCAGAAATTCTGCAGAGGCCTGCAGAAATTCTGCAGAGGCCTGCAGAAATTCTGCAGAGGCCTGCAGCCCTGCAAAAATTTCTGCAGGGCCCTGCATGCCTGCAGATTTTCTGCAGCAACCCTGCAGGTCCCGGCAGGAGCCTAAGAGCTCCTATAGGGCCTCTGTTGGGCCCGGCAGGCTCCTGCAGGGCCCGGCAGGGGTCCTGCAAGGCCTGGCAGTCCCTTCAGCACCGACGACGGGCCCTCCGATGCAGTGGACAGAGAGGTTTCGACTACCTGGGCCCAATACAGCGAACATTCGAGCTTCCGGAAGGGCGACATGGGCCCCAAGGCCATTGGTTTGCAGTTCAAAATCCTTCAGAGCGCCAACATCTCAGTTTTGGGTATAGAGGGCCTTCAGATCTGACTGGTGGTGACCGTGGCTTTCGTCTGGACGTTGATGAAGGTGGTGGAGACCTATCTCATCCTTTCGATCCGGGAGGAGACTTGCAGTACGTGTAATGGATGGCACACACACTCCATGCACCACCTTGAGGATAAGGTGGATTTTCAGGGGCGGAGTAATGTTAGATCTGTGCGCGGCTAAAGGAGGGAGGAAATTACTTTGCGCACAAGTCATGGAGAAATTACTTTGCGCACAACAAGTCATGGAGAAATTACTCTGCGCACAACAAAGAGGGTTTTTCTATTTAAACTAGGGCTAGCCGTCATTTGTAGGCATGCTTAATATTGGATATTTCTATTGAGCGTCTCTTAGGTTTAGGTCTTAGATTAAACGAGTGCGGACGTCCTCTTCGGCGTCTTGGGAGGAGAGCACACCTCTTTTGTGCTCAACTATCTTGTTCTTCTTTATTATTTTGCTATAAAAATCGGATCTTTGGTTGGTTCCTAACAGAAGCATGCAAACACAATGAGAAAGGTTGGGACATATGAAACCAATAAGCTGCTTCACGTAGACCTCTCCCATTAATACACCATGTAAAAGGTATTGTTAACATCAAGTTGTTTAATCAACCAATTATGAGATGTAATAATTTATAAAACAACTCAAATTGTAGTAGAATTGACAACAAGACTAAAAGTCTTCCCTTAATCCAGTCCATATGCTTGATTGTAGCCTTTTGAAACTAGATGAGCTTTGAAGCAATCAATAGTTCCATCTATTTTCAATTAAAACAAAAAAACTCATTTGTTGCCAACAATTTTCTTTCCTTGAAGAACTAGAACAAAGGACCATGCGCCATTCCATATGAGTACTTTCTATTTATCACCATTGCTACATGTTACCTTGGATCCTTAAAGGAGTTATATATGAGGTGGGCTCGGTTTCAGCAGTGGAGTAACAATCAGTGTATATTTTAGGTTACGCTTAACATTAACGGTTTTAGAACAGGTTTGCATCGAATGTTGAGAGGTGGTAATGCATGAAGTATTAAAGATATGAACATGCAAAGAAGAGATTATCGATATCAGACTTGAAGTCTGTAATCACCCTATGTTACCATTACTGGGGAGCATATTACCTGTGTTTGAACAGACGAATGTGATGAGATGTTTCTGTTGTGGCATATTGTGGATATAGATAAGAGTGTCGATAGTAACATAATAATAGAAAGCTAGCGGATGGAGAACTTTTTGGATAAAAAATTAGTCAAGTACCAAATGACAAATCTGTTTCATAAAAAACAACATTATTATCAATGTAAATTGGACCGGATTCTCGAAGAAGGTATTCATATTCATGAAGTTTATTCCTATATCCCAAGAAGATATATTTTTTTTCTTTATAACATTATATTGTTATAAAGAGAAAAAAATGAGTAATAAGCATATCCAAAAACTTTAAGAAAATTATAATTGTATGGAAATCTTAAAATTTTGCCATGGTGAAATAAAACCAATGACTTTAGATGTCAATTGATTGATAAGAAAGATAATAGTTTCAAAAGCATCTAGCCAATAAATAGAAGAAAGTGATGCATTTGCAAGTAATGTGAGTTGCATTTTCTTTCAGTTGATACATTTTGTTCGTGAGTATATGTACAAAATATATGATGTATAATGTCATATTATATAAGGAAGAGTGAGGTTTGGATCCAGTGTCACCATCAATTTGTAAACCTTTAGTCTTTCAGCCAAGAAAATTTTTAATTTTATTTTTGAAAGCAAGAAAAATGAAAGAAATATTGGATTTACACATTAAAAGAAATATCCAAGTATATGACATCAACAAAATGAAATAGCACCTAGCATTTGACACAAATCGGTAAATGGCTAGATCCTAAACATTAAATTAAATATCTAATGGATGATGAACAAAATTACTAGAAACAAAAGGTGATTGATGATTTTTACCAAGTTGGCAAAAGCTGCAGAATGTACATTTTTTTATTTGATATAGGTAAATGAAATTGAGAAATAGCTCTTTGAGTGATTTGAGGACTAGGACGATCGAGAAATTAATGTCAGACTACAGTTGATACACCTTCCCCGATGAAAGCATAATGTGAGCTTATGACTTTATTTGTGGAGCTATTTTGTTTGTTGAAAGCCGGTGCATGCACTCCTTAAGTGATTCCTGAGCGATCACATACTGAATTTGAAAGCTATATGAGTCAAAAAGAAAGGAATAGTTATTATCATGGTAAAATTGTGAGAAAGTATTCTTTTTAATAGAAGGGACATGACGAATATTATGGAAGGTAAATGAACCAATTGGAGTATAAATAGGACTAGAGCAACTGTGTGATATGCCAAGATTTGCTCCATTACCACATAGATCTGCTCATTCCCATTGTATTCCACATGAAGTGAAATATTGATCAAACATATTGTAAGATGTTTAATTGCATCAGAGGCCTAGTATCAATTTGAATCTAGTGTTATCAATTTGAATCTAGTGCTTATGAGAAGCAGAAGCTACAAAGGCCGATCTAGTGCAAGTGGATATTGATTACCTTGGAAATAGATATCAAATTGATGACATCAAGCAATTAAAGAATATTTAGTTATATCACAATATTGACATCTGACTAAACTACATCTGAAGTCGTCACAATCTCTGCAGCAACTGTGATCATTTAATTGGCCTTGGCAACCACAATCGTTATTGAATGATGAAACCAAATGATGTGTCTGTTGTTTAGTACTGATGTTGACGGATAGAACTTGATCAACAAAAGGAGTTAGCCTCTCAAGTTGTTGCTTGTAATTACGAAGTAAATATGGGCATCAATGACAGAGAGATCATCAAGCTTCAAGTAAATGGAAGGCACAAATGGATCATATATTGTCTCAAGACCATTGAGAGCATGATAAAAAAGATCACCATTGAGAGCATGATAAAAAAGATCACTATTAGAAACTGGATGTCGTACCTACAAGAGAATCGATAGAACTCTTCTTGATGTAATCAATAACTGAGAGGGCACCTTTCTTGATGTTAGTGAGATATGACCTTAAGTCATGCATTCTTATTTTTGATACGGATGCAAATAATCATTATATAGTCAACCACACTAAGTGAAAGGTGGAGCAGTTGACAACTTCTATTAAAAATGGAAGAGCCACCTAAGGATGATCTAGTACTGTTTATGCCAAGCCTCATATTCTTAATTAACATCAGTCTCACCAGCAACAGTGGAAGTTGTTGATGTAAGACATTTGGATAGACATGTTAAAAAACATCAACGTAGCGAACAAATTTGAAGATATAAAGTATCGGAATACATTGGGCCCGTCAAGAAAGTTGTTGTCGAGCTTTAGTGAGAATATTTATAAGAGAAGTTTGAAATTTGGAAAGTGGTATCAAGGACTGTGTAGAGGTCATAATGGAAGAATGCATGATTTAGAGAAAGGATTGACAGCTAGTTGTAAGAGGCTCTATAACCATAATCGAATATGAGCTTTGGTGTCAATTGCACACATGGCAAATCATCCATATCATGTGTATATAGTATTATATACAAGAGATTATTATAACAGAATAATAAAGATAACAAGTAAAACCTAATTCTTACTTAGTAGTTGAAGTGATTATTTCGATCTTCTTATTAGGTCGTTGGAGATAATAGTTGTTAGGTTATTACGAACTTGATCATCTGTTCATCTTCTTGTTAGGATGTTACGATCTTGATCATTGGTTGATTCTGTATCGGATTTGCATTCCTCTCTAACAAAATTTCTATGCTGAAGATGACTATATTCCTATGGATAGGACCAACAAGCGTTCAAGAAAGACAGAAAGAGTCGTATCAATACACATGGAACAAGTGTTTCCCGAACACATCCAATAATGCTCCAATTCTTGCCGCCTCATAGAATCAATGCTATAGTTCCATGGTCCTTGCTCCGCACAGCCTATTTCAGTCATTATCATAATTTCAAGGTTTTATTTCAAGTTTGGGCCTAAAGAGAATTGCATCGGATAGCAAAAGAAGCGGTTCCGTGAAAATATCTAACGACGTAAGTCGTGGATAGTAACTTGGAAGGTTCAAGAAAACAACCCACTAGCAAGCATCATATTCAATATGTCTGAAATCATGGCTGCCGATTATTCTTTCAGTATTTAGCAATAACGCGGCCCAATTTTCTTAAATTCGGAGACATACTGGAAGCATAGATTTCTTACTTAAAAAGCGATATGTACCAATAATTTTAAGTAGCTATTAAAAACTATACATAATGAATCAAATATCGTTTTATCATTTTTGGAGAGAGGATAACAAAGAGCAAAATTCACAACCATGCACGGAAAGTTTTGGACATGAATGCTTCAGATGTCAAACTATTCAAATTCAGCTTATGAGATTAACAACAACAATGATGAATTCTAAAGCATGTTCATGCCCCTCATATTTCCGGTGCTTTGGTGGGAGGGGGTGTTATGACATACATAGAGAATTACCATAAATTCAATAAATATAAAAAATTATTATTCAATCTTGAAATAGTCTTCTAGAAGTCAACTTTTTAAGGATATCATGCAACAACAAAATGACCCTACCAAATAGCTAAAATGTCAACCACATGAAGTATAGATCATAATGATTTTATAAAGAGGTGAATAATTAATAATAAAACACATAAAAGTGCATAGGTTCAATCACGGTGCTGATTTCTGCCACATTAATGAACCAATTTTTCTATGTGGGCATGTTATGATTCGGAAACTTATTTCGCATGTCACCTTCAATTGTAAGCAAAGATTAGCTGTTTCTCGGAGACGCACAAAAGTTGCTTAGGTTCTGAGCATTGAAATATCTAATTA
Organism: Scilla litardierei; assembly: GCA_030789695.1. NCBI lineage: Eukaryota > Viridiplantae > Streptophyta > Magnoliopsida > Asparagales > Asparagaceae > Scilla > Scilla litardierei. The sequence goes on along the minus strand of CM061140.1, from coordinate 9,144,871 downwards.
ATGACCAGCACAACTCTAGAAATGTAGATTTTCATTCCCTTGGATATTATCTAAATACATACCTTGGAAAGCTGATGAAATAGTATGATAGGTCAGAAAAGAAGCACGCAGTTCCTTCACATTTCTCCGAGATGGAATGTGATAAATTGGGTACCTAACACACAAAAAGCATACTAATGAACCCTCCAAAATTAGAACATGAAACTAACATCG
>CM061140.1:9116157-9144158 GCA_030789695.1 Scilla litardierei | reverse complement strand
CTTCTCAGATCTACTCTTAGTCGGTCCACATTGTTTGGCTGACCGACTAGTTGATGAACTAGTCGGTCAGTGAGTGTTCTTTGACCGACTAATTCTCACAGATTTCTTTCCGTTGGAGAATGACCTAACTTTTTTTTATGGGTCCCTATAAATACGAACCTAGGTCATTTCTATCTAAGATAGAGCTTCCATTCAGAGATTCATTGTGTTCTAAAGAGATAGCTATTCTCCCTCAAATCTAAAGCTCTCTTCCTCACAAGAAACCCATTCTCTCTCATTTCTAGATCTAGAGAGAAGCTTGTTCTTGGTGAGCTCTTCAAGCTATTGCTTGATTCAAGTTTCCAAATCATCCCTAGGCACCCATTGCTGCTCATTTCCTTGGTGCTAGGGTTTGGTAACTTCATCTTCCTCAAATCCTTCATTCCACCTATTGGGTAAGAAAAACTCAAGGTATAGGATTTTGTGGTAAGCTTGTTTATTTCATATTAAACTCTTTAATATTGCTTTGTGATTCTCTCGGTTGTGAGAGAAGTTTGTGATCCCGGGTTGTGGGATTCACTTTGCCATTGCATGTATGATTTGATCTTGTGAAGGTTTTTCACAAGATATTCATAGTGGAAATCTTGAGTTAGGGTTTCTAACTCAAGTATCCGGAGGGGATCCGGGTGGTTGGGACGTAGGATCACCGGGAACAAGTCGGGGAGACTTGGGTGGATCCGAACCCATTAACATCGTTTGTTAGCATTGTTAATTTCATTGTTGTCATTCAATTTAAGCTTCCGCAAATTGATTTGGTAGTTGTGTGCAATTTAATTTGGAATTATACGCCTTATTATTTTAAAGTACTATTCACCCCCCTCTAGTACTTGTGCAGTAGCTGGTAGGGCATTACATTTGGTATCAGAGCCAGATACTCAGCTATGTCTGCCAACGACAACAAGACCGTGCCTCCACCTTCCAACTACGACACCTTCAGGAACCGTGAAGGAGCGTCATCGGTGATGGAAGGACATTCCTCTACAAGGCCTCCATTCTTCAACGGTACCAACTACGGGTACTGGAAATGTCGGATGGAAACCTTCCTCCGAAGTGCATCTTTATGGAGGACTACAATGAAGGAGTACATCGAGCCCGAAGAAGAAGATTTTGAGAAATGGACTACCGCGGAGGTCGCCGCGGAGGTAAGCAATGCCAAGGCAATGAACGCCTTGCAATGCGTATTGGAGCCCGAGGACTTCAATAAGATATGCACATGTAAGAGTGCATATCAAATTTGGAACTCTCTCCTCATACTACATGAAGGGACGAGTCGGGTAAGAGACTCTAAACTCGTAGTCGTAACCAAAGATTACGAAATGTTTCATATGCAACAGGGCGAGAAGATGAAAGAATATTACGCTCGCTTCGTTGACATAATAAACGAGTTAGAGGCCCTCGGCAAGATCTACACTCAAAAGGAGAAGTGCTTAAAGCTTATTGAAGGACTTCCCTCTTCTTGGGAAAAACGTACCTTCGCCATCGAGGAAGGTAATGACATGAACAAATATACCGTAGTTCAACTAATGGGTACTTTGATGTCATACGAGGTACGCAAAGATAGCAAGGTGAAGCTACAAGAAAAGATGAAGTCATATTTGAACCTAGATGCGCCTAAGAAAAAGGCGATTGCATTCAAGGCGGCTTCATCCACATCTTCCGATAATGAAGACTCGGAAAACGAGTTGGACTTGGAGTCCATGGCACTCATGGCCAAGAAGTTCAACCGTTTCTTCCGGAAAGGTAACTTCAAGACCAAAGGTAAATTTGGTTCTTCTAACGCCTCTTCCTCTCCTTTGTGTTTCAAGTGCAATAAGCCAGGACACATAAAAGCGGAGTGTCCTCTCAACAAACAAAAGGAGAAGTGGAAGGCGCCAAAATTCGATAAGTCCAAGAAATACAAAAAGGGGTACAAGAAAGGACTTGTCGGAGCAACATTCACCGACTCCGAGGATTCCTCAAGCGGAGAGTCGGATGATGAGAAAGTGGAGCAAGCACATATGTGCTTCATGGCAAGAGAGGAGAACGATCAAGGATCCTCCTCTTCCGATGATAGTAATGACGAAAGCGATGAGGTAACGATGGATGATCTTAGAAATGCTAACTCTCAACTTTGGTCAAAATACACTAAGTTAGTAAATAGATATACTAAGGTAAAAGATGACCTAGCTAGCATTCAAACATCGCCTAAGAATATCATCACCAACAACGACACCGTTGTTGAATAGTTAAGAAATGAGATTGTGAATCTCAAATCTAAACTCGAACATGTTAGCATTGAGGATGCGGAAGAACATAAGATAGCGGATTTAACTTCTCAAAACTCAACCTTGAGTATTGAGAACGAGAATCTTAAATCTCGTGTTTATGTGCTCACATCGCAAGTATCCACTTTAGATACTTCAATGCGTTCTCTCAAAGAGAATTATGAGAACACATTAGGCCGAATCAATAGATTCAATAAAGGTAAGGACCATTTGGATAAAATCCTAAGTGACTTACTTCCGGCCAATTCACCACATTGGTTTGGGGTATACGATGGGATGTCCATCCAAAGCGGCCACGACCTTTGTTAGGCCAACTTCCGGTGACTCTACGAGTGGTAGCAAACACTCTATTGGTAGTTCATCTACCAATGGTGTTTCCACCTCGTCCACACCCTCTTTCGGAAAGAAACCCACTATGGGTGGACCTCCAAAGAAGGGCCATGCTTATATGTACACAAATGCCATGCCACGTAGGAACACACGTCCTACTCCACCATCTCACACATATGATGATTTTTATGCAACACATTCTCGGGCACGTGCACACCAAGTGAGACACCCTCACGCACGTGTTCCCACACATGCATATGTTCACCCACCGCATCATATGAATAATTCTCGTCGTACACCATTCCATCATGTCCCGTATGCCTATCCACAACATGCATCACGTAGAAATCAACGTCGCATGCATGCACCCAATAGGATGATGGCTCCCAAAATATTCACTATTTGGAGCCCAAAGGACACAAGCATGGACGAAAAACAAATGTACATGAATGCTTATTTTTCGGATGTTGTGCATAGTAAGAATTATGTGGGGAAGTCTAAGTCCACTTGGACTTGGCTTCCAAAGGTCTAATCCCTTGGACCCAATGACCTTGGGTACCATGATATGAAAGTGTCTATCTTTAGGTACTCAAGGAAAAGAAAAAGGGAAGGAGCAACAAATTTAAATTTAGCTCCAAAGGGAATTGGATACTCGATAGCGGGTGCTCCAAACACATGACGGGTGACGCTCGTTTGCTCTCCGGAGTGGTTCCCATTGCGAATGGAAACCGCGTCGTATTTGGAGGCAACGAGAGCGGAACCATCATAGGTGTTGGTAAAGTCGGTAACCCTTCTAAACCCCTAATTAGTGATGTTTATCTTGTTAGTGGTTTAAATCATAATCTTATTTCAATAAGTCAACTCTGTGACAAAGGTTACAAAGTTAGCTTTGCGAAAGGATTGTGTCATATTTTAAGAAAGGATAATGAAAAATTATTATTTTCCGGAACTCGTCGTAAAGACATTTATATTTTGGATCTTCCTAAGTCATATGAACAATGTCTCGTTGCCAACACAAGTGAACAACACTTATGGCATCGACGCTTTGGACATGTGAACTTTGGAACACTATATAAGCTTTCAAAATTGAATTCCATTAAAGGTTTTCCGAAGCTTGTTTTTGAAAAGAAAAGTTTTTGTGATTGTTGTCAACGCGGCAAGCTTCCTAAATCTTCATTTAAACCTAAGAAAAGCATCTCTACTAAACGGCCACTAGAGCTATTACATCTAGATTTATTTGGGCCAACTAGAGTAGCTTCCTTAGGAAATGCAAGGTATGGACTTGTCATCGTAGATGACTATTCAAGATTTACTTGGGTATTTTCATTGTGTAATAAAAATGAAGCTTTTGAAAACTTCACAATTTTTGTTAAGAAAGTACAAAATCTCTTAGGAACCACCATTGTAACTATTCGTAGTGATCATGGAGGTGAATTTGAGAATGAGTCTTTTGAGACATTTTGTGATGAAGTTGGTATTACTCACACCTTCTCTTTCCCTCGTGCACCTCCTCAAAATGGTGTAGTTGAGAGAAAGAATAGGACGCTAGTGGAGTGTGCTCGCACTATGCTTGATGATAGCCAACTTGGCCATCAATTTTGGGCGGAAGCGGTACACACCGCTTGCTATGTGTTTAATAGAATACTTTTGAGGCCCGGAACTAAACAAACTTGTTATGAATTGTTGTTTGGTAGGTTGCCTCAAGTTAAACATTTTCGTGTTTTTGGTTCGAAATGTTTTATTAAGAACACATATGGTAGTTTGGACAAATTCGATCCGAGATCCGATGAGGGGATTTTTGTTGGATATTCTACACGTAGCAAAGCCTACCGGATATTCAACAAACGAACCTCAACGATCGAGGAATCGCTTCATGTCTCATTTAATGAAGGATTTGTTCCAACTAGAATTTCAAATGATAATGATTCTATGGATGTTTTATGTGATTCGTTTGATAATTCTAAGTCTAATGATTCTAATGATTCTATTGAGACTAACCCAACTAATGAAGTTGTTGAGAATGTTCCTAGTGATCAAGGTATTCCCAAACGGCTTCATTCGGTTCGTGACCATCCCCATGAGCAAGTCATTGGCAATATCTATGATAGTGTCAAGACGAGATCACAAGTTCACCACTTCGCAAATTGTGCCTTTGCCTCATCGATAGAGCCAAAGAATATTAATGAAGCATGCGAAGATAGCGCTTGGATCTTAGCCATGGAGGAGGAGCTCATTCAATTCGAGAGGAATGAAGTTTGGGAGCTTGTTCCATTGCCATCGAAGAACCACACCGTCATAGGGACAAAGTGGATCTTCAAGAACAAAACCGACGAAAACCAAGTCGTCGTCCGGAACAAAGCTCGGTTAGTAGCTCAAGGCTATCGTCAAGAGGAAGGTATCGATTTCGAAGAATCTTTCTCTCCGGTAGCTAGATTAGAATCAATTAGATTACTTTTGTCTTTTGCATGCCATAAGAATTTTAAATTATTTCAAATGGATGTTAAAAGTGCATTTTTAAACGGAGATGTCGTTGAGGAAGTTTACGTTTCTCAACCTCCGGGCTTCATAAATGAAAAATTTCCGAATCACGTTTTTAAACTAAAGAAAGCTCTTTATGGTTTGAGACAAGCTCCTCGAGCTTGGTATGATCGCCTAAAGAATTTTCTTTTGGATTTGAATTTTAAAATGGGCGAAGCCGATTCAACACTTTTTATTAAGCATGCAAATAATGATATTTTATTAGTTCAAATTTATGTTGATGATATCATTTTCGGTGCTACTAACTTCGCTCTTTGCGAAGAGTTTTCTAATGTGATGAAGGAACAATTTGAGATGAGCCACATGGGCGAACTCAAATATTTCTTAGGTCTCCAAATTCGCCAAATGAACGATGCAATCTTCATCCACCAAACGAAGTACACGGTGGAGTTGCTAAAGCGATTTGGAATGGAGAATGCCTCCGGGAAAAAGACTCCAATGAGCACGACTACGCATCTTGACAAGGATACGGGCGGTAAGGATGTAGACATTCGTCTATATCGAGGTATGATAGGTAGTTTGCTTTATTTTACCGCAAGTAGGCCCGATATTATGTTTGCCGTATGCATATGTGCTCGTTATCAGTCTCAACCTAAGGATTCACACTTTGTAGCGGTAAAACGTATTTTTCGCTATCTAAGTTACACATTAGATTTTGGATTACTTTATCCGAGATCTAGCACATATGAGTTAGTCTCATATAGTGACGCTGATTATGCGGGATGCAAATCCGACAGGAAAAGTACTAGTGGCACTTGCCATTTTCTAGGAAATTCTCTTGTCTCTTGGTTTTCCAAGAAGCAAAATTCGGTATCACTTTCAACCACCGAGGCGGAATACATTGCCGCCGGTGCCGCTTGTGCCCAGGTTCTTTGGATGAGACACACATTGAAGGATTTTGGTATTCATTGTGATACTAGCCCTATCATGGTGGATAACCAACGTGCTATTTGTCTTTCAAAGAATCCGGTGCACCATTCCCGATCGAAACACATAGATGTCCGACACCATTTCTTAGATGATCATGTTGCTAAAAAGGACATCATTTTAGTGTACGTTGAAACCCAAAAGCAAATCGCCGATATTTTCACGAAACCCCTAAAGGAGGACTCCTTTGTGCGGTTGCGTCGAGAATTGGGGATTATGGGTGAATCCGAGATATAGGATTCATATTTAAATTCAATCGTCTTGCATGTTAATATATTTCGCGATATTTCATTCATGCTAGATTAATTGAATTTTTGGGAATTTTATGTGATTTATTCGAATTTATTGCTCGAATTCGTATTTCAATGTCGTACTTAAGATTTCGACGTTTTATGGGGTAATTTAGATGACTAATGAGTGAGTTAGGATGTTTCATCCAAGTGGTTTGTGAAGAGAAATCAAATTTCTATTTTTGGACTCTTATAGTCGGTTTCAGTTCACTTGTCAACCGACTAGATGCTCATCTAGTCGGTCAGCAAATGAACTCAGACCGACTAGATCAAGCAAATATCCATCTCCTATCTTTTTCTTTCGTTAGTCGGTCATAGTACACTTTCCGACCGACTAGATTGAAAACTAGTCGGTCAGTAAGTATACTGCGACCGACTAAATCCAGCCCTAAAAATCACTCTGAGCTACTGTTTCGACTTAGTCGGTTCAAGCTCATTTACCGACCGACTAGATCGTAAACTAGTCGGTCAGTGCTTGAACTGTGACCGACTACGTGTGTTAGGGCAGTTGAGTCTTTTCGCTTCCCGACCGACTTATACTCGATCTCGTCCGACTAAATTCTCATTTAGTCGGTCTTCTCTTTTGCTCCAGCCCGAAAACCCCAAACCCCCTCTCGAGCCCTTTCAACTTCCGTCGTCTCCGGCCATTTCTCCGGCAATCGCCGCCGTCCGCCGCCGTCGACTCAGCCTCCTAGGTATCTCCCTCCCTCTCCTAGGTCGATTTCTTGCCCTATGGTTCGATTTCTCCTCCTAGGTATTCTAGGGTTTGGTTTATTTTCGAATTTCTTGATCTCTAGGGTTGTTAGCTTGTGATCTCTAGGTTGCTTGTGATTTTCTTCGATTGATTGTGCTCGTAGTGCTATGGCTAAGACTCGCATTCCGATCGCCTCTTCCGGGGCCTCTCCTATGACCGTAGAACAACATTCGGACCCTAGGAATCCCCCGAAGCCTAAGTGTCGTGCCAAGTCTACCCAAGCCTCTCCTTCGTCGCCTCCTCTTAAGAAGCCTAGGACTGCCATAGTTAAACCCCGCAAATCCAAGACCAAAAAGCCTATTCTTCACACTCCGGCTACTCCTCCCGATTCCGACACTGATTTTATTCCTGAGGATGAGCCTACTAGGGAACCCACTCCACCTCCGAAGACCCGTAAGGCCAAGGGTAAAGATCCTATGCCAGTTGGCGGTGTAGACATATCGTTGTGCCGCGATGACCCTCAATGTCTCGCCGCGTACAACCGTATAGAACACTGTCCACTGCTGTTGGAGCATTACGTTCAGTTCTCTGATTTTCTCGGCCTTGCTGATCTTCTGTCTTATAGTGGCCTTCTAGATTATCTCCGATACGACCCCAAGGCCAATCCCAAACCGTACCCTCGCCTCGTGAAATTGTTCTATGCCAACCGTATTCGAGGCCACTACGATGCCAACCACTCCATTGAGACGACTGTCTTGGGAACTCCTATAGTTCTCACGGCAGAAATCTTGGGGGAGATCCTTGGTTGTGCGTCGTGTGGTCTCCTCCCTTCGGACATTTCCGTAGACGACATTTCTTCCTTGGATCAGTCTATTCTTTCTGAGATTTTCCAGGTTATCCCCTCCGCATTCATTGGTGTTCCATCGAAATCTTTTAAGCCGAATGCGTGGGTTCTTAACCTGATTTTGAAGTCGTGTCTCCTCCCTAAGTATGGATCCTCTTCACTCCCATCCCAGCCGTTCTTGAAACTCATATACGCTCTTTTCTTGGGGTGCGAGATAAATTGGGCTCGCGTGATACTCGATAAGATGGATTCTTTCGAGTGTATACGCAAGACCAATAAGTCTGCGCACATTCCATACCCTTGCCTGTTGACTCTCGTATTCCGTCATTTCCGAGTCCCCCTCCCTCCTGACGATGAGCGTCCTTTGGGTACGCCTCTGAACGCGACGGCCGTGAAGAAATCTCTAGCGGCTCTTCGTCACGTGCAGAGGTCTACCGCATCTGCTTCTCAGTCTACTCCGTCAGCTGCTGCAGCCTCGTCTTCCCCTGCTACATTGGACGATGTCGTACGCCTACTTCGTCAGCACGACTCCCGTTTGGCTCGTACTGAGGAGGTAGTCTGCCGTATGGCTCGTATGATGGGGATTGAGCTTCCTCCTTCGGTGTCTGAGGCCGAGGAGATGGACGATGAGGAGCTCGACGAGCTTGCTACTTCTTTTGCCCGTGGCGATGAGGCCACTGCTGCTGCTGCTGCTGGTACTTCCACTTCTGCTCCTGGAGTTGCCACCACTTCCGGTGTTCCAGAGCCATCTGCTGCAGCTCTTCAGCCTTCTGAGCCTGCTGCTGACCCAGTTTCCGAGCCTGCTCATGTATCTGCTGCTGCTGCTTCTGTCGAGACTCATGCTGCTGTTGAGCCTGTTGCTGAGATCTCCACTCCTGCCCCGACGATTCCATCTGTTGAGACACCTCTTCTCCCTGCAGAGCCTGAGTCCACTCCGTCGACTGGACCCACGGACGCTGCAGATCCAGCCTCCTCCCCGTGATCGTTGTTCCGAGGACTCTCCATATACATTCTGGATGATATATTTTAGTGAGAGTGTTTTGGGTTAGGATAGGGTTGAGAGATGCTTTGATGTATTCTTTTTGTGCTTTCTGATTGTCGGTGTTGGATTTTATGATATGACGATGTTGATGATGATGATGTACTTTTTGTTGTTTATATAGATGTTGTGTCTCACTTCATATGATGTACCTCTTATATTCGATGTGATATCTTTTTGGATGTACTCATGTTGTCTATATATATATGTTCATCATCGTTCACTTTGTCTTTTATTCGTCGTGCAAATTTTAATATTCGTTGAATATATTTGAAATGTGATTTCGTCGCTCGACGCATAAAAACTTGGTTAAATGGATTTAAATTCTGTAATTTTATAGAATTGTTTTCCATGCACAAAATTAACCACGAATATTGAATATTGAAGAGTATGTTTCTTTATTCAAGAAATGAATAATTCTTTGGTATTTTTTTTGATGATTTTGATTATCGTTGATTTTTATTGATAATGGACATTTTGGCACACCTTGATTTGATTTCCACAATATTTTTTTTCCCTTTGTGTCAAAATTAGTTCCATCGTCATTGTCTACGACTCCCGATGTTGGATTTTACATTTCCTAATTGTTGTCGTTGTATGCCCCCCGTTTTTGGGATAAGCCAAAGGGGGAGAGATAATGATAATAAATAGCGCAAATGAAAATTTAACTCAATTTCCAAGAATCTAGTTTGATATGTTAGATTCAGGGGGAGTTAAGATACATATAAGGATTTTCAAAATCCGATATTTCAAAAATCAATTCATTTTATTTATCTTACTCGTCTGCTTGATGCAATTCATTTATATTCATTTTGGAATTAACATGTCATCAATGCAGGGGGAGTAAGTATTTTACATTTGAATTATTATCTTTGATTATTATTTATGTTGGTTTGTCATCACCAAAAAGGGGGAGAATGTTGAATATTGGACTCCCCGGATTTGGTTTTGGATGATGAGCAAACATAAATAATTCATGAACTAACAATTTGTGAGCGCAGTATTGGAGATCGTCGCCAATTTCACGAGAATATTCAAAGCGACATCTCAACACTTTCCAAAGCTCATATTCATGCCTAAAGCTTCGTTGAAGCTCCTGCAACGCTTTGGAAGTTATGAAGATTCAATCGAAGCTCTCAAAGACCGTTTATTAAGGTTTTATTTATAGTCTTTTAGTTTCGATTGATAGAATGTTAAGCCTTGAGTATATCTTACGTTTCTATCTTCATTACGCTCATTTCGTAGCTCTAGGATCCTTGCACAAGTTCATTCTAACTTCCTCGAAGCGTCGCGCTTCGATTCGGACTTTGTTGTGCATGTTAGTTGGTACAAGAACAAGTACTGACCGACTAGATGGTGATCTAGTCGGTCGGCAACTGTTCTTGGACCGACTAGTTTGATTCCTTAATTTCTTGGACTTTACTGTTTACAGTTAGTCGGTCTACGTTGACTCACCGACCGACTAGTTTGTGAACTAGTCGGTCAGTGATGCTTCTTTGACCGACTAGTTGAGACTTACTGTTCACTCTAAAATTCTCCTAAGCTACTGTTTACCGTTAGTCGGTCTAAGAACGTTTGATGACCGACTAGTTGACAATCTAGTCGGTCAACTTTTGTTCTTGGACCGACTAAGTCAACTTGCCTTCAGACTAAGTTGTTTTGCCTCTTAGTCGGTCTACGTTCATTGGATGACCGACTAGTTGTGAAACTAGTCGGTCAGAAAGTGTTCTTGGACCGACTAGATTTCTAGGTCTGAAATTCTCTTTCTTCTCAGATCTACTCTTAGTCGGTCCACGTTGTTTGGCTGACCGACTAGTTGATGAACTAGTCGGGGAGTGAGTGTTCTTTGACCGACTAATTCTCACAGATTTCTTTCCGTTGGAGAATGACCTAACTTGTTTTTATGGGTCCCTATAAATACGAACCTAGGTCATTTCTATCTAAGATAGAGCTTCCATTCAGAGATTCATTGTGTTCTAAAGAGATAGCTATTCTCCCTCAAATCTAAAGCTCTCTTCCTCACAAGAAACCCATTCTCTCTCATTTCTAGATCTAGAGAGAAGCTTGTTCTTGGTGAGCTCTTCAAGCTATTGCTTGATTCAAGTTTCCAAATCATCCCTAGGCACCCATTGCTGCTCATTTCCTTGGTGCTAGGGTTTGGTAACTTCATCTTCCTCAAATCCTTCATTCCACCTATTGGGTAAGAAAAACTCAAGGTATAGGATTTTGTGGTAAGCTTGTTTATTTCATATTAAACTCTTTAATATTGCTTTGTGATTCTCTCGGTTGTGAGAGAAGTTTGTGATCCCGGGTTGTGGGATTCACTTTGCCATTGCATGTATGATTTGATCTTGTGAAGGTTTTTCACAAGATATTCATAGTGGAAATCTTGAGTTAGGGTTTCTAACTCAAGTATCCGGAGGGGATCCGGGTGGTTGGGACGTAGGATCACCGGGAACAAGTCGGGGAGACTTGGGTGGATCCGAACCCATTAACATCGTTTGTTAGCATTGTTAATTTCATTGTTGTCATTCAATTTAAGCTTCCGCAAATTGATTTGGTAGTTGTGTGCAATTTAATTTGGAATTATACGCCTTATTATTTTAAAGTACTATTCACCCCCCCTATAATACTTGTGCAGTAGCTGGTAGGGCATTACAGAATCCTTCGCTCCGGTAGCTAGATTAGAATCGATTAGACTCTTATTGTCTTATGCATGTCATAAAAATTTTAAGTTATTTCAAATGGATGTTAAAAGTGCATTTTTAAACGGAGATGTCGTTGAGGAAGTTTACGTTTCTCAACCTCCGGGCTTCATAAATGAAAAATTTCCAAATCATGTTTTTAAACTAAAGAAAGCTCTTTATGGTTTGAGACAAGCTCCTCGAGCTTGGTATGATCGCCTAAAGAATTTTCTTTTGGATTTGAATTTTAAAATGGGCGAAGCCGATTCTACACTTTTTGTTAAGCATGCGAATAATGATATTTTATTAGTTCAAATTTATGTTGATGATATCATTTTCGGTGCTACTAACTTCACTCTTTGCGAAGAGTTTTCTAATGTTATGAAGGAACAATTTGAGATGAGCCACATGGGCGAACTCAAATATTTCTTAGGTCTCCAAATTCGCCAATTGAACGATGCAATCGTCATCCACCAAACGAAGTATACGGTGGAGTTGCTTAAGCGATTTGGAATGGAAAGTGCTTCCGGGAAAAAGACTCCAATGAGCACGACTACGCATCTTGACAAGGATACGGGCGGTAAGGATGTAGACATTCGTCTATATCGAGGTATGATAGGTAGTTTACTTTATCTTACCGCAAGTAGGCCCGATATTATGTTTGCCGTATGCGTATGTGCTCGTTATCAGTCTCAACCTAAGGAGTCTCACTTAGTAGCGGTAAAGCGTATTTTCCGTTATCTAAGTTACACTTTAGATTTTGGATTACTTTATCCGAAATCTAGCACGTATGAGTTAGTCTCATACAGTGATGCTGATTATGCGGGATGCAAATCCGACAGGAAAAGTACTAGTGGCACTTGCCATTTTCTAGGAAATTCTCTTGTCTCTTGGTTTTCCAAGAAGCAAAATTCCGTATCACTTTCAACCACCGAGGCGGAATATATTGCCGCCGGTGCCGCTTGTGCCCAGGTTCTTTGGATGAGACACACTTTGAAGGATTTTGGTATTCACTGTGATACTAGCCCTATCATGGTGGATAACCAAAGTGCTATCTGTCTTTCAAAGAATCCGGTGCACCATTCCCGATCAAAACACATAGATGTCCGACACCATTTCTTAGATGATCATGTTGCTAAAAAGGACATCATTTTAGTGTACGTTGAAACCCAAAAGCAAATCGCCGATATTTTCACGAAACCCCTAAAGGAGGACTCCTTTGTGCGGTTGCGTCGAGAATTGGGGATTATGGGTGAATCCGAGATATAGGATTCATATTTCATTCAATTATCTTGCATGCTATTCGATTTCGCGATATTTTGTTCATGCTAGATTAATTGAATTTTTGGGAATTTTATGTGATATATTTGAATTTATGATCGAATTCGTATTTGAAAGTCGTATTTAAGATTTCGACGTTTTATGGGGTAATTTAGATGACTAATGAGAGTTTTAAGTTGTTTCATCCAAGTGGTTTGTGAAGAGAAATCAATTATCAAATTTTGAACTCTTCTAGTCGGTCTAAGTTCATTTGTCAACCGACTAGATGCTCATCTAGTCGGTCAACAAGTGAACTCAGACCGACTAGATCAAGCTTTCATCCATCTCCTATCATTTTCTTTCGTTAGTCGGTCATAGTACACTTTTCGACCGACTAGATTGAAAACTAGTCGGTCAGTAAGTATACTGCGACCGACTAAATCTAGCCCTAAATTTTGTTGTTTGCCTCTGTTTCGACTTAGTCGGTTCAAGCTCATTGACCGACCGACTAGATCGTAATCTAGTCGGTCAGTGCTTGAACTGTGACCGACTAAGTGGGTTAGGGCATTTGTGTATTTTCACTTCCAGACCGACTTAAACTCTTATTCATTCGACTAAATTTTCATTTAGTCGGTCTTCAACTCATCTCCAGCCCGATATCTCCCAAACCCCCACTCGAAACCCTTCGACTTCCGGCCATCTCTCCGTCGATCGCCACCGTCCGCCGCCGTCGACTCCTCCTCCTAGGTAAAACCCCCTCTCCTAGGTGTCGATTTCCTATTCTAGGGTTTGCTCTCCTTGATTTCAAGTTCTAGCTCCTAGGGTTTCAAGTTTAAACCTAGGGCTTGTATATTTTTCGGATTCTCCTTTCTTAGGGTTGTGTGCTAGGGTGTTTAATCTTCCCGTCGTTTGGTTGTACTCGTCGTGCCACGACCATGGCAAAGACGAGGATTCCAATCACTCCCTCTGGGGCTTCCCCCATGACCGTAGAACAACCTACCGCTAGGAATCCACCTAAGCCTAAGCGTCATGCCAAGTCTACCCAAGCCTCTCCATCTTCGCCTCCTCTTAAGAAGCCGAGGACGGCCACAGCTAAACCCCGAAAATCCAAGACCAAGAAGCCTATTCTTCAAACTCCAGCTACTCCTCCCGATTCCGACTCTGAATTTATCCCTGAGGATGAGCCTACTAGGGAACCTACTCCTCCTCCGAAGACCCGTAAGGCTAAGGGTAAAGCTCCTATGCCAGTCAGCGGTGTAGACATATCGTTGTGCCGCGATGACCCTCAGTGTCTCGCAGCGTACAACCGTATAGAGCACTGTCCACTGTTGTTAGAGCATTACGTTCAGTTTTCTGATTTTCTCGGCCTTGCTGATCTTCTGTCCTATAGTGGTCTTCTTGATTATCTCCGATACGACCCCAAGGCCAATCCCAAACCATATCCTCGTCTAGTGAAATTGTTCTATGCCAATTGTATTCGAGGCCAGTACGATGCCAGCCACTCCATTGAGACTACTGTCTTGGGAACTCCTATAGTTCTCACGGCAGAAATCTTGGGGGAGATTCTTGGTTGCTCATCGTGTGGTCTCCTTCCTTCGGACATTTCGGTCGATGATATTTCCTCCTTGGATCAGTCAATTCTTGCAGATATCTTCCAGGTTATCCCCTCCGCATTCATTGGTGTTCCATCGAAATCTTTCAAGCCGAATGCGTGGGTCCTTAACCTGATCTTGAAGTCATGCCTTCTTCCTAAATATGGATCATCTTCACTTCCATCCCAGTCGTTCTTGAAATTGATCTACGCTCTTTTCTTGGGGTGCGAGATTAATTGGGCTCGCGTGATACTCGATAAGATGGACTCTTTCGAGTGTATACGCAAGACCAATAAGTCTGCGCATATTCCATATCCTTGTCTGTTGACCCTTGTGTTTCGTCATTTCCGAGTCCCTCTCCCTCCTGACGATGAGTGTCCCTTGGGTACTCCTCTGAACGCGACGGCCGTGAAGAAATCTCTAGCGGCGCTTCGTCACGTACAGAGGTCTACCACATCTGCTTCTCAGGCGACTCCCTCTGCTGCTGGTGCCCCCTCTCGTCCTGCTACTTTGGATGATGTCGTACGGATACTTCGTCGGCACGAGTCTCGCTTGGCTCGTACCGAGGAGGTAGTTTGCCGTATGGCTCGTCAGATGGGCATTGATCTTCCTCCGTCCGTGTCTGAGGACGAGGAGATGGATGATGAGGAGCTTGACGAGCTTGTCACTTCTTTAGCCCGGGGCGATGAGGCCACTGCTGCTGCTGCTACATCTTCTGCTCCTGGTGTTGGCACCTCTACCGGTGCTCCAGAGACCTCTGCTGCAGTAGTTCAGACTTCTGAGCCTGCTGCCTCTCCTGCTGACACTCCGGATGTGCCTGCTGATGTTGAGCCTGTTGCTGTTTGTAACGACTGCTTTTCATGTATCTGGATTATATATATATATATAATATATGTTTTGGTGGATTTTCTCCTCATGTGTGGTTTTCGTCTCCATAGGTTTCATTTTCGATCGATTCGTCGTATTTCTCGCTCCTTCCTTAGGATTGTCGATTTCGAAGTAAGTCACTCGTGACGGACTTCTTAACGGTCGTATCTAACTGTTAGATCAAGCCTAGGAGTCTTAGGAATCGATCCCGGGGCCCCGCGCTCCGTATCGGTACTTTTCTGTGCTCATTAGCCGGTGTAAGAAGGGCCACCGACCGACTAGATGACGATCCAGTCGGTCGGCAATCCTTCTTGGACCGACTAGTTAGCTTTCTAAATTTTCTCAGGAGTTACTGTTTATCGTTAGTCGGTCTAAGAACGTTGGTTGACCGACTAGGTTGCAAACTAGTCGGTCAGCAATGCTTCTTGAACCGACTAACTCATCCAATTATTTTTGTATCAGTTACTGTTTACTCTTAGTCGGTCTAAGAACGTTCATCGACCGACTAGTTGCCAAACTAGTCGGTCAGTACTTGTTCATGGACCGACTAACTCTAAATCCTATTTTCGTTCAGGAGTTACTGTTTACACTTAGTCGGTCTGCGTTGGTCGACCGACCGACTAGTTGCCAAACTAGTCGGTCAGTGGTTGTTCTTTGACCGACTAACCAGTGTTAAAACCCTAATTTCTGGGCAGCCGCCAGCTCAACCTATAAATACCCAACCCAAACGTTTTCATCTTCTCCAACACGACCCTAAACCCTAGTTTCTTCCCCTCTAAGCCCCCATCTTCCTCCAAGCTTCAATCCTTCATTCCAAACCCTAAATCCATCATCCAACCCATCCATTCACTCCATCTACCCCTCCTCTTCCCCAAATCTCCATTGAAATCCATCAAAACCCCCAAATCACCCAAAACCCTAGTTTCTCCAAACTTCCCCAATCATTTCCAGATCTGGTCCTAGGGTTCCCCGGAGTGTTTCTTCCGCCTCCTCTCGGTGAGAAATCGATCTACCGTTGTTTTTATAACTTAGTTATATTTTTATGAAACCCTAATAATAATTCATGTTGTTTGTTGATTGGTCCCCCAAAACAGCGATTCCCTCGTAGATAGCATCCGAGTGACGAAGTGATCGTCGATCCCCGGTGCTAGGCAAGTGAAACTTGCCACTTAGGGTTTAGGCCATGTTTTAGGCCATTTGCATGTTGTAGGCGTAAAAGAGGCTAGGCGACGAAATGATACTCGCCTAGGCGCAAATTGGGGAACTAGCTTGACAACGAAGCTAATTCCGACTTTTAGCATGTTGCACAATTACCATGTCATGTTTACTTTCAATTAACGGTACGCGAATATGTCATGTCATTGCATTTCGCCTGTCACGTTTAATTTAATTAACGGTACGCAAATAAAATGTCATGACCTCGCATTCTTTAGATATTGCTGTGATTGCGTAGCTTCGCTACAATGTTGTGTTCCTGGCTCGTGTTCCAGAAGCGGGCCATGTGTTGGTTGATAGCCAATGCCCGAATTGCGTGTTCCGGCTAGGTGTTCCCTACGCCATACTAGTGTTCCTGGCTCGTGACCAGAAGCGAGCATAATGAGTTGCTAACCCCAACGCTCGATACATTGAATTGTGAACTAAGAATGCGAGCTCAATGGCGGGGCAACCCTAGGCTCACTAGATGAGCTCAATGTGCAGGGACCCCAGGCTCCATTTCGTGTGAATATTGGGTAGTGTTTAGTGCCGATCGGTCTGAAATGCTATGCCATTCAGCGAATGGCGTAAACACCTACAACAATGTGAATTGATTGAGAATGTTAGTAGCGTGGCTACTTTTGTCTTGTCTTGTCCCGATGGTTGCTCTCATGTACAAATTGTCTTGCCTTGTTTTAAATTGTGCACTCATGTTATAACTGCCATGTCATGCATACTAAACTGTTAGGTTGCTAGTTGCCTTACTTTCAGTTTCCTTGCCCAAGTCTTTTAGACTTGCTGACATGTGCCCCTTTCTCTTTTGGGTGACGCATGTTAGACCTTGAGCCTGAGTTGCCAGCTGAGGGTGAGGTGTTTGCGGACGCCGAGCTTGAGCTCGTGTTGGACGGGGAGTACGTGGACACTGGGGACCAGTCCTAGTGTCCCCGTGTGTTTTACTTTGTTAGATAGTTGTTTTGTTATCGGTGCATGGCACCTATACTTTTTATGTCGTTGCTTTTGTTTGGCCTTGTTCTGGGCCCTTAGACTCTTTCTTTTAGCCTGGTGGCTTTTTCTGTGATGTTGAATATTTTGTGGACAAACTTTGGGATTGGTATTTCTTATCCGTCTATTATTATTATTATTATTGTTTCGATTGCAATTACAGGGACCTGCTTATACTAAATTGACGCTTATCGGGTTTGGGGCTTCACAGCTCCACTCTCGTGCGGACCTTTTCACGTCTCGCCTCCACTTTAGGGAAGCGGGTCGTGACAGGTTTTAGTGGTGGCCCATGCAGGTCATTCTGTAACTGCGATTTTTGGAATAGCGATAATAATATTATAATGTCCAATAAATTAAGTTCGACGTCCGAGTCATAAGCTATGAGTCTAATCTGATTTGTTCTCCGTGTCATTAGATGGCAGGAAGGCGTTTCACCCGTGGTGGGGGCAGTGGTGCGCTCCCTCATGATGAGGAGCCTGAGCGGGAACCCACCAGCGGTGAGATGATGCGGATGATGTTGCAGATGATGCAAGTGCAGCAGGGCGTGCTTCTGCAAGTCCAGAATGCTCCACCTGCTCGAGCTGCCCGGGTTCTTCCGGATGTTCCTCGCTCTGAGCCAGGAGCGAAGCAATTTCGGGAGCTGGGTCCAGCATATTTTGATGGTTCTGAGGGTCCTCTGGCGGCCGATGAGTGGATTCGGAACGTCGAGGACAATCTGAAGATGGCCAAGATCACCCCGGCTGGTTGGGTTGACTTGGCGAAGCGCCAGCTGAAGGATAACGCCAGGAATTGGTTGGATGCGGAAGAGAAGTTGTTGGTGGAGCCGATTGCTTGGGCTACTTTCAAAGCCAGATTTGAGGGTGAGTTCTTTCCGAAGGCTGCCAAGGAGGAGATGTTGCAGCGTTTTATCGATCTAAAGCAGGGGAACTCGTCGGTGGACTTGTACCACCAGGAGTTCATGAGGCTTAGTCGGTTTGCACCAAAGATGGTGCAGGACGCTGAGGAGCGAGCTCAGAGGTTTCTGCAGGGGCTTGCTTCAGAGCTCCAGAGCTTTGTGACCTCTTCTGACCGGGAATCTTATCAGAAGGTTTTGGTCGCTGCCAAGAGGCAGGAGCTGCTTGTGAACCAGAGGAAGGGGGTCTGTTGTTGGTGCTGTGAGGAGGCCTGTGGAGCAGGCGAGAGCTGTGGTTAGACCTGGATTCAGGCCTAATCAGTCCGCTCAGTTTAAGAGGCCAGGAGGGTCTATTCCGAAGATCTGCCATTTCTGCGGCAGGCCTGGTCACGTCAAGGATCAGTGTCGGAAGTTTCTGGGCCAGTGTTTGATTTGCGGTGATGCTTCTCATGTCGCGAAGGATTGTCGGCATGCGGATCCGCTGCGGAGGGCTCCTGTTGCAGCTCAGCCGTTGCAGCAGCGAGCGCCTGTTCCTACTGGACGTGGAGCAGCTCTTGTTCCGCAGAGGCAGGCTTTTCGGCAGGCTGTTCCGCCGAGGAGGCAGGCTTTTCTGATGACCGCTGCGGAGAGCGCGGCTGTGGATGAGGTTATCGCAGGTAATCCTCACTCTAGCTGTTACTTTCCTAGCTGGTTCTGATTGTTAGATTATGTTGTTTGCTTGAACATGGTTGTTTGTTAGATTAGGGTTTGATTGTTAATTGATTGATTAGGTGTGATTTTGGTTTGCACATTTCCTGCACGAGTCCTCTTTGACTCTGGTGCATCGATGTGCATTATTTCTCGGAGCTTCGTGGAGAGGCATTCCTTGTCGACGTCCCCTCTCCCCAAGAGTTGGAATATCGTTACAGGGAATGGTGTGGTCTCGGTGCATCGTGGTTGCAATTCTTGCTCGTTGGTGGTCTGTGGACATGAGCTTTTTGCTGATTTCATTGTCCACGACATCATCAACTACGATGCGGTCTTTGGGATGGATTGGCTTGCGAGCTTCTATGCTACGATCGACTGCAGGAGGAAGAAGGTGGTGTTCGAGATTCCCGGACATCCAGTGTTTGAGTTCAGTCGTGGTAGCAGTTCGCTTGGTCCTGTCAGATTTCGGGCCAGGCCGGTGGAGGCTGTGGCTATGCAGATGGAGTTGGAGTGGCCAGCCGTGGTGCGAGATTTTGGCGACGTCTTCCCCGAGGAGATGTCTGGGTTGCCGCCTGATCGGGCTTTGGAATTTTCTATCGATCTTGTCCCAGGTGCGCAGCCGATTTCGAAGGCGCCGTATCGTATGGCACCTGCAGAGTTGGAAGAGTTGCGGAAGCAGTTGGATGAGCTGTTGCTGAAGGGTTATATTAATCCTAGTGTGTCTCCGTGGGGAGCACCGGTGTTGCTGGTTAAGAAGAAGGATGGTTCGCGTCGTATGTGCGTGGACTATCGGGGATTGAATGCGGTAACCATTAAGAATAAATACCTGTTGCCTCGCATCGATGATATTTTTGATCAGCTTGGAGGTTCGAGGGTGTTTTCTAAGTTGGATCTGAGAAGTAGTTACCATCAGTTGAAGGTGAAGAGGGATGACGTTCCGAAGACAGCGTTCAGGACGAAGTATGGACACTATGAGTTCGTGGTTATGCCTTTCGGCGTAACTAACGCGCCCGCAGTTTTCATGAATCTGATGAATCTGATTTTCTACGACTTTTTGGATAAGTTTGTCGTTATCTTTATTGACGACATTCTGATCTATTCGAAGTCGGAGGAGGAGCATGCCTCGCACTTAAGGACGGTGTTGGAGATTCTGAGGAAGCATCGGTTGTATGCTAAGTTTTCGAAGTGCGAGTTTTGGCTGGATAGAGTTGCTTTTCTCGGGCATGTGGTGACTGGAGATGGTATTTCAGTGGATCCCGAGAAGATTAGGGCCATCCGGGAGTGGCCTGTTCCGTCGTCAGCGTCTGAGATTCGGAGTTTCCTTGGACTTGCTGGTTATTATCGGCGATTCATTAAGGACTTTTCTCGTATTGCTGAGCCGATGACCAGGTTGACGCGGAAGGATGTTGCTTTTGTTTGGTCGGATGATTGTGAGGGTGCTTTTGGTGTTCTGAAGGAGAGGTTGACGAGTGCCCCTATTCTTGTTGTGCCTGATCGCAGCGGTGGATTTGAGATCTTTTGCGATGCATCTGGCAAGGGTCTCGGTTGTGTGTTGCATCAGCACGGGCATGTTGTGGCGTATGCGTCTCGTCAGCTTAAGGTTCATGAGAAGAATTATCCGACGCATGATTTGGAGTTGGCTGCCGTTGTGTTTGCTCTTAAGATTTGGAGGCACTTCTTGCTGAGTGAGAAAGTGAAAATTTTCACCGATCACAAAAGCTTGAAGTATATTTTCACTCAGAAGGAGCTAAACATGCGACAGCGTCGATGGTTGGAGCTTATGGCGGATTATGATATTGATTTACAGTTTCACCCTGGCAAGGTGAATGTGGTTCCTGATGCGTTGAGTAGGCTTCCGGCGGTGATGATTTTGACCTCGCAGTGGAGATTGCAGCAGGATTTTTGCGAGTCTGGAGTGGAAATTGTTCTTCCTGGGGAGGCTTCTTCGTTGATGTACATGCAGGTACAGTCGACGATCGTGGATCGGATTAAGGCTGGCCAGGCCGGAGATCCGAAGTTGGTAAGGATTCGGGAGATGGTGGAAGCCGGTCTGCGGACTGACTTTTTGATTCATGAGGATGGCTCGCTGAGGTTTGGAGCCAGGTTGTGTGTGCCAGCTGGGGATATCAGAGAGGAGCTGATGGTGGAGGCACACAGTTCGCCGTATTCTGTGCATCCTGGTGGCACCAAGATGTACCAGGATCTTCGTCTGAATTATTGGTGGCATGGTATGAAGAGGAGCGTGGCTCGGAGTGTAGCCAAGTGCTTGGTTTGCCAGCAAGTGAAGGCGGAGCATCAGCGTTCGGCCGGGTTGCTACAACCGCTTCCGATTCCGGAGTGGAAGTGGCAGCACATCACTATGGATTTCGTGACTGGACTACCTCGGAGTCCGAAGCAGAATGACGTGATTTGGGTGATCGTAGATCGATTGACCAAATCTGCGCACTTTATTCCATTTCGAGTGGGACAGTCCACGGAGGTGCTAGCGAGGAGATATATGGAGGAAGTCGTGCGACTTCATGGAGTCCCCGTGAGTATCGTGTCGGACAGAGACACGAGGTTCACATCTCAGTTTTGGCAGAGTTTGTAGAAGAGCTTGGGTACGCGTCTGAGTTTCAGCACGGCGTACCATCCGCAGACGGATGGCCAGTCCGAGAGGACAATTCAGATTTTGGAAGACATGCTGAGGGCGTGCATGTTGGATTTCAAGGGTTCGTGGGAGGACCATCTACATTTGGTGGAGTTTTCCTACAACAACAGCTTCCAGGCGAGTATTGGCATGTCGCCATTCGCCGCTCTTTATGGGAGGAAATGTCGATCGCCATTGAGTTGGGATGACGTTGGTGATCGGGAGTTGTTGGGACCTGAGATGATCGTGGAGGCCGTGGATATCGTCAGGAATATTCGGGAGAGGTTGAGAATTGCTCAGGACCGTTTTAAGCATTGGGCGGATGCTAAACGTCGTCCTTTGGAGTTTCAGCCGGGCGACCATGTGTTCTTGAAGATTTCCCCGAATCGTGGTGTGATTTGTTTCGGGAAGCGTGGGAAGTTGAGCCCGCGATACATTGGACCGTTTGACGTTTTGGAGAGGGTTGGCGAGGTAGCGTATCGCTTGGCCTTGCCGCCATCTTTGGAAGGAGTTCACAATGTTTTCCATGTGTCGCAGCTTCGTCGATACATTAGCGATCCGTCTCATGCGGTGGATTTTTCGGAGATTACCGTTCGCCCCGATATGACGTATGACCAGCATCCAGTGCAGATTCTGGACAGGCGTCAGAAATCGCTTCGGAACAAGATTGTAAATCTTGTGAGGGTGATGTGGCGACACGGTTCACCTGGAGAGTCTACTTGGGAGAATGAGGATGAGATGCGAGAGCGTTTCCCACTTTTGTTCCCGGACTCGTGAGTTTTGGAAATTCCGAGGACGGAATTTTTCTTAAGTTGGGGAGGATGTAACGACTGCTTTTCATGTATCTGGATTATATATATATAATATATATGTTTTGGTGGATTTTCTCCTCATGTGTGGTTTTCGTCTCCATAGGTTTCATTTTCGATCGATTCGTCGTATTTCTCGCTCCTTCCTTAGGATTGTCGATTTCGAAGTAAGTCACTCGTGACGGACTTCTTAACGGTCGTATCTAACTGTTAGATCAAGCCTAGGAGTCTTAGGAATCGATCCCGGGGCCCCGCGCTCCGTATCGGTACTTTTCTGTGCTCATTAGCCGGTGTAAGAAGGGCCACCGACCGACTAGATGACGATCCAGTCGGTCGGCAATCCTTCTTGGACCGACTAGTTAGCTTTCTAAATTTTCTCAGGAGTTACTGTTTATCGTTAGTCGGTCTAAGAACGTTGGTTGACCGACTAGGTTGCAAACTAGTCGGTCAGCAATGCTTCTTGAACCGACTAACTCATCCAATTATTTTTGTATCAGTTACTGTTTACTCTTAGTCGGTCTAAGAACGTTCATCGACCGACTAGTTGCCAAACTAGTCGGTCAGTACTTGTTCATGGACCGACTAACTCTAAATCCTATTTTCGTTCAGGAGTTACTGTTTACACTTAGTCGGTCTGCGTTGGTCGACCGACCGACTAGTTGCCAAACTAGTCGGTCAGTGGTTGTTCTTTGACCGACTAACCAGTGTTAAAACCCTAATTTCTGGGCAGCCGCCAGCTCAACCTATAAATACCCAACCCAAACGTTTTCATCTTCTCCAACACGACCCTAAACCCTAGTTTCTTCCCCTCTAAGCCCCCATCTTCCTCCAAGCTTCAATCCTTCATTCCAAACCCTAAATCCATCATCCAACCCATCCATTCACTCCATCTACCCCTCCTCTTCCCCAAATCTCCATTGAAATCCATCAAAACCCCCAAATCACCCAAAACCCTAGTTTCTCCAAACTTCCCCAATCATTTCCAGATCTGGTCCTAGGGTTCCCCGGAGTGTTTCTTCCGCCTCCTCTCGGTGAGAAATCGATCTACCGTTGTTTTTATAACTTAGTTATATTTTTATGAAACCCTAATAATAATTCATGTTGTTTGTTGATTGGTCCCCCAAAACAGCGATTCCCTCGTAGATAGCATCCGAGTGACGAAGTGATCGTCGATCCCCGGTGCTAGGCAAGTGAAACTTGCCACTTAGGGTTTAGGCCATGTTTTAGGCCATTTGCATGTTGTAGGCGTAAAAGAGGCTAGGCGACGAAATGATACTCGCCTAGGCGCAAATTGGGGAACTAGCTTGACAACGAAGCTAATTCCGACTTTTAGCATGTTGCACAATTACCATGTCATGTTTACTTTCAATTAACGGTACGCGAATATGTCATGTCATTGCATTTCGCCTGTCACGTTTAATTTAATTAACGGTACACAAATAAAATGTCATGACCTCGCATTCTTTAGATATTGCTGTGATTGCGTAGCTTCGCTACAATGTTGTGTTCCTGGCTCGTGTTCCAGAAGCGGGCCATGTGTTGGTTGATAGCCAATGCCCGAATTGCGTGTTCCGGCTAGGTGTTCCCTACGCCATACTAGTGTTCCTGGCTCGTGACCAGAAGCGAGCATAATGAGTTGCTAACCCCAACGCTCGATACATTGAATTGTGAACTAAGAATGCGAGCTCAATGGCGGGGCAACCCTAGGCTCACTAGATGAGCTCAATGTGCAAGGACCCCAGGCTCCATTTCGTGTGAATATTGGGTAGTGTTTAGTGCCGATCGGTCTGAAATGCTATGCCATTCAGCGAATGGCGTAAACACCTACAACAATGTGAATTGATTGAGAATGTTAGTAGCGTGGCTACTTTTGTCTTGTCTTGTCCCGATGGTTGCTCTCATGTACAAATTGTCTTGCCTTGTTTTAAATTGTGCACTCATGTTATAACTGCCATGTCATGCATACTAAACTGTTAGGTTGCTAGTTGCCTTACTTTCAGTTTCCTTGCCCAAGTCTTTTAGACTTGCTGACATGTGCCCCTTTCTCTTTTGGGTGACGCATGTTAGACCTTGAGCCTGAGTTGCCAGCTGAGGGTGAGGTGTTTGCGGACGCCGAGCTTGAGCTCGTGTTGGACGGGGAGTACGTGGACACTGGGGACCAGTCCTAGTGTCCCCGTGTGTTTTACTTTGTTAGATAGTTGTTTTGTTATCGGTGCATGGCACCTATACTTTTTATGTCGTTGCTTTTGTTTGGCCTTGTTCTGGGCCCTTAGACTCTTTCTTTTAGCCTGGTGGCTTTTTCTGTGATGTTGAATATTTTGTGGACAAACTTTGGGATTGGTATTTCTTATCCGTCTATTATTATTGTTGTTGTTGTTTCGATTGCAATTACAGGGACCTGCTTATACTAAATTGACGCTTATCGGGTTTGGGGCTTCACAGCTCCACTCTCGTGCGGACCTTTTCACGTCTCGCCTCCACTTTAGGGAAGCGGGTCGTGACACTGTTGCTTCCACACCTACCCCGACGATCCCGTCTGTTGAGACACCTCTACTCCCTGCAGAGCCTGAGTCCACTCCGTCGACTGGACCCACGGAGACTGCAGATCCAGCCACTTCCTCGTGATTGTCAGTTTCGAGGACTCTCCTCTACACTTCGGATGATATATTTTTTAGTGAGAGTATTTTGGGTTTGGATGGGGTTTGAGAGTTGTTTTGATGTATTTTTGAGCTTTCAGGGTTTCGGTGTTGGTTGTTTTGATACACTTTGGATGACATTGCTGATGGTTATTTTGTTGTATTTTGATGTTGACGATGATGATGTATCGTTTGATGTTTATATCCATGGTCGTTTGTATTTTGATGTACTCGTTGGGATATCTCTTTGGATGTACTCATGATGTTATCATTTATATATATACATCGTCGTTCTCTTTGTCCTAATTCGTCGTGCACATTTAATATTCGTTCAATGCATATAATGTGTGAATACGTCGTTCGACGCATGAAAACTTGGTTAAATAGATTTAAATTCTAGAATTGTATAGAATTGTTTTCCATGCACAAATTTAACCAAGAATATTGAATATTGACGAGTATGTTTCTTTATTCAAGAAATGAATAATTATTTGGTATTTTTGATGATTTTTGATTTTTTTTGATAATGGACATTTTGGCACACCTTGATTTGATTTCCACATTTTTCCCTTGGTGTCAATTTGGTCCATCGTCATTGTATACGACTCCCGATGTTGGATTTTCCATTTCCTAGTTGTTATCGTTGTATGCCCCCCATTTTTGGGATAATGCCAAAGGGGGAGAGATAATGATAATAAATAGCGCAAATGAAAATTTAACTCAATTTCCAAGAATCTAGTTTGATATGTTAGATTCAGGGGGAGTTAAGATACATATAAGGATTTTCAAAATCCGATATTTCGAAAATTGATTCTCTTTATTTATCTTACTCATCTGATTGATGCAATTCATATATAGTCATTTTGGAATTAACGTGTCATCAATGCAGGGGGAGTAAGTATTTTACATTTGAATCATTATTTTTTATTATTATTTATGTTGGTTTGTCATCACCAAAAAGGGGGAGAATGTTGAATATTGGACTCCCCGGATTTGGTTTTGATGATGAGCAAACATAAATAATCCATGAACTAACAATTTGTGAGCGCAGTATTGGAGATCGTCGCCAATTTCACGAGAACATTCAAAGCGACATCTCAACACTTCCCAAAGCTCGTATTCATGCCCAAAGCTTCGTTGAAGCTCTTGCGCCGTTTTGGAAGTTATGAAGATTCAATCGAAGCTCTCGAAGACCGTTTATTAAGGTTTTATTTATAGTCTTTTAGCTTCGATATATAGAATGTTAAGCCTTGAGTATATCTTACGTTTCTATCTTCATTACGCTCATTTCGTAGCTCTAGGATCCTTGCACAAGTTCATTCTAACTTCCTCGAAGCGTCGCGCTTCGATTCGGACTTGTATGTGCATGATAGTTGGTACAAGTACAAGTACTGACCGACTAGATGGTGATCTAGTCGGTCGGCAACTGTTCTTGGACCGACTAGTTTGATTCCTTAATTTCTTGGACTTTACTGTTTACAGTTAGTCGGTCTGCGTTGACTCACCGACCGACTAGTTTGTGAACTAGTCGGTCAGTGATGCTTCTTTGACCGACTAGTTGTGACTTACTGTTCATGCTAAATTTCTCCTAAGCTACTGTTTATCGTTAGTCGGTCTAAGAACGTTTGGTGACCGACTAGTTGACAATTTAGTCGGTCAACTTTTGTTCTTGGACCGACTAAGTCACTTTGTACTCAGACTAATTCTTTTTGCTCTTAGTCGGTCTACGTTCACTGACTGACCGACTAGTTGTGAAACTAGTCGGTCAGAAAGTCTTCTTGGACCGACTAGATTTCTAGGTCCGAATTTCTATCTCTTCTCAGATCCTCTCTTAGTCGGTCCACGTTGTTTGACTGACCGACTAGTTGATGAACTAGTCGGTCAGTGATTGTTCTTTGACCGACTAATTCTCACAGATTTCTATCCGTTGGAGAATGACCTAACTTGTTTTTATGGGACCCTATAAATACGAGCCTAGGTCATTTCTATCTAGGTTAGAGCTTCCATTCAGAGATTCATTGAGATCAAAAGAGATAGCCTTTCTCACTCTAATCTTAAGCTCTCTTCCTCACAAGAAACCCATTCTCTCTCATTTCTAGATCTAGAATCCATCTAGAGAGAAGGTTGTTCTTGGTGAGCTCTTCAAGCTATTGCTTGATCCAAGTCTCCAAATCATCCCTAGGCACCGATTGCTGGTCATTTCCTTGGTGCTAGGTCTTGGTGACTTCATCTTCCTCAAATCCTTCATTTCACCATTTGGGTAAGAAAAACTCAAGGTATAGGATTTTGTGGTAAGATTGTTTATTTCATATTAAACTCTTTAATATTGCTTTGTGATTCTCTCGGTTGTGAGAGAAGGTTGTGATCCCGGGTTGTGGGATTCACGTTTGCTATTGCATGTATGATTTGATCTTGTGAAGGTTTTTCACAAGATATTCATAGTGGAAATCTTAGGTTAGGGTTTCTAACCTAAGTATCCGGAGGGGATCCGGGTGGTTGGGACGTAGGATCACCGGGAACAAGTCGGGGAGACTTGGGTGGATCCGAACCCATTAACATCTTTTGTTTGCATTGTTAATTTTGTGTTGTCATTCAATTTAAGCTTCCGCAAATTGATTTGGTAGTTGTTTGCAATTTAATTTGGAATTATACTCCTTATTATTTTAAAGTACTATTCACCCCCCCTCTAGTACTTGTGCAGTAGCTAGTAGGGCATTACACCTTTTTCTAAATTTAGTCAAAAGCCAAACCTAATCTTATTAATTACCCACCTAATATATTAAT